>OY829914.1:32782902-33382902 GCA_963691935.1 Nephrotoma guestfalica | reverse complement strand
AACTTTTCAATAAATGTTTTGTTGTTTACGATGTTTTATGTTGTTAAAAAGTTAAAATGCATGGACGACAGTTCGATGATGTTGTTGTTGTCTTTTAAGTTTTATTTTGGCAACAACTCGAAACACAGACTTAAAAATTATCCATCCATAGTAAAAATTATTGCACAGGAATATTGTATTTTCCAGTTTTCAGTTAACGCCAACTGGTTGTTAGTCTTTATTTGTCATTTGAAATGTATATGAGAGTGTATCGATCGGAACGTTATAAAGATGTAATATTGATTAGACTTTCTATTATGAAGACAATATACGTAATATAAACTTTCGTTTGGTGACAGTTTAATTGTCTGTCACCACATCAGTGGCAACAACAGAGTGTGAAACGGCTTTATGGTAGAATGATTTTATTCTAGGAATTCGCTTCAATGAACCCCTGCATTATTATATGATGCTTTGTATATATATTTAGTAAAAGTGTTGTGATTTCTTGTTACCAATTAATTAGCTCAAGTATACGAAACACTGATGTAATTTTCAAAAGCAAATTGTTTAAATTATTTATTAAAGTCACAAATTTAGTTAAAAACTAAATTTTAAATTCCCACTCATCAAATCAAACAAAATTCCAATCAACAAAGTTGTGCACGGCAAACGAATTTTCAGAATACACAAACATAGAAATCATTTAAAATTCAATCAAATCTAATTGAAACAGATCCCAATGGTTGTGTTCCTCTTCAGAAATTTACTTATTTATATTTTCTTGGTTTTATAAGCACACAAAAATAAATTGATTCTAACAACACAACATCCAACGAATTTCTCTTTTTGTGAAATATTTCGAATCAAAAAACTTTTACTTATTCCTAGGAAAATGAATTATCTATTTGGGATTTCATCTTATAGTTTTGGTACACAAACTGAATAATTCAATTAAATTACATGCAAATAAGTAATAAATCAAAGTTGTTTTGGGATAAATATAGCATACTGCTTGAATCATTTATATACAGCAAACCGAAAAAAGGATAAAACCGCCCAAAATTTTTCCAATTTTCCTTTAATAAAAAGGAACACAAAAAAAAATTATTCAAATCATCGTGATCTCATCAGCATAAGAAAATATACATAAAGTACTCGCGTAGCACAGCAAGAGATAATATCCATTTCATCATCATCATCATCATCATTATCATCAACATCCGGAATAAACTCGGTATATTATCGATGGAGACGGTAGCGGTCGGCGTTGCACCACTTTCTCATAAATAAAGTAAACCAATTTAGCGCGGATACACAAGAATATTATCTCAAACTGGTGTCGTACAATTTTTTTTTTATTTTTAATTTATTTTAATTATTTTTGTATCAGAAAATTAAAAAAAATAAATGTTTGTTATATTTATAAGAAAGGGTTAACTTTTATCGATAACGAACAATTGAAGAAGGGAATCAGCAACGACAAAAAAAATGTGGTATTTCTTGTATTGTTAGGGTTGAATATAAAATGTACGTTTGTTAAAAGTTGTTTGATTCGCGTTCGATTTGCTAGTATATGGAGCCATAAATTTTGTGTAAATGATTCAAATATTTGTAAGATTCTTAACAGATGAATTTAGTTCGCTTGTGTTACTGACCAGAAAAACTAATTTGAGACGACAATTCACCGAAAACAAAAATTCAGCACCAACAGCAATTCACTAAAAACAACAATTCACTGAAAAGCAAATCACCGAAATAGATATTAGCTGAAAATGGAGGTTACCGAAAGCGACAATTCAAATTAAATAAACCATATTCGAGGGCATCTTGTGTTATTTCCAATTTTATCATCTGTAAAATACGCACACTGGCGAAGAGGACACAAACATAGCACACTGGCGAAGAGGATATTAACAATTAAAGTTAATTTCAACAATTTTTGAAATTGATAAGCCAAAACAACATCGCGCTCCTAGATGTAATTGGCAAAGGGTAAGATCATAAAATCGAGATTTACAACCCCGACATATAAATACCGCAGAATTACGATGAAGTGTCGCGTGACGGCTCAATGGTAAAAACACGGAACTAGATATGTGAACGCAAAACGAAATTTATTTTTTTTGTTGCTTGTCACCGAAGGACTTCTAGTGGGACTCGATAAATGAAACCTAGAAATTTAACAATATTTCGTCTTTTCGCCATTTCTTAAAGAATGACGATGAAATTTGGATAGTAGATCGGGGATTGATCAGGGATTTTAAAGTAAGTTTTGGACAAAATTCTAGGAACTGTTCTTGCTGGACTAATCTTGGCCATTTCATAACCAATCCTTTTGAAAATTAAAAATATTGTATTTTATTATTTTCAGGTTTTTTGGCAAATATATCAGAAACTTCCACTAGTAACCAATACCAATTCTAATCCATAAATTTTCCCCAAATTTTTCGTGTAGCCTCAGAAAGTATTGGTTACTAGTGGAAGTTTCCGATATATTTGCCAAAAAACCTGAAAATAATAAAATACAATATTTTTAATTTTCAAAAGGATTGGTTATGAAATGGCCAAGATTAGTCCAGCAAGAACAGTTCCTAGAATTTTGTCCAAAACTTACTTTAAAATACCTGATCAATCCCCGATCTACTATCCAAATTTCATCGTCATTCTTTAATAAATGGCGGAAAGACGGAATATTGTTAAATTTCAAAATTTCAGTTACCGAGTTTCTTTACTTCGGAGATCAATCAATTTGTCATTTTAAGGATCACTTTTAATATTTTAATCCGCTGGGATGTTTTATTTAGTGAAAAAGAGAGATGCAAAATGAATAAAAAATTTCCACTGGTAATTATATAACAAAATAAATTCTCTTTTGCGATAGTGCTGCCTTATTTTCCGCATTTGAACAAAATTCGTACAAAACAATAATCGATCGTTACCTTTATTTGTATACGCACTAAGCGGTGTCCGTCATTATGCATCATTGTGAACTATACGTATTCTCAACGGCAACCACACCATCTGAAAATAAACCAACCAGGGCACGAGTAGCACGATGTATTGTTGATCATTGTACACTATCTGATTTTTTTTTTTTGCGGAACCATTTAAAGCCGATCAGTACCAAAATTTTATCAACCAGAATCTGCATATAAATGGTTGTTTACTATAATAAACTTTTAGCCGGAACCATAACAAAGTCAGCCTGATCAGGTGCGCAACTAAATTGCCGAGTTTCACACATAGATGGTGCTATCGACCCATCTAGTTGTTATTTATATCAGAAGTTGTGTTTTGTTCATAGCGTGGACAGTTGTTTACGATAACCAGTTGTAATAGCAGCACATATCGCAACGCAAAATTATTTTTTCAAAGAACGAAAATATGGAGTTTTGTGCCAAACAAATAGCATGTGATTTGCTTTTCTGCTTCAACCTGAAAAAAAATGCAGCTGAAGCACGTCATTTGCTTAAAGAGGCCCACTGCGGACATGCACCATCGAAAATTACCTGTAAAGGTTGGTTTTAACGCTTCAAAAGTGGTGATTTCAACATTGAGGGCAAGAAGCGTTCTGGAAGACCAACAACATTTGAAGACTCGGAGCTGCAAGCGTTATCGGATGAAGACGATACGTAAACTCAAGATCACCGTGCACAGGAGTTGACTGAGAGACAGATGAAACATCGAAGAGCCACTTGAGAAATTTTGTGTTCACGGCCTGAAAGAAACAACTTCCTGCATCGAATTGTTACGGGAAATGACAAGTGGACTTTCTTTAAGAACCCCAAATGCAAAAGATCGTGGCTTTTATCTGGCGAAGCATCAACATAGACGGCACGGTTAAATCGTTTCGGAAAGAGGACAATGCTCTTCGTTTGGTGGGAGCAGAAAGGAATCTTGTAATATCGGCGCTGAAACAGGGCGAAACTGTCAATAGGCAACGTTTCCGACAACAACTCATCAATCTGAACGGTGTATTGCTCGAAAAACGGCCTGAATGGTACAAGAAATACGAACGAGTTATATTGCAGCACGACAACGCTCCATACCATCAAAACGCTGAAATGAGATCTGCTACTGCACCTACCTTCTACACCAGACCTGGCCCTTTCAGATTATCACTTGTTCCAGTCGATGGCGCATGGCTACACTTGACCAGTTTCGAAAAAGTGCAAAATTGATTGGATGAATGGTTTCGGTCCAAATACGTGTCGTTTTATCGTCGTGGTATTCATGTATTGCCAGAGAGATGGCTAAAATGTGTAGATAGCGAAGGATTTCCATTTTAAAAAAAACGGAAATTTCGGTCTAGTAGCAGCGGAAATCGTATAAATAAAGCCGGAACCAAACCCACTATGACAGTAGAAGCTCAAACCACAGTGCATCATTGTACACTATTTAATTTTTCAGCCGGAACCAATATTAAGTCAGTCGAAACGATTTAAATCCAGCCTGATCCAAAGTTTAATTCGCCGGAAGCATTAAGTGTTCGCACAAAGAACACACTGCACTTTAATGTTTGTGAAACATCTAAGATTTCAGCCGGAATTCTATAAAAATAGCAGGAATTTTGCTAGCTTGAACTAATTCAACTATGGCATCAAGGATCAAACTTTTGTGCACTACCGAATTTTTCAGCAGAAACCAAATAATAACGTCCGAAACCATGACAGGCGGAACAAATCAATTATGGCACAAGTAGCATAATACATTGTGCATCATTATGCACTACCTGATTTATCATCCAGATCCAATAATAAGCCGGGACAAGAGTTTTATGAGCGTTCCGGCTGGACCATGACAATATCAGCCGAAACCACTGCAATATCGACCAAAACCATTTAAAACCAGCTGAAACCAAAGCAAGTTTGACACAGGAAGTACTATGCATGGTGAACTACAGGTGTGAAGTGTTTGGACATTTTTATAATTTGAACAAAAATTTATGCGAGTGTCCAAAAATAATTTTTTAGTCAAAATATCGATTTTAGACAGATATTTGGAGAAGTGTGCATTTCTAAAAAGTGTAAATACAAAAAAATTGTTTGTAAAATAGATTAAATTTTTGTATTTCGTATTATTATTTTGAGAGATTACCTCCCATAATGGCTATATGGGTTTGAAAGGGCATACCTTACCTTAAAGGAACTAAAATCACCTAATGTCTTTTCGAAATTAGCCGAAGGGCTCTCGTATAAATTATTTTAACATTTACGCTTCTCGCGATTTTTATATGGAAGGATGTCGTTGCAGCTTATGGTAAATTACACAAATCTCAGAGATTGGCTCCCATAGGGGCTATATTGGTTTGAAGGGACATACATTGTGGAATTAAATTAGATGAAAGGCTCTCGTATAAAATTTGCTGAACATTCATACTAGGGAAGGGTTATTCAATTATGCTTTATGGTCATGATATGGAGCAGTGGTTATCATAAGATCTTGGTGTGGCTTAGGCCTAACCGGTCGTATATGCCACTATACATAAATATCTCTAGTATAGGCACAAGCGAATTTAAGTCTCCACTTTAGTTCGATTTTGTTTTGTATTCTTTACCAACCTTATTTTAACCATTTAGAGCTTGTGCCGGGCTGATAATGATTCCTTATTAACTATAAATACAATCATACAATAAAATTAGATTGAAAGAACAGAACAAAATTACTTAAATTATCTTGTAAAAAAAATGATTTATACTTGGATTGAGAATAGTTTTTCTACGTCTTGCGTTGCAGTAAATACGGTTTAAGAACTTTAGAGAAGATCGAGAGGCTCCCAGACAATCTAAATTCAATCGGTAAATTATTGAAGATGATTGGTGAAATCACATTGAAGAAATGTCTACGAAAATCTAACCTCCAGTTAGAATGGCAGGTTGCAGGAGGTCTAGAGCCCAGAAGAAAGATGGGCCAAGAAAGAGACAGCGCATCATGAAAAGTGATTAAGGAGATAATTTGTTTCAAATTATCGAACGCATAAATGTTTTTCAGGCACTCCCCAACACGCCAGCCCATAGAGAGGAATGCATCAGCTAGGGCATAATAAACTAATCTCTGTAGGTATAATTTACAAAAGAGGCGTAAGACATACATCTTCTTCGATACTAATAATAGTTTATGTTTCAAGCCTTTCATGTGGGCCTTCCAATTTACATTTGCATCAATCAAAATACCTAAATATGTAATTTCATTTACTACACTTATCTTAAAACAGCCAGTCAAAGTACAAGTCTTAGCTTTGTTACAGCCAAAATCATGAACAGAAACAGCATCAGGTAGTTCTGGGCTATCCCTAAAATGTACTATTTTAGTTTTCTAGCTCAAAAGTAACTTGTGAGTTTTAAGCCATTCCGCCAGTAAATCTAAATCGTGTTCGACACAAACGAGAAGTCGTCAGCAAAAGCGGCGAGGGAGCCTTCAAAAGGGCGTCGGAAAATTCCATTCTCGTAAACAACGAATATTAGGGATCCCAACACCGATCCCTGAGAAATTTCTGCCGTAATTGGCAGTTATCCGCTCAGTTGGTGATTGACGCGCTCTACTTGTGATCGATCAGATAGGTAACTAGAAAGCCAGCTATAGATCGGATGGTCTACTCTATCAAAAGCTATAGTCATATCGACAAACAGACCAGATTACTTCAGCCGTAAATCAACGATCCAAAACTATTAAAATAGCTTGTACGTGTTCTTATTTTTCCTAAACCCGAATTGCAGCGGAGAGAGAAAATTATTTTTATTCAAAAAATGTACCATCCTACTTTATATGGCCTTTTCAAACATTTTGGTAAAAATGTAAAGACGCGATATTGGTTGGCAGTTATCTAAACTCGATTTATAATTTTTTTGAAAATTGGGATAATTACAGATCGCTTTAGGGCTAATGAAAAAATCGGAAAAAACAAGCCATCTTCTGAACTAATTCGAACCACCATCTAATCCAGGCGATGAATTATTTTTAAGCGAATTCATAATTGCATATAATTCAACCAGGAAGATCGAGGAAAAATAAAAGCTTCTCGTCGTATCGTAGTTTTCTGTCACCAATTTATGTTTTACCGACTCATCCAAAGTAACAATCAACCAACTGGATTCACCTATTCGCACTAAAAAACCCGACTTACAATTCAATTATTTAATTTCAGCAGACTCGGGGTGCCCCATTTATCAATTCATTTACTGACTGTCAGTTTTTCCGGGCATGAGTGCCATTTGAATTGAACTGTGCAACGTAGTTCTGCTTTTTACTCTATTCAAGGCCTAATATTAGCAGCTTTTCCAGCTTAAGAGGTAGTTTTTGTGGAGCTACTATTTTTAGAATATTTGGACCATTTAGAATATTTAGAAAATAGTCAAAAGCAAATGACCCACTAGATTGGCTTTGAACATCGCGCCAATTCTCCCATACAAGCAGTTCTTGCAGTTGGCAAGAGTCAATGCGGATAATCTCAACAGAGTTTTTTACGCCTGGTCTAGAAATGGGAGCCCCAAAGAAACTAGTTTCTATTAAACAATGATCTGATATGCCCAAGTCTTAAACATTGCATGAGGGACTTCGGAAATACCTCTGGTCAAACCGACAGGTAGCTGAAGCAAAATTGTCGACATCACTATTTTTTAATAAAAATCTATAGTTAAGTCGCCCATAATTAGTATATTAGAGTTTGTTAATGCAGTCTAGATGCAAAAGGCATATACTAGTTTTGACCCTGTAGCATCAAAAGTGTTAAAGTCGAGCTTGATATGTTTACAATTCAAATCGTTCCTAGCGTATATTGCCACACCACCAGATCTGTAATTCTCATTGCACCCGGCAAACAGATTTTAATTGTCCAGACTGAGGCTCGTGATTTTGTCCTCTAGACACAGATCTCCGAAGGCCAACCAACATAGGCTTTACATTCGTAGAATCCAAATAAGCAAGCAGCCGATCTGAATTTCTTCTCATGCTTCTAATATTTTGACATACACAATCAAATCTTTTTAAAGAACTAGCCATAACCATTTACAACGGCCAGATTGACAGGGTTTAATCAAAGTGCTGTTGAAATTTTTTTTCACCAATTTAGAAAATGTGCTCAAAAATATAATTTTCAACCTAAGGACATATACAACACGGATGAAACTGGTGCCACAACTGTGATGGATATTCCAAAGGTACCCAAGTCTTTTATAATCATAATTTTTTGAATTGATTTTTTGAACAGTTTTGTTAAGATCTTACACTTTATCATATAACTTTTAGGTGCTAGCTGAAAAAGGAACCAAACAAGTTTCTCATTGAGCTATTTAACGATGGCACTTAATAATTACATTACTAGTAATCCTGGAAAGAGAATCACCATATACAAGGTAGCTTCATTAACAAACGAGGCATTTGGCAAATCATTTTCAATGGAAAATATAATGAAAGGCCTGTCACACTAGGCATTGTGCCATTTACTGAACTGATGAAAACTTGATTTCTAGATTTACCAGCGTGCCTTCTGTATTTCAGTAGCGATATTTTAATACCAGTGCCTAAAATTAAATATAAGCCAAAGACAAATCGAGCTAGGAAATCTCGTATATACACGAATATTCCAGAAAAAAATAGACTGAGGAAGCCACTAAAAACCATCTGGAAGACCGGAAAACTGGAAAGAAAGAATAACCCCAAATAAAAAAGTGAAGAAAGTAATTGGTTTTGAATCAACTGACAGAGAATCAGATACGAATTTAAATTTAATGGACTCAGATGATTTGATTTTTTTCTGAGAAGAGAATTCTGATAATTTCGATTTTGAACATGTTGGTTTACCAAATTTGCAAAATGGAGATTTTGTCTTAGTTAAATTAAAAATACGAACGATATTCATATTGCCGGAAAATTTCCGAAAGTGTAATTATTTCCACTTGCATGTCAATAGGAGGCGGAAGAGGGACGACACCTTCAACGTCAATCAAAAGTTGTTTGAGTTAATGCACAATTTGGGGATTGTGGGGGAACAGCAACAAAGTAAATATAAAATGGAAGAAAACGAGATTGTTTCCATTCCCGGAATAAGTGTGTGAAGTTATCCCAGCTTTTCATCCCAGAACAAAAAAATGTTCATGAGGTAACACTAATTTTACCCACCCCATCCCACTCCATGCAAATGAGCATATCGCAAAAATCCTAACATACGGCTGATACCCAAATTTTTATCAGAGTTAGTGGACACCATGACGAGTCATAAGCAGAAGTCAAATTTTTAGGCACTCTATAGGTTTGAGAGAAATATTAATTATTGTATGCAGTATTTTCTTCGTAATATATGATTTACAGTTTGTACTCATATATGCATAGTCGGAAGCTAAAATGTTCGCTACCTTTAACAAGTATAACAGTCCTAATTGATTAATTGTATAATTTAAAAATCCTGGGATAGGATGAAATTAGTGTTACCTGATGAACATTTTTATTTTTCCTGAGATGAAAAACTGGGATAACTTCACACACTTCCCGAATGCCCAAATTCAGCAGCAATATCCTCCTTCCACCAGCTCTAAAACGTGGTTAAGGTTCAAAATGAAATGTATGAGTTGGGTGTCAGTAAAAGAGTAAATATTTCCACTTACATGTCAATTGGAGGGGGTAGGGGGGCCCGTAACACCGCTCAAACCCTTTGCTGTTTCGTGCACCGTGGCATTCCAACAGAACAACACAAACGGGTATTCGTCTAGGCGATTTCTTCGTGACATCTTCAAATTTTAACAACCATCTAAATTTACGGTTTAAGTGGTCGCTGGTCACCTCATTAAAGCACGGTTAACGAATAATATTGAGAAGAGCCATTTTTGTATGAAGCAGATACGATATTTGAGTTTTATAGTTTTTCAGATGGTCTTCGGACCGACCCGACCAAAGTTGAAGCGAAACGAAACGGTTGGTATCGGAAATTCATCCCCAATTATGCGGGAGCCCCAGCACCTATATCTAACGTTCTCAAGAAAATCTTAAATTTTCATGGACTGTAGAGGCTAGCTTAGCTTTTGTAAAAATGAAGAGCTTACTGTCGTCTGCTCCAGTGTTTACTAACCCTGACTATAGCAAACACTTCCTTATTAGTTGCGATGCGAGTACTGAAGAGATCGGTGGAGTGTTAATTGGTTCGGTGGAGCTTGTACCTTGCAAAATTTTATTTTAATGTAATTCACCAGAAGGGCAAGGAAAACGTAACACCCGATACATTTACAAGCGATTTAATTGACCTAAATTCTTCTTGCTTTGACAAAGTAGAATATACCAATTCGAGATCTAAAATATTAGATAACCCAGCTCAATTTCCAAATTTAAAATCCCGAGTCCCTTAGTGCAAGGCGTTATCAACCACCATGATCCTACCGCTTCATATGCAGGCATACAAAAATCTTTAGAATGTATCCGTAGGCTGTTTTATTGGCCAAGAAGAGCTACTTATGATTATGTGTCAAAATTCCAAATCTGTAAGTGCACTAAGCCACCCAATAAGATTACTCGTAGATCTACATTGATCTACTAGCGCCATATCCTCGGTCTAAACATAACAAAACTATAATTTTTATTGTTCTGGATCAATTGACAAAATTTCCTCTTTTGAAATCGTTACCGTTATAGGGAATATAGTTCTAAAAGACGAAGTTGTTACTGTGTTCGGTTGCCCTGAAACAGTATTTTTCGATAATGAAGTGCAATTTACTAGTTGAAAATTCTCCTATTTTCTTTCGGAATGGGGCATTAAACACGTAAAACCCCCAGTTTATTCCCAACAGTCAAATGCCTCAGAGCGAGTCAACCGCCAGCAACAAAGTAATTATAAAATGGAAGAAAACCAGGGTTTTATACATTCCCGGAATGGAAATATTCAGCAGTAATATCCCCCTTTCACCAGCTCTGGAACCTGGCTTCACCAGGACCTTCAGACGTATTAGAAGTTTTTACGAGTCATTTGTTACTTTTTTCAATTGCATATGTATTAGTATACCTGTATAAGACGAAATAAGAGTAAAACTTGGAAAAATTGGTACAAAGTTAAACAAAAAAAACATACCCATGTAAGTAAAATGGTACCAGATAAATAAAAAAAAATTAACGAAATAGCAATAGATTAAAGCCGTTCAATTTCACGAAAATACGCCACATGTCTATGCGGATCGTCAAGGTGTCCCATTTTGGCCCGTTCATTTTATCATACTTAGGACGAAAAAGTCTGAAAAAGGAAATTCTGGATAGCGAATCCTGGAGATTTTGCCACATAGCCACATACATAGTGCAATAGATTAAAGCCGTTCAATTTCACGAAAATACGCCACATGTCTATGCGGATCGACAGGGTGTCCCATTTTAGCCCATTCATTTTATCATACCTAGGACGAAAAAGTCTGAAAAAGGAAATTCTGTGGAGCGAATCCGGGAAATTTTACCACATAGCCACATACATAGTGCAATAGATTAAAGCCGTTCAATTTCGTGAAAATGCGCCAAATGTCCATGCGGATCGTCAGGGTGTCCCATTTTGGCCCATTCATTTTATCATACTTAGGACGAAAAAGTCTGAAAATGGAAATTCTGTGGAGCGAATCCTGGAGATTTTGCCACATAGCCACATACATAGTGCAATAGATTAAAGCCGTTCAATTTCGCGAAAATGCGCCAAATGTCCATGCGGATCGTCAGGGTGCCCCATTTTGGCCCATTCACTTTATCATACTTAGGACGAAAAAGTCTGAAAATGGAAAAATCTGTTGTTTCGTCTTTTACAGGGTTACTAACTAATACATGTAAAGGAAAATGTGGCTTAGTGAAAACTTCTCATGATCCATCCGATTCGAGAAATTTTTACTAAAAATTTTATCAAACAGTTCGTAAAGAAATTAGTAAAATTTTCTCGGACATACCTTCAGCGTCAATCAAAAATTGTTTGAGTTTGTGCAAAGTTTGGAAATTGTAGGGGAACAGCAACAAAAGTTATTATAAAATGGAATAGATATTATATCCATTCCCGGAATGCCAATATTCAACTTGGCTAGGACTCAATCTCAAGATTCCTGATTAAATAATTTCAAAAAGTAAAGCGGCCAAATCCATCCTGGGAAGTAGCGACAGCAAAATAGTTATATCGTGTTTTAGTTACCCTAGTTAATTTAATTAAAATTTGAAAATTAATTAAATCAACAATAAATATACATAGATGGCATATAGATTTTTGTTGAACAATGAAAAACGTTTTCCAATAAATTTTTCCAGCTAAACTCCAGTTCGTTTACCTTTTGTGTAATTTTGTAAACTCATCATCCTTAAAATCGAAGTACGCTGCCGGTATCGGCACAGCTATATGTGAGAAAATTATAAAATCCAATTTTCCTGAACTAATAGTCGAATGAGTACTTTTCGGAGTTGGAAAATTATAAAACGTACAGCAAAAATAGCAATACTGATAATAATAAAAATAATAGTAGTAATGAAAATAATAATCATAAAATAAAAATTAATTATTTTTTTTGGAAATTTTTTTTGTGTTCTCAATTTTATTATTTCCAATTTTTTGTGCTACTGTGCTCTAATAAAAGGGAAAATTAACAAAATCTACGACGACACAAACACAGAAAGAAAATATAAAAAATACGAAAATTGGAAAATTTAGTATAAGGTATAACGTACTCTACGAAATATATTATTGGGGAGGTGGAGGGTTATACGGGTGATATGGAAATAGATTATTAGAATTGGAATTATTTCTTTTTTTTGTGTTGCCATATACAATTCTATTTTAATTTTTATGTTGAAAGCTAATGATTCAAATCGAAAAATAATTAAATGGAATAGGAGATACGAGGCAGAGAAAATGAGATAAAATTAAGTTTAACATATTTTCCAACTATATATACACAGTGTACAGATTTAGAACAGAAACGTTAGGGGTGCAAAATAAAATATGTTTTGAATAAAAAATTTGCTTCTCAACAGGTCTCGATTACGTCAATCGGAAGCAGCAGCCAATTTAGTGCAAACAAAAAACATGATGTCGAACCAATAAAAACCAAAAATAATAAAATCGTTTCGCTTTGATCAATGCGTATGTCTGTGTGTAATGCGCGCGGTCTTTCAGAAGTTCACTTCATATATGACATATATTATGTATATATCATTAAATTGAAAGCAACCCAATCCGAATTTGATGGATTGGTTGAGTGATTTGACGGTTTTTAATTTGATTGAATCACGCAGAAATACGAGCACATAAAACATTTTGTACAAGAATCCCTTTCAACAACGTCGCGACAACATAATGTACAAGAGTTCTGCATCAGTAATTATAAAATTTAATTGGTTTTTGTCGTTCAACCAATTGCACAGATCATTTAATTTAATTATCGATCCAACGATTGGTTGATTTAAGAATGTTATGTATATTACGATTTACGGTACCGCTTATTGGAAATTAATTCGATCGAGATACTCCCATTTTTCGAAACCGGATCATGAGCACTTAAGATAGCGATCACATAATTAATTCAAAAATACTGTTGTACTTAAGCCATTTACGTCAAGAAAAAAATTATTATTTATATTTCTACCGAAAATTAATAATCTTATTGTCTTTGTTTAGTTTTATGGTACCACCGTATACCAAAAATATAAATAGTTTGATTCATCAAACCATATCGCGTAATAGATTTAGAAATTTAGATTTTAAGGTTTTTTTATTCAACTAACAAACTACTTACATAAATAATAATTTTTGGTGATTTATTAATAACAAAAAAAAAATATAAACTTAAGTAAATTACTTAAGACTACAAAACTGAAATAATAAAAATAATTTTGAAATATATTTCCATTGTTCGAGTTACCGAAAAAAAAAAAATTATTACCTGATGGATTTGTAAATAATAATCGCATGAACAAGTGAGATTTTGCGCTACTATTATTGCTAATTTATAATAGTTTTTCGGTGGAAATAGTTATACATTTATATATTTTTTGGATGAAGGGTTACCAACAACACCAAAGATAATATTTATTTATTTGTTCATCACCTTAATTAGGTTTTTGGCGAGCGCAAATTTATTGCTAAATTTTAATTTGCGCCATAATAATCGTTTCATTCAGCATTGTGGTCATTATATACAAATCCAGCTTAGCTAGGTTAATTTGGTACCTCCCTACGAAGCGTTTGACATTCCATCGAATTATGTTTCCTGGTTTGAACCGCTGCGGATTTTTGACGAAAACCAGCTATGTTCCGAAATTAAAAGAGTTAGATGAATTATTGGAACGAATGAATGAATTGGTAAGCAGTAAGACTCCCGTTCTATAAAAGTCCATCATTGTTGGGTGATTCTTCATTTTTGGCGAGGAAAAGGTTTCTAATTATGGAAAAACGTTTCAACAATAATCCACTTAAGAATGAATACAAATCATTCATGTCAGAGTACGAGACCCTGAACCATATGAAATTTGTTAAAAATATCGAACCTTTAAATTATTATTTACCCAATCACTCGACAGTGAAACCCGATTCAACTACAACTAAGCTAAGAGTCGTTTTCGACGGTTCAGCTAAATCGTCCAGTTCGTTTTCGCGCTCATATGTATGCATTTGGTGCTGACATATGAAAAATGTATCGGTAAATTCCTCTCGGTTCAGCTGACCAAAAATTCCAATAAATCTTTAGGCGAAATAACCCTTCCGATGAGTTTCAAACTTTCAAGTCAACGACGGTAACTTATGGCACTAAATCAGCGCCATACTTAGCAATAAGTTGTCTTCTTCAAATTGCCCTTGACTTTCAAGGTAGTCAGCCAGAAGCAAGCACAATTATTCAAACTCGTGCACTCGTTCTTTTGTAGTTTAAGGCACTACAAATAAGAAACTTAAAACCCAACTTGGTGTTGTGAATAAAACAATGAATTCGAGCAATTTTCTCGATGGATTTTTACGACTAACTAAACTTTACCTTTTTATCTCGGCTCATGTCACTTTCACAACAAAAAGGGCACTAGAAAATACGCACGAAAAGTACTAATAAATATAAACAAAAAAAGTACTGATAAGGTATACACAAAAAAGTACTAACTAGTTAGCGACCGGGCGCAGATTTGACATATTGCTTACAGTATTGGGAAGTACATATTTCGAATGATTTCTAGATGCAGATCCTAAACATCCCTCCGGCCATGAATCAATTGATTCATTAACTGGTAATTTGTAAACCTTGGATATTGGACGTCCCAGCGTCGTTCCATTTGACATTTTCAACTGGATCACACGTACTTCACCATTCTTACCAGAATACACTTTAGTATAAGTTGTCCTGTCATCCACTTCCCGGGTGGTAAATTTGGGGTGGATTCCGTTGCGGGTGCTGCCACTTTGACCGCGTTTTTAAAGTTGTGAGATACTTTCGTTGCCACCGATGCCAAAAGTTTAGCGTGATTTTGCGAACCATGTCACATCGATCATTTGGCGACAAATCCTTCTCATCAACTATATCAGGTACTTGTTGTGCTGAACGATGTAAAATAAAACGCGAGGGTGTAAGTACAAATTCTGTCGGTGATAATGATGAAAACAGAGGACGACTATTCAAAGTTGCTTCAATTTCGACGAATAATGTGGTGAATTCTTTGATTGTTAGAATTTGTTCTCCAATGGCATGATGGAGATGAACTTTCGCTAGTCGGACAGCTGATTCCTATAGTCCGCCCACATGAGGAGCACCAGGTGGGTTGAACTTGAAACTGTATTCTATCGTCCATCAAATTGTTGGTGATTGTTGTTAGATTAATTTGAAAGAAATTTTGCATTTCTTTCAGAAAATTGGCAGCACCAACGAAATTGGTCCCGTTGTCAAGTTCGTGGTGTGACAACAAAGCGTTCAATGCCGCTAGAAATGCCTTGGCGGTTAGTTGTAGCCATAGTTCCAAGTACATGGCTCGAGTTGCTATACAGACAAAAACACACAAATATGCTTTGGTCTGTGGACTGGATCCTTTTTTGCGGCTGGTGTGAAGTCTGAATGGACCTCTGAAATCCATACCAACACAGGCAAACGAAGCAGATATATTCACATGTTCCATTGGCAAGTCTCCCATAAATTGTCTGACTTGTTTGGCGTATTCCTATAATGCAATACCTTTCTTGAATCATGGCCATTAACAGTTCCAGGATGACAATGATCATTGTGAATTTGGTGCCAAACTATTCTTAATTCGACCACCTACTCTCATGACCAAGCCATCATCTAAGAAGGGTGCATATTAAAGTAGATAGCTTTTGTTGAATTCCGGCTTGTGATGCAACAACTCTGTATACTCGTACGAGAACTCTATGCGCTGCATCTCTCTACACAATATTGCTTCTGTCTGATTAATTTCATCAACAGTTAGCACGGCTGTATTAGGTTTGACAGGACTACAAGCTCGACGAACCTATGAACTGACGCGAAGAATTTTCTTGTAGCTCGAAAATTTTGCGAAGAGATAGTACAGTGTTTTGTTTTCTCTGCCATGTTCTCCTGTCTCTTGTTTGCCGTGGGTTACTATGTTGCTGGCAACTTCGATGATTTATCTTGCCAATAGTGCTCTGGTTGGGTTAAGAAGCCCGGTCCAGTCCACCATAACAGATGGTTACTTAATTTGTTTAACGATATGCCCGACTAACGCAATCCGCTGGATTGAATTGCGAAGGAATGTGACGCCAACAACTTCTTTTGAACAGGCTTGTGATTTTTCCAACTCTATTGGCGACAAACGTAGCCCATCTTCTTGGTTTGCTGGACAGCCAGTCCGAAACTATTTTGGAGTCAGTCAAAAGGATGATGTGTGTTAGTTTCGGCCTGCTTTCGTTGGTCACCGACTGTACATGACTTGCAAGAAGTTCAGCCTTGGTAGGCTCACAGATTTCAACGGTGCGACCATTGTTTTGGAACTGATTAGGCGACACGTAAATTTATTGGTTCGGTTTATACGCAGAAAAACCACCGCTGAGTAGGCTTTCTCGCACGCATCGCTGAATGGAGTTTGAATTTTCGATTTCTCGTCGTAACTTGAGCTACTAGTTGAGCATATCTTCTGGTAGATTGTCATCCCAATCTACATTACTGCGCCACAAGTTTTGTAAAATGATTTTAGATCTAATTAGCAGAGGAGACAGCCAGCCAAATGGATCGAACACTTGATTTGCTTCAGAGAGGATCGATCGTTTGGTTTTCTGAATGGAAGGTGTGTCGTGAAGCGAAACTCGTCTTGAATTTCAAGCACCTTGATTGTGTTCTTATGCTCATCCAACGATTTTGCATTGTTGGTTTGTGACGAATCATGGATTTCTGGATGATTGCTTACAAATTTCCTTAAATGAAATTTTCCACTTTGCAAGATATCACAAATGTCCCTTTTCAACGTATCAGCTCTTCGATTGTATTAGTACCTTTGAGAACATCATCTTTGGATATACTCGCGAAAAATAGGAGGCCAATTCACTCAACGTGTTTGTACCGTCATGAGTTTATAGGTGCACAGGTTGTTCTCATCGTCTGGCCAAACGATTAACTGGTACGGCTGATCCAATAACAGATACCGGTCGGTACATCTTCTCGATGCCTGCGGAGAAGACGTATTCATACAGGCGAAAACGTAGAAGAATGGCCCACAGTGTAGATTGAACAATTGAGCTAATCATAACCATATCGTTGAGCGACGGGTTCTGGCCAGTTTTAGATGAGGCGTTGAATACTACCCTTAGTTTGATGGTAGTATTTTGCAGCTTTAGAACTCCATGATGCGGCATAAAGTAAGCGTTGGGATCAACCGGATCGGTATTTTCCTTGTAATGTTTGATACAGGCTTCTTCTTCTGTGGTCAATACCTCCTGCTTGCTGTCCCCTACATCCTCTATCTTCCAGAACCGTCGCAACGTTTTGTCTACGTTGAAGAGAGTGCAGTATGTTTGGATCTCTTGGGCTTTGGTGACTGCACTTCCGCCAATTATCCACCCAAATTTTGTGTTTTGTGCGACCAGTTTACTATTAGGTGATTTGATCCGACCGTTTTCCAAGATGTCAAAAAATACATCTGCCCCAGCAATATTTAGAGGCTTCTGGTCTGATAGCACCTCGGATCTGCCAGCTGCACGGTAGATAATCACTTCACGTCGTCACGTTTCATCAGGGCGTTTAGCAACTATTTTCGGAATTACTGGAGCGTTTACGGCAATTTCCTCAGGTTAATTTTGTAGTCTAGGCTTTATGCAAAATGTGACGATGCCTCGAGAGGTGCGAGCTGATGTATTTCCAACGCAAGCGATATTTATTCAATCGTTGGGGCGCTTTAACCCGAGTTGTTGTGAACATGACTTTGTTATGAAGGATGCTTGTGATCTGGAATCGAGTAATGCTCTGAATTCTCGCTTGATTCCATGATTGTCGACTACTAACTTGGGTACTCGACTGAATCAAGGCTGAAGTGACGGTGTCAGGTTTTGAATCAGTGGCAATGTGCTTTTCCTCAATATGTAATGACTTATGGTGCCTCCAGTGACAAATGGAACATTTGCCCTCCGAGTTGCATAACTTAATGGGATGTTGCCCCGTTGCGTTGAGGCAGTTGAAGCATCGGTTTTGTGAAAGAAGATGTTCTTGCCGTTTTTAACGTCCAGGGCGTCACCAAATTCGAGTTTATCTTTATCAACTGTTTCCTGCGCCCATAACGACTTCGTTTCATCATCCATCGTTTCAGTTAACAGATGGATTAACCACCAATCTCGCGCGTTGTCACCTAGTGCATTCAGACCCCGCAATACTTCATCTGCTGTATCATGTGCTGATCTTACATTGGATGCAGTTGTTCTTCATAATTTTGGTATGTTGAGGAACTTAATGTGTTCAAAATCTCGAGTTGTTCCACTGAAGAAGGTTAGTTTGCCTCGGTTAGAATTGTGTGCAGCGCAATTATGTTATTTATGGACGGACTCGATGATAACTTTGCATTGGATTAGGTCTACATCATGTAGATGGAAGACATATGTTTCGAACCGTGTCTCCGTTATTCAAGCGAGATCCGATTCTGGTAAATCGCTGCATGTAAATTCAAAATTAAATCTAGTCGACTTGATTTCAAGAGGAGTTTTTCCCGAGATGCTTATGATGTCCGATCTATGGTGGTTCGGACTTAATTTTTTGCATTCGCCAATTGAATTTTGGCGTGATTCACAAAAATACACAACCATTTGAGAAGAACGAAAAACGTTGACGGTTATGACTGTAGGGATGGAACCCGTTGATGATATCTTGGACCGATTACATTTTAAAAATGCGATCATTACAGTTCAAAATGCAACTTCTTAAGTCCTCAGTTTCATTAATAATTGTCGATTAAAACATTCCAAGAAAACCGGGGCCTTCAATATAGAATAATTACAAAATGGTTCCAGGATTGTAGCAACCTGGCTTTGTAATTTGTGATTCCACATTAAAATCATTGTCATTATTTATGGACGAGCAAAATATAATTAGAGTGGGCGGTCATCTACAATTTGCATCAATTTCGTTTACATGTCGACATCCAGCTCTATGACCAAGCAAATATCATTTCACAACCACTCCACCACACACCACCTCGTGTGGCACACCAATGGAAATATTAGGCAATCCACTCTCTGATGCGACTGGCTCTACGGGTTTTGGGGAGGGCCGATCCTTGCATACACAAAATATTAAGAATATTCAAATCATAAGCAGACAGTTAAAAGGACAAGGTAAGGGTTACTAGATCTCCTGAGAAAATTTTTAATTTCTCATTTGAAAATCTTAACATGGAGCAATTCCAAAATAATATGGGCACAACAACGGCACCCCAACAAAAAGGTATAACAACCTCATATAATTATGGTGAAACATCTGTTCTTGAAAGTTGTGCTTCAGAGAAAGAGCGAATGTTATACAAACAATGGCAAAAAGTAACTGATGAGAAAAATCAGCAAAGCATTTTTATTCTCAATCTACAACAACAAATTGACGAACTAAAAAAAGAAATGATGCAATTAAAGCGGCATAAAACCCAAGCGAAGCCACCAATGAAGCAGAACCAGAATACCAATTCTAATGTTAATAAGAACGTTGAATAACAAACTGACGAGGAAGATTTGACTAATTAAACAGCATGGATTTGTGCTAAGTCTAGGAAAAATAAAAAGAAAAGGTTAAATAGAACACCGTCACCACCACAAAAACCACAAACATTGGATCAAAATACTCAGCTTCAAAAAATTGAGTCAAACGTCAAAAAAGATAAAAAAATACCACCCCACCACCTATCATAGTAGATGATGTTAAAAATTAGCAGGCGTTCATTCATCACTAAATTGATGAATCGAGAGGCGAGATGCGCATATAGAAACGTAGTGAAAACTTTGAGCGACGGCTCATTTAACTTTCGCACGTATGAAAATAAACAAGAAAGGACAATCAGAACTTACATCATACATGTAGCCCAGAACAGCTGGAGAAATAAAAAGAAGCTAGAAATGTTTCTACTAACATTCAACTGTGACAAAATATAACTAAATTATAAGATCACTAGTTTATTGGATTGCAAAGTGAAAATTCAACCACTTAGAAAATCTAAACTAATTCCGCAATGCAAAGATGTCAGACATGTGGACACACGCAAAAATATTGTGGAAATCTTCCACGGTGTGTTAAATGTGGCGCACACCACTTAACTGGAGAATACGATAATCCGCAAGCACATCTAAAGTGTGTACACTGTGGACAAGGCCATCCTGCTAATTATCGAGGACGTATTGTTGCAAAGGAAATTCAAACGTATGGTCAGGCAAATCGATACGCAAAAGGAAAGGTCCTAGAACAAAAGGTCTTAAAAATCGATAGATGTAGACATCAGTCAAACATTACAAGATATTCTCATGAAACTAACAAAATTTGATGAGAGGCTACAAAAATTGCAAGATACCGCATTGGGAGCTAAACCCAAATCCACACAAAAATGAACAACACAATAAAAATCATCTCCGGCATCAAAAAGAACTACAAGCAGTTCTCGATATTGAGAGTATAGATGTGTGTCTTATTTCGGAAACACATTTTACTAAGCAATCCTTTATAACATTTGTAGACTAATTCAGCCAGAGGAGGAAATGCAGTCATCATAAAAAAAATATTCAACATTTTGAAGAAGCAAAGTATGTAAAACAAGAAATTCAGGCCACAGTGGTTTATATAAAAACCAACTACCTGCCTATTACTGTGGCAGGATTGTACTGTCCACCAAGACATTCTATTAAAAACAAACAATACTCAGAATTCTTGAAGTGTCTGGGAAAAAGGTACTTGGGGTTCTAAATTAACTACAGCTAAAGGAAAATAATTACTGATTGCCATTAGAGAAATTGGATGTGAATCCATTTCAACGGGAAAACCAACATATTGGCCAACTAACCCAGGAAAAATACCTGACCTGATCAATTTATAACCAAAAATATTTATAACAATTTTATGAAAGTCGAAGAAAGCCAAGTATGAGCTCAGATCATTCTCCTCAAGCGAGTATATCATCCAAAAAGGGAATAATCCTGTACTAACGAACAAACATACAGACTGGGAAAGTTTCAAAGCAAACATTAAACAAAGAATACTTTTGAAAGTTCCTTTAAATATTTTGGATCAAAGGGACAAAGAAGTTGAAACAGTTCATTACGGATATTCAACAATCAGCATGGGAAAGTACTCCAGAAATCAAATCAAGGCTAAAAGGAAATAACAATCTAATGGAAATTAGAAATATCTTTAGGGATAAACAAAAATCCGGATAAACTGACACCAAACTAGAGCTCCACAAGACAAAAAGAGACCAAACAATCTTACTCAACAATTAACAAGAGAAATTCAGAAAATAAAAAATGAGACGGTTAAATTCAACTTAAGTAAAATTACAAATGACAGCAATACTGATTATTCGTTCTGGAAAGCAAATGAAACTCTCAAAAGACCATTAATGCCGCTCCATTCTATCAGGAAAATGGATGGAACATGGACAAGGAAAAACAAAGAAAAAGCAGAAGGATTTGCTAATCATCTTGAAAATATATTTCAACCTCAAGACAAGTTCTCGAAGATGTCACACCTACATCGCGTCATGAAGTAACAAACGACATTAAAAGCAATTTAAACTTAAAGAAAGCACCAGGGTTTGATCTGATTACTGGAAAAATAATATAGCAGCTAACGTTGCATTCAGGTTAAAATATGTGCCAAAACTTTGGAAAGTGGCCGAGGTTATCATGATTCCCAAACCAGAAAAACCGCCACCTTTAGTAACATCATATATGCCTATATCGTTGCTGCCAATAATGTCTAAAACTCTTTGGAAAGAACTATGAAAACGACTCATACTAATAATTGAAAAAATAACCTAATTTCTAAAAAGTTTGTTCAGCAGTATTCCTTGATGTAGCGCAGGCCTTTGACAAGTTTTGGCACGAAATACGTTTAATACAGCATAATACTGGAATCGTATATAACGGAAAGGTAGTTCAGGCCTAAGCAAGAAGATGAATATTCTGAGCTTAAGATAATAAGAGCAGGAGCTCCACAAGGAAGTGGTACTTGGGGCACTTCTGTATTTACTATACACCCGAGATGCTCCCATCGAACAAAACAACACGATAGATATGGCAACACTGCCAAATATCTTGGTATGACATTAGACGCTAAGCTTTGCTGGAAAGCTCATGTAAAGAAGAAAAGAGACGAGTTGGGACTAAAATACAATAAAATGTATTGGTTACTGGGAAGAAACTCTCATCTATCAATCCCTAATAATCTTCTGCTTTATAATCAAGTATTGAAGCCTGTTTGGACTTGTAGTACACAGCTGTAGGGGTATACCAAGCAGAGAAACATGGATATTATCCAACAATTCATAGGATTGTACATAGAATCCATCAAAACCGAAATTATGAATTTTTCGAGAAGTCATGAACAACGGCCACTTCACCATGTCAACATAGAGGCTGGATGATACTGGATAATATGGATTTAGTTAGAAAACTGAAAAGCCTTTTGAGTTAGGGTAAAATCAGCTAAAATAAATTTCTATCTAGCGCACAACAAAAGCGCGATCAAATAATAAATATCAAAGCTAAGGATGGATGAACCCTTTAGAAGTTAGTAAGAATAAAACTGCTTATAATTAATATTAATAATATTCGACTTTAATTCTTCGAAATTAAAAAACTAGGATCTCTTTCTTTTCGCTGATAGGGTCCAATGGAGATTAGATTGATAAGTATTTTAGATTTCGGTTTCATTTCCTTCTAACCCGGCTAATAATTTAAAATTTTAACATAGATACATAAGTAGTGGTATCCAATCATTATATTACCAATAATTACATTCTGCAAACTACGTTCAGAACAACAACAAACCACCCACCTAGAATACTGTACAAAGTAGGTTGACTTATATTTTGATGGTAATCCAAGTTATATACAAACACGTGCTCATCCTCATATCAGTGTACATTCATCATTATACGACAACAATAAATTTTCCTATCGTCTTCGTCGTCAAATAAATTGACAAAAGACAAAGAAGTGACTTACTTGTATATAAAAAACACAAACACACATGTACGTGATTAACAATTTATATCTAATATTTCTTATTATTTTCTTAAATTAATTAATTAATTTTTTGTCAAAAATTCAAATTAAATTGAACAACAAGAAATATAATAACGACATAATTCTGTTTCCTAATTAAAATAACGAAATACATAAAAATTCAATAAAACGTATTTCGAGAAAATTTATTTTATGTGGGCATTAGAATATTTATACTTTGTACTATGCATACACAAATATTCGGTCACGGTTTATGTTATTGTTGTTGCTATTTTATTTATAAAACAGTGATAACATAAAGCCATAAACAGATACTCGTCCGACCTCATAAAATCGAGAGACAAACAACAAGAAAAAAGTAAAAAATGAACTCCAACCCGCAATCGATATACTCGTAATATAAAAATCCAATAAACCTATCACGAGCTTTCATTTTATAAAAAATAAAAAAATTATATTTCCTTATGTACACATAAATCTTGAAATCTCACCACCCACAATTTTATTGAGCTTTTTCCTATCAACGATATACAGAGAAAAAGAATTATTCGATTTGACTTTTTCCTATACGGCTTAGTACGAGTGTATATGGTGTGGTATGTATGAGTTCATATATACATAAGTAAATAATTCTTATATACATATACACACACACACAGCATCCCAACTTCAATTCCAACAATAAATAAATTCCATGTATAAAAGAAATATCAGGATTTTTTCCATTTCAATTTTTATGTATACCGTATCGGTTCGAGCTTGCGCTTTTCCAATTATAAGCTCGTACCCATAAAGTCAATACTGAAAATAAAAAATCCATTTTTTTATGTGATTGGATGAAAAATTATATATTTTCAAGTATTTTCCAATAGTTTGATTGGGAAATTCGAAAAAATCGGAAAATTTCGTTTCGGCATAATAAAATAAACTTTTATGTGTGTACCGAGCTTTTTTTTTAAGGATGGAACATTTGCTTTCTATATTTATTGTTTCCCATATATGTTGTATATAGTATCAAGGAGTATTGTGTAATACATAGCTATATACAAGGTATATAATTCAGCTATGTATTTTGGTGGGATGGGAAAAGGAAATTTTTATTTAGATTTTCTATCATGTACTACCCCTCGTACGAGTATTTTCATGTAAATGAAAAGAAAATATTTATTGAAGTGTGAAAATTTTTATTAACAAAAACAGGAATAATAACATTAGTAGTGTAGTGAAAAATAATCATAATACCAACGAAGATGCTTAGTGTAGTTGCTGTGGATTAGTATATAGGTCAAATATAATAGGATCTGTGTTGGTGAGTGCTGAAAGCTTTTTTCGTGTTCTCCGTTTTATTTTATTTGTTTTTGATTACTTTTTCGATTTATTGTGTTGAATTTAAATAGAAATAGATTTGTGTCGTTTTTAGTCTAAAATATTTGTTGGTGAGAATGTGGCCATAAAAACTATTTTCGATATTCTTGAAACGTGGTATCAGACGGTCAATGAGCTGGGACTACAATTATTTAAAAGCTCAACTTATGTAACAATTACTCCACAAGTTGATGAAGTATATTACAAGGCACAAGGGCTGTTACTTCAGGTATGTGGTCGTCATGGGCGAGGTGGTCTCAACACATACATGGATTTTAATACCACGCTAGAGCAGTTTTTCGATCTACAGAAAACCTTTCACGTAAGAGTGAAGCAGCGTCATTAATCAGACATTGTTCCATCACCGAACCCAATTATGCAGAAGCATGGACTAAATTATGAAATCGGTACAAAAAAATGATACCCATAGTAACAACGCAAGTGAAAACCTTTATGGAGCAGAAACCTTGTACACGTAGCAACGGAAAGGATTTACGTCGAATTAGTGAAACTTTTGATGAAGTAATTCGTGGATTGCGAGTGCTGGGACCACAAACCGAAACGAGAGATCCGCGTGACTCATCCAAATAATATTGTCGAAAATTGATGAAGAAACCAAGCAATTGTGGGCGAATGAGTCAGTGGATAAGGACTTTCATATACTGTGGACAATTTATACAGCGTTTTTAAACAAGAGATGCGACGCCTTAAAACTAGCACACGAGTGCCAACAAGAACTTCCACAAAATCATTCGTATCATGTAAACAACCACATCCCATACTTCGATGTTCAGAGTGTAAAGGACACATTAGTATAAAGTGCTTTTCTAAATCGTCATGTCTAATCTGCCACAAGCGACATCATACCTTACTACACCAACTTCAGAATGAAACTCATGATTCCAGCCAAACATCAACAAGCCATCATATTTCAATGTATCAGTCATCTTGCGAACGACATACACAGAAAAATTGTGATGTGAAGAGCGAAGCCAAATCAAACCAAACTACAAGGTCCACTATTGAATCAATAACCAATAGCGAACTATAACCAGGTTAATACACAGGTATTTCACACACACTACTCCTCGACGAACACGGTACTACCAAGTAACGCCCATTATCTATTTACGGTCTAGCATCTACATCGGCTGGAAAAATAAAGGGAAAAATCAGTATGGCCATATATTCAAGAACAGATCGAAATTATCATCTTTCTGTCACGGCTCATATTATCAACAATATCACTAATCTATTACCAACTAAACCAGTAATACTCAACAAATCACCTATGAATTTAGGATTACCAGATCCTGAATTCTGTACTCCACATAAAATCGACGTACTTCTCGGAGCCGACATATTTTTCGAGATTCTCAATCCTGAAACGCACATAATTGACGGATTACCAATATTGCAGCCTTCCAAGTTCGGCTGGTTAGTAGCGGTATCATCAAACAACCGGTCACGACATCTCACCAGTTTACACGTCAGCTCTGTTCTTATAATTCAAATCACTAACGAAGATCTACACCAAGATTTGAAAGAATTCTGTGAAGTAGAAGAACTTTCATCTCACATCAATCCAAGCCTTTTACATCCATGAATGTGAAGCCTTTTATGACGAAACTACTACCAGAAGCATAAATAGCATCCCCTCCATTAGAAGCATCCCCTCCATTAGGAAGTTCTTATAAAGCAGCACACGATTGATTACTCTCAATGGAAAGTAGGTTTGCAAGAGTACCAGAATTTCTTGAATGGTACTGACAATTCATGAATGAGTATATTATCATGGGACATATGAGGTACTTACCACCAGAACAAATTCCAAAGCAAGATGACAAAAAATATTATTCACATATCATGCCGTTGTCAAGCCCAGTAGTTGCACGACCAAATTAAGAGTCGTCTTTGATGCATCATCGAAAACTTACGGGACTGTCTCTTAATGAAGTTTTGCAAATTGGCCCAAATATACAACGTGACCTGACTATATCCTAAATTTTTGAAAACATGGAATCGCCCTAGTAGCAGACATAGAAAAAATGTATCACAAGGTACTTGTCTACCCCAACGATGCCAATATTCAGTTAATACTGTGGCGCGAAAACTCAATGCACGAAATCAAAACATACAAACTAAACACAGTGACGAAGTGGCTGCTGAACGTTTCCCAACAGCATCACAAATCATTAAGCATGACTTCTACGTTGATGATTTGCTGCCCGGATGTAACACTATTCAAGAAGCAGTAAAACTAAAAGAAGAATTAAACAACATTTTGAGTGAAACGGTTTCAGCCTAAGAAAATGAAAATCTAATTCTCCAGAATTTTTGAATTCATTTTCGCAAAACGAAGTTCAAGATATACCCAAGTTGATTGAATACGATGCAACTACCAAGACTCTTGTTATTACATGGAACGCAGAACTCTACACCTTTTCGTTCAAGGTTCAGAAATGCATTGAAGACACAAATTGGACCAAAAGAAAGATCTTGTCGAAGGCAGCCAAATTAAGTGATCCTTTGGGATGGGACCGTATGAGCGCCTCAACTAATACATAAATTAAATAATTATTGATTGTTAATGGCCAACTAATTACTTTAGTTGATTAGGAAGTATATGGTTTGAGTTATGGACCGGAATAACCGACGAGCGTGAACGGCAGACAATTTTTTTTTTGATTATATTTTTTTCAAATTTAAAATAAAATATTGATCGCCATTGATGTGATAATGGTGAGTAGTCGTTGCGAGTGATAGGTGACATTAATCTAAATAATGGTTATAGTACTTATTGTATTTTAATCATACGGTCGAGCAAGATCTAATCATGCTTCGGAAAATCCACGTCCATTCCCTGAGCCTTAGTCGCGCAGTTGACCGTGTTCCTGGAGCCGCTGATTAAACAAATAAAATTTTCTAGATAACAGACGAATCGTCATAACACAAGACAGTTTCCGTAATTAAAGAGCTCGCTACTGCAAATACAAAATTATCGATTCTGTTATACGCATAACACTAAAAATTGTCAAAAGTATCCCCAAAATGCCGGTATAACCAGATTTGCGTATAGACATCTCTAGAATTATGTGTTAACGCATCAAAAATTTAGATTTGAGTAGATATCGCTAGCATCACGTGTAAATGGTAATCAAATATCTACGAGACCGATTGTTTTTCATTTTCTTGTAAAAATCTGTTTTTAATGAGAAAATTCAACCCTGTCATATTTGTTGTGTAACTACACTTTCGTTACTTGTTAATTTGTGTAGCTACACTTTTGATAAATCTTAAATATTTCACATATTTGATCGTTAATGAAATAGTCAGTAATAAAATTGAATCAATTGTTTCTGGTATTAAAACCAAAAACTCGACCAACATCCAACACAACAATCAACTTACAACTGACAACATTAACAACTATACACTCATCAATAAACATCTTGAATCGAATAATGAATTAATTCGTTCAGATGATAACACTCATTATGTTGCTTCGAATGCACTAACTGCCAAAGAAACTTTATTCACTGACAATATGTTGAACTTTGGAATATTTTAGACCAGCAACGTTAAGAACAGTCTGAACAGGCAGCTCGATTTGGTGTTTTCCTCTGTTATCAACAATAGAGTCGCGTCTGAAGCCAATCTAATTCTCTGTGCCATAGATGTATACCATCCCCCCATTTTAATTACATTTACAGTTTGGAACAAGGTAGTCTTAATGACGACTCTGAAACTCCACCACGATTCAATTTTGGTAAGGCTGACTTTGTGAAGCTTAATGATTTATTGGCAAACGTCGACTTTGATGCCATTTTAAATGATAGAAACACAAACTGTTAATTTTTATTCTGCAGTTTTTAAATCTTTTGAACAATCCATTTCGTATAATCGCCAAAAAAAACTGTATCGCCATCACCTCCTTGGTATATTAGTGAATAACGAGGAATCGACGTCGACGTAAGGCAGGATTCCATTCTGCTTCAGTATTTGATAGGAACTCAGGTACGTTACGCCACATCTTGTTTGATTCTAACTCATTAGGCATAACACCCGTGAAATCACGTCCGCTGGATTAATCTCAGATGGTATATGTAACCATTTGACCGGAACTGGGATTTCTTTAATTTCACACCCTCGATTGGACACATAAGTCTTTAACCGACGTGGGAATAATTGCAGCCAAGAAAATACAAATTGATGAATCGCTCCACAAAATGATGCTTCTTGGTTGTAACTTCGTGGCCTCAAATGTTGTTAACAATAATTGACCGAGCAGTACTGCAACATTTAACTCCAACCGTGGAATTGTACTGTTTTTCAATGGCGCGACACGAGACTTGCTGCACAAAGAATCGCACGACATCAATTTGCACCGATAGTTCGCAAATATAATCATGCGCCATAAGCACACTGGCATGGCGCCAGCAAATCCGTGTATTTCGAGGTATGGCTCATCTTTGGAAGATATACATCTTGAAATCAGTGTCGTCTGAATCCCATCAGGTATAAATTTTCGAAATTGAAGCCAAAAGTCAAATTCATTTATAGGCAACGGATCGTCCTATTTTAATTACTTCGACCACAATCTTTGCAAAGAGGTCTTGGCCAACGAGATTATTGGTACAATTAGGTCGAAAATATGGGCTATCTATGAAAGGACCATGCGCTTCGTGACTTCCGTGTTGCAAGTATTAACGTTGATATTGAACAAGAAATGATCACTTTCAGGATCCCAAGTGAGACCTAATGTTTTGATCGACTAATTGAGCTTCATTGACGATGGTGATGTAGTTTGTTCTTTATCCTCAGAATTGTGCACCTTCATCTAGGCTGATTTGTTTCAGAACTCTTGTTGCGAGATATGAGACTGATGTGGTACCGTATGTGACAGTAGATAGTGCGAATGTTTTCAACGGAGTATGCTAATTTTCACGCCATACGATAAGTTGTAAAGGATGTTGATCTTCAACCACCCTTATTTGGCGATTCATCTTCGAAATATCTCCAGTAAACCCAATAAGATGTTTTCGAAACCTCAGCACGAGCGTAAATAAATCATCCTGTATAGCTGGTCCGGTAAGTAAAATGTCATTCAATGCAATACCAGTGGTAGACTTCGATGATGTATCAAATACGACACGGGTTTTAGTTGTTGAGCTTTTAGGTTTTTGCACTGCATGATGTGGTAAATAGAATTTGGCTCTAGTTACATTTTTTTCTTCTTTATATTCGAACATGTGGCCCATATCTTCATACTCTTTGATGAAGTCGTCATACTGTTATTTTAGATATGGATCTCGTCGGAATCGTCTTTCAAGCACTTAAAATGATTTAATGCAGCTTGATTTAGTTTCTTCAATACAATTTGGGTTGGTGCGTAGAGGTAGGCGTACTATATATCTTCCATTATTATCACGCGTAGTCGTTCGTGCGAACAATTCTTCGCATTGTTTCTCCTCTGATGTTAACCCTGGTTTGGATTCAATTTGCTCCTGCTTGAAAAACTCTGCTACCATCGAGTGCAAGCCATCGTTTGTGATCACCTCTGGCACTACACTGATACGCATTTGAGTCGACTTAGTTATCTTTCAGCCCACAATATGCCTTAATCTTGTTTCGATAAATGCTGCAACATCGTTCGATACTTTCACCTGACTGGACATCATAACAATATATCATAATAACAGTGAGATCCCAGCAGCAAACCAACGGAAGCAGGATTATGGAATTCGGGATCCGATATGTATTTAGGAAGAGAATAAGGTGGGAACCGAACCTTTTGGGAAGGTAGATTTCCTGTAATTTTTGAAACAACACGAAACTTAAACGTATCCTTGTAAAGAACTCTACCATTATTCGCATGAATAGTTGTACTAACGCGGTATTTTGATTTAGAGCAAGATTCAGTTATACCCGATATTGAAAGAATGCTGAGAATCTTGGGCAATCCAAGACGACCTGCCAACTCACTTGTAATAAAATTAGACTGCGATGCAGAGTCTAACAGTGCACGATATTGATGCAAATTTCCATCTGCGTCTTCGATTGAAACGATTGCTGTGGCCAGCATAACTTCATTGGGCCTTGTCGAATGACCACCAACTATGAACCCTTATCGAGAGCACCGGACCCATTCCAGTGCAGCTATCTTTATTTTCCGTTACATGAAGCGTATTAGATGATTGTACCTGAACTGAACCGGAGCTTGATAACTTCTCCGAAGCATTGCGATCTTGAACCAGAGCCGAGTTATGAAGCAAAGAATGATAGGTTTGGTTACACACCGTACACTTACGCGAGAAACAATTTTCAAGATTATCGCCTGAGTGCAAACAATTTTTACACATCTTCAGCTCATCGTACGAAATCTGTGATCAGGTAACAATTGAAGAAATGGTCCGCATTGACTTGCAAAATGACATTCCGATCGACAAATGGTACAAAATACTTTAACGTTATTAGAATTTTTATTTGACGAGACAATAAACGCCCTAGTGCCTACATTTGATTTTTTATGGAACATTCTATTTTGATCTTGTGATTTTTGGGAACCTAACTTTTCAATATTTCCCATTGCTTGCGCCTGACCTAAACTTATCACCTAAACTTAACTCCCATGCTTTCATGGTCTCGATGTCCAGTTTGACTGACACTATGTGAACAACAATGGTATCCCAATGTTCAGTCGGATGGTCCAATAATTTCAAATTTGCAAAAATAGTAACTGCACCTTCAACAAGTTTTCTCAAATCCGCTGAATTTGACACTTTAACGTTGGGTAAAATACTTTACATTTAAATACTTTTTAGTAATCATTCGTGAATTATTATTCGGATCGTTCAAGTCCTGTCAAGCTCGTTTGTATCCCGCGTCCGACATTACACATCAGGTAAACCAGAATTTTCATGAATATGATGCGTAAACACGTCGCGAAATGTAATCCATTTGCTGTACTCACCAGTAAAATGAGGAATTTTAAGTTGTGGCAACTTAACAGCGTCTTCGTACATTTCATTATGATTTTCGATTTTTCATCTAATATAACAGTTTTAAATTTATCCATACACTCCAGAAACAGCGATTTAATTTGATAAAATTACTGTTCTACTTGATCACCCTCCGCACAATGATATTCCGCATTATCGGTAGCCTCTAAAATTTTCGTATTAATTTCACAAAATGCCATATACGCCCTTTCTAGATCTGGCAACCGCGCACGCACAACATACACTTGGCGCCACGGCACTTTTTCAAAAGTCGCTTTCCCTTGGAATTTTTCCATCTATTTGGAAAAGTTCCTTTATAGTTCCGATCCATATAAGAACGATTGCAAATCAGACATCTGTCAGACCAATTGCAAATTACCTGTACTTCCTGTACTGTGATTCACTGTACTTTTGTTATAAACCGTTGTTTTCGACCACAAACCTTATTGAATTCAGTTCACAAACATTGAATATGAGGAAGGCAGGGAATGAGGTTGGTGTTATCTTCATCGATTTTAGCAAGGCGTTTGGCAGGATTTCTCATGAAGTTAATTTGTTTAAGCTTAGGACTCTTGGCTTCCCCGTTACCCAGAGTGCAGTGCGAGAACTTGGTAGTACAAGTTTCGCGCCCGCTTAGCGCGAATGAATACGATATAAATAACCAAATTGCTGTCTATAGACTACTCGTCAATGATTTATTCATTTAGGCAATTCAACAATTTCTTATGAATTAGTATGTCATTCGTGATGGATCATTTATTTGGTAGGTTACTTCTCGTGACTGCAGGAAAACCACGTGTTTTTAGCTTGGTTAGGCAATTGCCTAGAAATTGTTAAAGATATTGGTCTGTATAATAGGTTGAGGTTAGGCAAAATCTTGAAATGAATTGTTCAAACCTGATTCCGAATGTGGTTCTAGGTATATAATTGTTGTTCTTACTGTAATGCTTATAGTATTGTATTTAGATGTGTATAGTCTTCGGGATTGATCAACTATAGTGTCGTCATTTGGTAATCTATTTTTTATGAGCTTTTATCTACTCTAATGTAAATGTAAGTTTCCATATATCATCAAACAATTAATATTTGTTGATAATTTGCCTATCTGGGAAAAACCTCAATTAAATTAAACAAATACAAATAATATTTCACATATGAATGAGTGTTACCGTCCCGTAACACCGCATATACTCACACGAATTATCAATTCATTTATTCAAACGCCATCAAAATATAATAAAATTCAATGAATCATTAAACCATGAAGCCGATATCATTAATTAATCATTCCAACAGGTGTCACAACAAAAAAAAAAAACTTTTCGTGTATTAAACAAACCATAATACTGATGGTATAATTATTCATTAGTCCACGCACCAATAATTCCTTTAATGAAGTCACCAACTGACTGACCGTCGTCGTCTTCAATTTATTGCTCGTATAAGCAGTGCGCAGTGCGGTATAAAAACAGACCAACATACATCATCAGATTCTATCGCCAAATACGCGGTATAGAAAGGCTTTAACTTGGTCCCCACTCTTTATTGTACTCTGGACATAAAATATTTCTGTTTTGAGTTATTGAAATGATAAAAATCGGTAATATCGGAATGAAGAATGAAGAATGAACCCCTTTAATTTATAGTTTTCTTTTTTGAAATTTTAATTATTTCCTTTAAAACAATAAAAATTATTTCTTGTACAGCGACGACTATATAAACACACGCTCGCATATATGTAACGACGTTAATATACAAAAAATAAAAAATAAAAAGGTTTTGTTCAATAAAACGGGGTCACAATGAACCATTTCCATATAAAATCCTTCAAAATATTATTCATAAATTTTATCGAATTTTATCGAACATGTCGATCTTTCTTACCTTCTTCTTACAAAATTTTTATTTGCTCTTTTCCCATTCGAAATGACCTCTCGAACATGGTAGTTGCTTGCTCATAATATATATCTTGAAGAAGACATAAAAAATATTACACAAAAGACCAATAAAATTATTTCTACAAAAATTCGTAAAATCTTTCAATCAAATGTCTGGTTGGATGAATGGTATTATATGAGTGTGTACAGGTAGACCTTGTTTATAACGGGCTAGGCATTATATTAAACGATTTCATTTACTTTTAACGACAGTCAAATGTGATCTGTATCCTGTGTATTTATTGTTATTAAGCTATAACGAATCGCCATCGCCACCACCATCACCCTCTATGCACAAAATAAAAATTCAGTAGAATCAGAAGCCACCAGCAACAACAACAAACGTGTTAATTATAAATTCGGAATGATTTCAAGTGGAACATTTCCTTTTTATTTTCTTGAGGTGTTCTCTTAACCAAAGATTAAGTTCGACAAGAAATGTATGATTCTGTTTGGTTATTATTTTTCAATGTAATAATTACTTCGTAGTCTTGTTCAATTCAGTGGCAGTTGAAGAAATGAAGGCTAATCACTTCCAAACATTCCACCTTCCTTTAAATCTTTAATGACCACACGCTTATGGCGAATATGAGAATTTATTTTTTACTTTTTTTGCTGTTGCCATGGAGTCATTCAAATTTGTAATAATACAAGCAATGTATAAACTTTCTCTGCCTGCGCTGTCTGTACAACGTTAATATTTATTTCAGAGAAATTTGAATTTTTGTAGCACTATTATTGAATTCTGGTTGGCTTATCTATATGGGTCACAAAACTATTCAAAATATATGTGCTTATTTTGCAAGGAGTTTGGAGAACTAAAACGTTGTTGAAAATCGGTGAATGTGATAAAAGCTTCTTTCGGCACTTTAGTAAATTACACATCAATTTTCAATAATATTTTGATTCTTCGAATTTTTATAAATTCGTTTCCTTATCTCAGTTCATCTTTACTGGGTTTATTTTTTAATTCAATCTGAGTAGGCAGTGCGTTGTCAAAAAATTTGTGTTTTTTATTCAACCTCAGTAATACATATTCTGTCCACTGTATTTTTATTTGTGAACTAAGTTTACAAAAAAACTGTTGTTAATGTATATATGCTCACCGAATCACTTTGGCCTGTACAACCAAATTATGATGTATGAGTAAACTAAATTTGTTCTCCGTCTTTAATGCTGTACCAGGATACCTGGTACCCTCCGGATCAAAGTTCCTTATCTTTATACTGCAGAACTCTGCGTAGAATGAAACTAACTAAACACAAATAAGAGAGGACTGGCGCTCTTAAAACCCCGAAAACTATAATGCTGGTGTATTCTTGCTAGTAAGTTTAGTCTCCAAGAAATATATAACCAAAGAAAAACATTGGTCATTAGACCTGGTTCACAAGACGTACGAAGATAACTGGAAAAACATACGACTTTGGTCATTAGGCCTGGCACTCAAGACGAACTGAAAAAACGGGACACAAGCGTGGAGAAGGCTGTTTTCTCGAGCGCAATCTCTAAGGACATGGGCAAAAGCAAGAATGGTCCCCTTGTATATACTGTTAAAGTTAGCCGAAAGGTAAGGCAGATTGTGTCTTCGCTATCCCAGACGAAAGATGATAATGCAGGTTCTGTTTTTGCTATCCAAGCAATGCATCCATTGCTATCCAATTTGCATCCATTTAGCATCCATTTTGTTGAGAAATTCTGATGGGGATGCAGGGGTTTAATTTTGAAAAAAATCGCTAATTATAATAATAATTATGCATCAATGACAAAGCACGTTAATCTTAAACCACAGGCCATTCAATGCTTTTTCGTTATATTGAATTAACAAATTTTTGCAAAATTACACACCTGCATCCCCATCAGAATTTATCTACAATTAAGCCGAAGTTGACCAAAATTATGGCCTATCAAATAACCATAGTTACCGAATATTTGAAAAATTGCACCTCTGCATCGCCATCAGAATTTCTCCACAATTAGGCCGAAGTTGACCAACATTATGGCCTACCAAATAATTAAAGTGGCATCAATGACAACGCACGTTAATTTTGAACGACAGGCCATTCAATGCATTTTCGATATACAATGCATTTTCGATATATTGAATTACCGAATTTTTGCAAAATTACACCGCTGCATCCCCTTCAGAATTTCTCAACAAAACGGATGCTAAACGGAAGCAAATTGTATAGAAATGGATGCATTGCTTGGATATCAAAATCAATCATCTGCATTATCATCTTTCGGCTGAGATAGCGAGGACACTATATGCATTACCTTTCGGCGGAGATAGAAAAGACACTATCTGCATTACCTGTCGGTTGGGAACTTTCGGCTAACTTTAATAAGGTCCCTTGTATCAAATTATATAACCAGGAAATGAGTCTGGAAAGCTCTAGCAAAGCTCAATAAGGTTCCATTGGAGTAGAGATCGGACAGGGATATTGAAACTCTCTCGTGGGGTAAACAGATTACTGAAATAAAAAAATAGGTTTCGTCTGAAGGTTTTTGTCTAAAAGGCAGGAGATCGAACAGACAGTAGATCGAAAAGGCTGAAGGTCAAAAAGAATGCAAGGAGGACTAGAATGCACGAAACAGTAACTAGGTCTTTCAATAAGATGCTAAAAGACAATTTAGTGGTGGATGTAATTGACATATATATATATATATATATATATATATATATATATATATATATATATATATATATATATATATATATATATATATATATATATATATATATATATATAGATATATATATAGATATATATGTATATATATATATATATATATATATATATATATATATATATATATATATATATATATATATATATATATATATATATATATATATATATATATATATATATATATATATATATATATATATATATATATATATATATATATATATATATATATATATATATATATATAATATATATATATATTCACTCATTGTGTCGTCGGAATCTAAAACACTATTCGAGCATCGATTTTCATTGGTTTTATGTATTGTATGTATTTGTAGATGTAAACCAAATTGTAATGCCTGATAAATTAAAAAACGACCAGAAATTTTTTGGTTTGACGGGCAGAAGAGGAAAGATCTCGTATCAAAGTAGTGTGTTTCGTTAATCATGTTTTTGTGTTGATAAAAGTGATCCAATCAACGTGGTATCCCACAAAATTTGAGGGCTCAACCGGGATACCAAGAGACATTTGATTCCAAAATATAACAAGACGAGTGCTGCTATTAATTGTGGTTGTCTGAGTGTGCTATGATAATAGAGCAACTACATTTTTTTGGCACAACGTGGTCATCTATAAAATAACCGATATCAAGGTCACTGGTCACACAAATCATAAAGAAACAATAAAGATAAAAAATATGTTTAGTAATGATACGGTTAAAAATCGTTCGGCGATTGAATGGTCGCTGTAAAAACATACCAACAATAATTCCATAACCAGTATAATTTCGACGGTTGTTCCTGATGCAGCCGGTCCTCAAACCCGCCAATATTTTTCGCCGATTGTAATTGTTTTAATCAATATTAAATTTTCCGTGAATTATTTATTGATTTTCAATACAGGATATACGGAACATTTAGAATAAGAAAGGGGAAGAGATTTTATTTTATTATAATGATCATGATGTTTTGACCGACAAATACCGATCCAAGCTGATGAAAATAATATTGGAGATCATTCATTTCAACAAAAAAGATCTAAGTTCAATGGAGAAAGGTAAATATGAGTATTTTTTAATAATAGTCATTTATAATCTAAACTTATACCAATTACTTTTAAAACCGGTCGCATACAGTTTTTCGAAATAGCTTGCTTCCCCATGAGAAGTCCCTTGTCGAGTTACCACATAAGTTGTCCTATTTTTAATGAAATCGGTATCAGAGTCTGCTCTGTAGCCATTTTTTGTCAAAGTTTACCTATTTCAAATATACCGCTAAATGTTTGGTTTCTAAAAAAATACTTCTATCAGGGCTCAGTTTTTCACCTTTTTATATAGCTTAGCTTCAACCCCATTTAATTTGATCAAAAGTTTTTAAATTTATACATGAGTACATTTAGACAATCAATTCTTGGAAAAAAAAATCATAGAACTCGTCATCGTATAACTTTGTTTCATTGTGGGCGATGGTTTCTGGTAGTCACCTCAAATACCCTCGAAGTACTTTTTTGGTTATAGCAGCCCTAGTAGAGTTATAGTATAATTACCTGTTGATTTATTGAGTAGATTAATTGTCTCGGCTACTGTTTATCGAATTAAAAATAATAAATCTAGTTAATTCATTAGGAGGCTCACTTTAAATCTACGAGTAAATAGATGATTACTTATTTAAAATAAACATAACCCAGATAAGATCTCGATATCCACAAAAGTGTTTGTCGAGGGTATTTTGGGGAGAAAACAAGACACTGTCTCTCAACATTAGGGAAGTTTGGAGTATGAAGACACAAGTTATGGAGGATAGAAAGTTATCCAAACTCATGTAAGTTTAGTAGTTATGGACCAAATTAAACGGGCTTCCAAAATTTGGATACTTGATGAAGATGCGAGAAAACGAGCCTGGGTAGAAGTGTTTTAGTTCAAACCAACAATTCAAGTGACAACCTTAAAATAAGTGTTGATGTCGAATTTAGCCAATATTGCATATTATACCGTTGGCAGACTGCAATTTAGGAAATCTTATTTAGCTAAACTCGTTTTCAATTACAGTTAATACACTTAAACTGTTATTGTTGTCATTATATTTGTCAATTACATACCATTACAATGTGTCAGTCACTAAAATAAAGCATAAATATAATAAATCTAACTACGGCTAATCTTGAAAATTCACTAAATCGGTTGAAACCATATTAATTAGGTTCTGAAAACGAATTCACATGGAAGAACAATTTAAAAAACGAATAACTCTAGAAGTGGTGTTGGGGTGATCAAACATTTTTTGAAAACTCCATTTTGTATTGATTACTTTTACTTAATCCAAAATATAGTGTGTCTCTTATTTCTTATGAAATGAATGTTTTCTTTTTCCATATTTCATCAACTTAAACATATTTAAGATCTTAGCCCACATACTTCCAACCTGTTGCAAGGTACGTCGTTTGCAAAAAAAACAAAAAGAAGAAAACCGGGAAAATTACGATCAAAAAAGTAGAGGATTCACTGGTAGTCCACAGCAATTCGTTATCTGAGTTTCACTGAATTTGCAGACAAAATTGTGCGTGGGAGAATAAAACCAGCGTTCAGCCGATGATAATTTTTATTGATGATATAAACAGCGTTGAACCCCTAATATATTTATAAATTGACAATTGTAAATGCCCCTTTAACGATTTCATATCTTGCTTGTCGGCGTCCATTAGCCGCTTCCCAGTTTGGCTTTTTATTCAGAAATACTTTTTCAACATTGATACAAAGTACGATGAACTAATTTCGTGTCATGCTTATTATCTTCTTTTAGTAACTAAAAGTTTTCAAGTAAATCTAAATATTGAAATAACAATGGATATCTGTTTTATACACTGAACAAATTATTGGACATATGATTTATGAAGGCTAATATTTAATTCTAAGTTTCTATCGTTGCCTTAAAACAATTCAGAGATTGATGAATTTACATCATTTGTATTCAAAATATCATTAAACTTAGGAAATCGTCGACATTAACTTCGAGTGAACAAAACATTTTCACAAAGAATTAAATTATCTTAGAAATAAGGAATATTTTACTAAAAAATCTTTAAATTTAGGAAATAAACATAAAATTAAATAAAAATAACCTGAATTTAAAAAATGATGAGTATAAAAGTAAATTAGTGCTTCTTATCATTTGAATTTATTTAGTTGAGTATATTTGGTTTCATTTAATTATAAAATGACAGAGGAACTTATAACTCTTGATGAATTTTGTAGCAAGGACAACTATATAATGCAGGTTCCGGATACCGAGAAAATTATAACTTCACAAAGCCTAGAAAGGGAATGTACAGGTCAAGGTGTTGAGGTATTAAACATTTCATGGAAGTCAAAAGGTACGACTTCGATCCAAAATAGTTGAATGGCGGCAACAAAATGTAAATATTTGTAATTACTTTCTAAATAGTGCACGCTATAATAGTGTAAAATGTATTAATAACTTTGAAAAACTCTTTTTATAGGGTTTTTAAATTCAGATCGAATTATTATCGGTAACCACGGCTTCAATGACCAGTTCGATTTCCAGATGGTTTGAACATTCGCAGTGCAGCACACCACAAGCGTCCCGGCCTGTATCCAATTCATTATCAACACATAGATTTGTAAGTACATATTACATACATACATACTAAACATACAGTAAGATAACTACTCTTTCACTTTGAATAAAGGATTTAAAACAATTTTTAAAAACAGATCGTGGTGAAAAAATTTTCAAAGTCTACAAGAGTACAAACCCACCGAAATTAGGTGATTATAGCAGAAAGTTGTTAGTTGGAGTACCACTATACCAACAACCTGTCAATGGTGTATGACAATTTTGACAGTATTGCGGAAGACATAGTAGACAAAGAGTCGACGGAGAAGACAAAGTATTTATTGACGTTTTTGAAAACATAACACCAGTAAATCATTTTTCATTGCTTTACAGAATTGGTATTATCATCGGATTGGTAAGCAGCGACCAACAAAAAAACTATTTAATAAATATCGGAACCAGGCACCACAACTAAATAAAATAGGTTACTTTGAAAACCCGAAACGTCAGAAAAATGAATCTGAAAGTGAAGTAATTGGTAAGTAATGATATAGATATCCATAAAAATAGCATGAAGGTTTTTTATTTCCAATGGTTGCATTGCGCCTGCCAATTAGCCCATTACTCAGTTATAATTACAGTTCAACTATTAAATAATTATATAGGGGTATCCCGTAATCCATTATTGCTAAATACGAGTACTGTCATAAATTTGAAAACTTAAAATTAAATTAAATAATTGTGGAATTAAAAAACAAAATATTTTCTCTTTCGGAGAATTATTATGGAACATTAGAAACATTTCAACAACATATAGGGCTTATTTTACTTTTCGCAGGACAGTATAATATAATGCATGTAAGCACATAAACAATAGTAGGAAATAGACCAAATGAACTCACAAAATAAACGGTTCGGTATTAAGAAATATCAAAAATTATTAGCTTGGCATATTTTATTATTATGATGTTTTATATTTGATCGTATAGAGTTTATAGAAACACCAAACGAAATTGGTAAAATCGACGACCATTAAATTAAAGTTAAGGAATGGCTGAGCTACATGAATACTTCTTGGAATACCGTAGAACTTTTAGCAGAAGACAAGAAGAATTGTTGAAATTCACAAAAAACAACGCTGAATTTTATAAAGAGTGGAATATACTGCTACATCCGGACGGCCATACACTAGTAAGTTAAACTCTGTTACGAATATGTGGTTGTTACATGCTTTATAAATATATATGTATGAAATTTTAATCAAGATTGATATAGAATTTGGTTTGCTGCACTCTGGTAAAGACCATTGCTTGAAACAAAAATGGGCTGAATTTGAAGAAAGGATTTTATCACTATTCAAGCGAAAGATTAAAGATAAATGCCTGCTTAAAGAATTGGATTCCATACCGAAGAACAGTGGTTTGTAGAATTTCCTTATTTATACTAAAATTACAAATAAAAATAATTTTTCTTTGTGATAAGATAGAGATATATAATATGCAATATTACATATAGAGCATTAATGAAATTGTAGTTAAATGATTGACTTATGTGTTCTGTAGCGAGTCCTTTACTTTTTACCGAATCCTATATTTTTAAAATTGTTTATCAAAATTATTTCAGTTTTAAGTCTGTCATGTAATTTTCATAGTTTCAAGAGAGAGTCAAGAGAACTTCTTCAACATTGGAAGAATTTTTAATTCCGAATTACAATTTTTTAAATAAACATAACAAATATTTGTAAATTAATTTTATGTTTTCTTAATTAATTTATTCTAAATTCAACTGAAAATAGCATATAACTGGTGGTATAAATAATGTTTAACTAAAATTTTAAGCTGTTTTATTCCAAAAAATTAATAATGGAAAACTTGATTTCTAAACCTCTCTTTACCCAATTCCATCTGTTTGTTTTGTTAATATAAATTAATATGTGGAGCTGATAAATATACATAATATACCACAGTATGACTTTTATCTTCCAGCATACGAAACATTTTTACTGCATTTAATTCATTATTAATTGTTTTGTTCTGCTCATTTCTATAGATCTAAAAATATCGATATTAAATGCGTTACATTTCGTATTGAAGCCAACAAATCGTATAATCAGGAAAAACGACAAGAAAATTTGGAAAATTTCAATCCAAAATTCTATTGAATCATTTTTATTGGAAGTGGGGCCAGTTACTAATTTGCGTGGAATCATAAATGAAAGGAAGGATACTTATTCACAGTATGGAATGACGTTGCAACCATTTATGGTGATTACAAATGATAATAAATATGCTAGTTGCTACGATGAAATATTTTATGTATTTCAAAATATTTTAGATTGTCTAGCAACGACACTAAAAATTAATTTTGCATTAAATTTGAATTATGCAATATAATCTGATAAAGTTTGGTCTTTTATACAAAACTATTTTTTTGATATTCATACCTCTTCGGATAAACCGGACAGTGACATTTCCTCGTTAATTGCGGAATTAAAAAAGAATTAAATGATCAAATTTGGATTAATTTTTAGAATAGTAAAATAAGCGTTTTTTGCATAAAAATAATTAATTTAGATTACACAAACTATTTTGAAAATAATATTTTGAAGTAATTAACAAATGATTAATAATAATGAATTGTGCAAGATGTAATTTTTTATGTTCAAATATCAATGAATATACTAAACATTTAGACAAATTTCATGGATTTTAGCCTGGTCGTTACATTTGATCATACAATATCGAAATATTGAAGTTTTTGACAAACATTTCCGGACATTTATGGTTGGAAGTTTGAAATCAAATTATGACGTTGTAAAATTAGATAATGTGCATATGAAACCGTTTTATTATTCACTTTACCTAATTCTAAAATTTGTTTTAAACAAACTTTAATATGAAATAAAGATGAATAAATTTAAATTTTATTTAAAAATGAAATACTCGTAACTGTTTTATTAATTTAATTGAGGAAGGGAAATTGATGACGTTTATGCCCTAAAATCTAAGGCAAAGAAACTGCTATTTAAGGTAACCTTCATTAAAAATCACGCATTACGATTATGTGCTCAATCCATAAGAATATGTTCTAATCTTATCATTCAGCATTAATCTTATTTCGAATGAATTTAAATGTTTCCGACAACTTATTGTTATGTAAATTATCCTTGAGTTGATGATCATTAAACCAACAATCAAATAATTAAACATTTAGTTAAGGAATTTTTTTCCAAAAATTATTGTTCCAAAGCACTAGGGCCAAGGCATTTTTACATTGATACTATGTCTATTTGTAAGGTTCATTTTTAATTTTAATGTCAAAACGAAATAAAAGCAATGCTATTAATTAACATGAAAACTATTACACTTATCTTTAAGTTTATGTCCAAAAAGCATAAGTTGCAAATCAAGTCACACAAAACACAGAACTTATTATAAAAACATTAAATACAGGCTAAAAATTTTTCAGTGTATGTAATGAAAATATAATTTTATTTCCAAACTTTATAAAATAGAGATTTAGACTATTTAGTCTAGCAAACAACAAGTGATAAACTTGAATAATTTAGTAACGAACAATTTGAATTGAATAGAAAATAATCAATAATGGCTTTTATTTCAACAAGTTTCTCCCTTTAAATCAAAGATCCTACGTTTTTGAATTAAAATATTTATATTTTATTTCAAAAACGTTTATTGTTGATTTAAAAAATGCAAGACATTTGCTTTAAAATTCAAAATCTTTGGAGTAACGTAAATTTCGATTTACTTAAATTCCCCATTGCTTTGAATACGTCAATTTTTTAATTAAAAAACTAATTTTTAATTCTTAAATGGTTTTTAAAACAAACGTAAAATATTTTTTAAATTAAATAAAAATCCTTTTGGCGAAAAATCATGTCACATTTCATTTGATTTTACGGAGTTTTTATTTAACCTTCCGTCGGTGTATAGGTTTTATACACACGGTCTGTGCGTGGTGGTAAAATGTTACCCCAAATTACTTTTATTATGTAAATTATTTGAAAAAAGAACAATATTTAATGAAAATCGCCAAAAAGTTCGTCACAGCTGGCGGTACGTTCTTCATCTTGTATTTCTGTAGCACACCAGGCAATGCAAACTATTTTATGATGACGCTTGCATGCGGGCATACGGCGGATGTGGCAACTTATATTGGTTTTTACGTCAGCAGACCGATCACAGAAATTGCAACGACGATTACGATTTTTGGTACTATGTGAACTGCTTCCAGGAACTGGTTGTCTCAAAGTATCGACATCATAACCCATCAGTTGTTTCGCAATTTTTACGTTCTTTTTTAGTGCATGTGGATTTGATAGCCGCTTTCGTATGTGCTGATCAACAAGCTGTTTTGCCAGGATCTCTAAAAGAAGTTTTCGAGTGTTGCTTTTCTTTTGTACATAGGCATCTGGGCGTGCAAGTCTATGTATATTTAATGCAGCAATCGCTCTCACATCAATCATGTTGTAAAACATCACCATGGGCCATCTACGAGTGACACGTTTACATGTATAGGTTTTGGCCAACTTATCCATCGTATCTACCCCGCCTTTACTGGAATTGTAATCCAAAATTATGTTTGGCTTACCGGAAGCTGCATCGAATAATCGTTATTATGAAGGGTCGATAATAATAACACATTTTTGTTTGGTTTTGGTATGTAACTTACTAAAGTGAGATAACCGTCAAAACAAAAGCGCGATGAACCAACTTCTCGATTTCTTATATAAACTTTTTTATCCGATGCCTTATGTGGTGCCAATTCGACAGGTAAATCCGGTTTGTTGTTTCGTATCGTTCCTATGATTGTTGTTTTTTTACGAATCATATCTTCGGCGAGAGCATAACTGGTAAAGAAATTATCCATAGTTATGGTGCGTCCTTTATTGACGTACGGACGAGCCAGTCTGTTCACTAGGTTGAATGCGTATTTTTTTGCGGCCTTTTCTCCAGGTTGACCACCAATATAAATTTCGCCATTCAATGGATAAGAGTCCGCATCGACTATCCAAAATATCTTTATTCCATACTTCCCTGGTTTGGGAGGGATATACTGCCGGAAATTACAACGCCCTCTTGTTGCCACCAATTGTTCATCCACTGTTAAGTTCCCTGGTCTATACGTTAATTTCAGATTCTGTTGAAAAAGTAACCAAATATCCCTGAAAGCCGCTAATTTATCAGTTTGAAGTCGTTCGGTTCTAGTACGATGATTATCGAATCGCATAAAGCGAAGAATTTGCTGCATTCTCTACAATGACATGGCTGCTCTGAAAAACGGTCGACTCTCTTCGTGCCATATTTCGACTAGTCGCTCGTCCCAATTCTTCCTCATTCCGGCATATAAAACAATCCCAATTAGGGCATATAGTTCGTTTACTTCTACGTCATACCATATACGTGGTTGTTTATGTTGACTTTGATTTCGGTGATGATCAAAATAGTCCTTCGCTTTACGATGCATCTCATTCGCGATAATGCGCATCATCGCAGGAGGCAAAAACTTTAAAAACACTCGTCTTCCTTATTAAAATGTTTAGCTATTCCAATCAATCCCGGTGTCTCACGATATATTTGAAATTCTGGAACTTTATGAATGCTCGGTGGTTGGATGCACCATTTGCAAGAATACTTCTTATTCTGCGAATTATAAAACACTTCGCGTTCACTAGTTTCGTTTTCATCATCATTAGATGAGCATTCTTGATCCTCCTGAAAATCATCATTGGATGAATATTCTTCTTCTTCCTGCACATCTTCGTGACGCATTTGATCACGAATATCCGGAATATGTTCAGCAGCATCGTCGATATCCGAAAAATCACCATCTAAATCATCACCATCCACTGTTTCGTTATCGTCTTGTGAATCATCGCCAGAATTAAGTATTAGTGAATTATCCGACGGAACTGATATTTCGTCGAACAAATCCGGTAGTTCTTGACTGCTCTGTCGTTTAGCCATTATCTAATAAAAAAATTGACATACATCTAGAACAAAAATTATTTTTACACATAAATTCAATATCAACTTGCTTTTGCAAAAATATTGCAAGACACAATAATAAATGGTTTGCTGAAACTATATCACAAACTAACACATAATTACACATACAAAAATAACACTGTTGTAATTCTTCAGTCCTTGCAATTATAATCAAATAAATTATGATCAATTCCTTTACAGGTCCAAACACGAAATGCAATACAAAACTACACAAACGCATTAGTCCATGATTTTCAAACGGTAAAGTACCGGTGTAAATATAATTTCTCTCTCCTTCAGGGGAGTTCATATATATTTTAAAGTCGAGTTCATGTCGGCAACCTGCGAATGAAACGCTTGTAAACAAAAAGATGCAAAGAGAACAATGATTTAGCGTTTTATAATCATAATATTACGTTGTTCCTACGTCTGGGGTAACTTATTACCCCATGCACAGATCGTGGCATATTTTCTATTATTGTGCCATAGTTCCTTTCAAATGCTCTGATTTTACCGTTTTTTGATATTTTGTTGTGAGATAGCACTCCTAAGAGGTTTCAAATTAACTCGTATTAATTCAATTTTTATTTAACTTTTTATATGCCTGGGGTAACTTTATACCCAATGCACCGACGGAAGGTTAAATCTAATGCACTTTTTCCTTTCGGTGATATTAAAATGGGGATTAGTTTGTTTATTTCGAATCTCATAAACTTACTAAGCATGCATACCTTGTTCGTGTGACATTTCTGTGGGCTGGCCAGTTCTTGATACGGTGAACGTCTAAATTCCATTTATTTTAGTTTTGCAAAAATTGATCAAGTTCGGGGTCAACAACAAATCTACGTCATCGTATTAAAATGGGGATAATTTTTATTTGTTTGAACATTTCGAGTTTTGTATTAATTGCAATTTCCGATTGCTTTTGTCAACTGTTTTACTAATACTTGTGCATTTTTGTTATTTCGATAAATTTCGTAGTCCGTTATGTTTTGTTATTTTTTAATTTTGTCCAAAAACTTCACCATCGTATAATTTGAACAACTAACGTGATGTCCATTACGGGATTAAATCGAGAATCGGTAATTAGCTAGCTTTGCAAATATTTTGACTGTCGGAAGGAATGAAATAACTGACCGCGAATAACCGAATTTTTTAATTTAAAAATTTCGAGTTTCATTAGTTCGAAACCAAGCTTTCAACGCCTTGGTAACCTCACCTAGATGTAAAAACAATACCTGGATATCATCCAGAATAACCCAAAATTTCATTTTTTTAAATGTGGTAAAAAAAATTGAAGCGAATAAAAAAAATATTCTAAGTGGTAAGTTTCATGAAATGGCTGACTGATTTTCGCGATAAGCATAGACCCGATTAATTTCTATTAAAACTAAACTACACTTAAGAATTACATCACCAACATTTTAATTCATGTTTCTAAACACAGCAAATCAATCGGTTAAAAATGATTATCCTTAGTGGCGCAAAAATATTGTTTTAATGGCTACTCTAGAAAATCGTTTCCATTTACTTTCGCAACCATATCAAACACAAAATACTCTTCAACCACGATTACAAAAATGTTCACCGTTCTATAAATATCAGCTTTCTTTGTAAGCAGTGAGTACGCGAGAAAAACGAAAAAAGAAAATTCTCTGCATAACCAAGCCACTCATCGTGATGATGTTGATGATGATGAATAATCCATCAAATATCTTTAAATCATAATACTGAACAGCGGCAAAGCTATATAAAAAGCTTTTCAATTTTTTTGTTCGTATTTCGTTCGTCGTTGTTTTTGTTTCATTTACGTTTTATCAGAAATAAAAGCTTAAACTTCATTTCATTAAAGCACAAATATCTCACTTGTATATTCTTACAATGTTTTCGTATTTTGTATTCCCATTTTCCATTTGGATTACATTTTGTTTTTTTGTTGCTGTAAAGCTAAAAGCTCGTATAGCGTTTCAGTATCCTATATGTAGTTTGTACACGGGTGTGTAGCGGAGAAGAGTTGAATTTGGATTTTATTTTCTGTATTGGAAAAGGCAACGAAAAGCGATGGCAAATGGTGTACATATATACGAAGAAATAAAGAAAAATTTGTAGAGCTTTTGGATTTTAACGTATTTTCATTTATTTATTCTATTCTGGAAATAAATTTATTAAATTTATTATAGTTTTATTTCTCCTAGAATATTTTTTTTTTTTACAATTTTTATTCCAAACTCGAAGCTCAGTGTGTTGTTTTTTTGAACATTCGGTATAGCAGCAACAGCAGCAGCAGCAGCTATAGATTCCTATATGTAGAAATTTATATACAATTTTTTATAGATAAAATTAAGAATATATGTACATATGAAAGAGATAAAATAAATAAATAAGTTTTACAAATAAATATAAAAAAATTTTAGTAGTTGACACCCTGAAGTATTTCATATATGTACTCGCATTTATAACTGGTATATGAGTATATAGATTTATACGACACCGGGAGGAAGATGATATGCAACCACCCCGTACATTTTTTTTTTGAAAGCTCCTAGATTTGCACTTCACATATATACGACTACATATATATCTAGAATTGGAATTGTTTTTTATTATATATTCAAGTTCGTTGTTGTATTTGACAATTTCATTAATTTTTTATTCATTGCAACGTTTCTGGAAAATTCACACAAGCGAGCACCATATACATACGAATCGATGAGATCTGGATGGTAAATGTATATAGCTACAGCTATTTCTCTTATTTAACAATAGAATTTTTTTCAGTTCCAGATTTTTTTTATAATACAATATAATTTTATTATTACAATTTATTCCATATATAAAATTCATTTGAGAATATTTATTTTTTTTAATTATTATCCCACAATTAAATAATATTATTTCCACCACCCAATCCAGCATTTCATATCCGCATTCCATTTTCATTTTTGGTGTGCAATAAATTTTTATTTACTGTGCTCAAAGGCTCTATATTTCATTTCGGAATGTAAAAAAAAGTTGCAATTGCAAGTCTAAGTACGATTTATACGATTTTGTAGTAAAAAATTTCCATGGTGGTACCAAATGAATGGGATCGTATCTGGGTTACCTCTCAAAAGGAATCAATATTTATTAAAAAAAAAAATTACATTGAGAAGTATAATCCGCATAACACCATAGTGTCCACATAAAACTCGTGGACGATGCAGCGAGTGTGAACGTTTCGTACATATCGCTTTCTAGTTTTTATATAACAAGTAATTGAAATTAACTCACTTAAAAAATGTTAAAACTAAAAATAGTTTTTAAAACTTTTATTTTATATTTAAATTTAAAAAAAAATTTTGAAAGTTGTGCTTTTATATTCGGGGTTAAATTTTTCCATTTTCCTTGAATGAAGTTGCATGTACGAATATAAATAAAATGTAATCCTGTTAAAATGATCGAGGACTTTTGGTACGAAATGACGTGTGAAACGAAATTTTTATAATTAAAATCTTTTACGACACTCCGCGACACTTGATTACACTCACTTGAAAATTTTCCATTAAGCCTAAGATAATACGCCTAATTATTTGAAAATTTGTCATCACCTTTGTTTTTATCTTATCTAACTTCCAAGGACTAATACGCATACTTGCATGCAATGCGAAGTGGAAACTCCCCATCCCTATTATTTTGCTTATTTTAACTGCGACACTTGATTACCCTCATCTGTGAAATTAAGAAATTATTAAACCCATTACGTTCTATTGTCTTGATATTTTTTCATACTTTTCTGCATTCATACTAACGTATTGTCTTCCATTCGAACAAATTTGTCTCGATAACCATCCACAAAGATTTTCAATAATATTTAAATCCGGAGACAAAGCCGGCCAATTCAAAACTACCACGTTATTTTCTTCAAACCAGTGTTTCACTCGTGCAGCTGTGTGCGTTCCAATATTTCGTCAAAATTGGCTTTTTACAGTTCTAGGAGCTCGATGTAGCTTTGCGAGTTTTGTCGGCCTTCCCAGACAACCAAATCAATAGCACGATGAAAAGAAATTGCTGCCCACAGCATGATGGAACCAATACTGGTGTGGCGGTGGGACAAGAACATTTTCGATTTCCTTAAATCATGGAAGTAATGTCTAAAACCATCTGGCCCATCTAAATTAAACTTTTTTTCGTCCGAAAAAATAACCTGGAACCATTCTTCCTTCCAATGCAGATGTCCACGGCAATATTTCAATCGAGCACTTCTATGTTGCTGGAGCAAACGAGGTTTTTTCATAAGTTTTTGTCGCCGGAGATGTGAACACTTTTTTATTATCCTCTGAACAGTACGAGACTCCAATTTTCTGCTTTATTTTTTTTTTGCAGATAGTATCAAATTCGAAGCTTCGCGCAACATTGCTCTATCCTCCCGTTCTATTGTCGCCCTTGCTGTTCGACCTCTTCGACTTTTTCCGTAATTTTCTGAATCTTTAAGGTAGTTGTTGATGGTCCAAGAATTGCGACCAATTTTTTTGGAAATCGCACGATTGGAATAGTTTTCTTGTTTAAGCGCAAAAATCTATCCAATTTCTACCCATCCCCCCCTCCTCCCTCTTTCGACCCATTTTCACCACTATTGATTGCATCTGGTAATAAACTTAATAAATTGAGGATAAGCTATTAAACTGAACACAACTAAATTTATTTCCACGCATCTTACGCCATCGGCGTCAAAGACATAGTGATGAGGGACACAATTGGTCTTGATTTTAGTACGTTTGTTGGCGTGATGTCATGAATAAATTTTATGGTGAATCTACTGGCAGCTCTCTATTGACTATAATTACAGTGAATTTGCTCATGAATGCATATCTTTAGTTTTGTTTGTTTGTTTTAAATCTTTGCAATCTGTTCTGGGGCCGAATCCCCTACCTTGAACAGTAACCAAATCGTAGACGAACGACTATAGATCCGATTTACGTAGAACCATCTGCTCATTGAATAGCTCCATGCCAACCTATAGTAATTTCATGGTAGATGGGAAGGACCAGGGGGACATATTTGTGTTCATTTTCACCACTGATCATAATCCGATGACGAAAAATGCACCGAACTAAACGCCAAAGGTTTAACCACGGTGCGGTTTGTTTGTTCACTATCAGGGATGTGCGTTTACGCGTCATCTACTAGTTTGGACATGATCGAGACGACAACTAGTCGACAATATCAACTACTCGTATACTATGTTGAAAATTATTTGAAACTCGCACCAATAGTGATTGAATGATTTTGGTTAGTGCAAATCTATAGTTATAGATTTTTTCCATTTGAAAGAAATGCGTGGATGTCACGCCAAAAAACAGTTCTTCGTTTGAGGCGAACCAGTAATTGACCCCTTTTCTCACATTTTCGTAGAAATTGAAGTGCTTCTCAGCAAGACTGTGTCCCATCGATGCAAATAAGTGATAATCGGACGGAGCCAAGTCTGGCGAGTAAACCGAATGTGAAAGTATTTCCCAATTAAGTGCTTCCAACGCTTCCATGACCGGTTTTTCTTTGTATGATTATGCATTATCATGAAGCAAAATCACTTTGGGTTACTTTTTATCATATTCTGGTCGTTTTTCATGCAAATCTCGATCCAAATTGATCGTTTGTTGTCGAATATAACTCAGGAACGGCTGGACTGATTTTTATGATCTTTGATTTGTGGATTTGTCTGAGACCCAGAATAGCAGATTAACCATTAAAACATCGGAAAAATTTATGAAGAAAATTAATTTTCACATGGAACGACATTTTGTAAGGAACGGCTTTTTTGATGATATCTTGAGAAGATTCCTCGCGCATTGGAAAAGTATGAGAAAGACCAACCATATATTATTTGTCTATATTCAACTCTGGCCAACTATCCACGCTTGGAAAAGTGATTTTATATGAGAATTAGACTTCGGAATATTGCGAATCATTCCACTGCAGATGCATAAGAAATCGCACTAGTAAGTATCTCCCAACTTCGTGCTTCACAAGCACACGAACAAAGAGATGCAGTTTACGCTTATTGCACAGATCACCAACGGGATAATCGATTGCACAATTGACGTTTCAATACGATTGCACAATTGACTACAGCTCGCATCTTTTCGTTCGTGCATTTAAGTTAACTGGGGAAACGCCTGGGTTATATTGTTCAGTGGCAAGTTGAATTTGCCATTATTGCCTCCGCCACCTGAGCCATTACATTCATTGCTTCGTGGCGAAATACCAGAATCACGATATTTGGAGCAGACGTTATCGAAGAACTCGGATTCAATCCAATAGTCAAGGTCATGTCTCCTCGAGAGAGTCAACGTTCATTTTCTTTCGGTGATCATAAATCAGTAATTCTAACGTCATCCATTCGACTAAACAAAAACTAAATTCACCATCAGACACACAACATAGATTCATCCAAATCTACTTAATGAGCAATATGGAAGGCCATCTCGATCGGCGTCAAACGATCAATACGGCAGTGAAAACAGTAATTCTTCATGAACATCATGCATTGGTTCGGTTGCTCAAAACGGCGTTGGACTGGATGCCATGTTATGACTAAAAGGTCGAGGTCAGAGCGGATAAACGGGTCGCTGGAACAGACGAACGCCAATCTACGCTCCAATACTATCATCTATATGAAGTCGCAAAAGCGATTGTTGGTGCAAACTTGGAAACGCGTGATATTGTGCTTACACGTCGCGACACTGGAAAACTACAACGAATATACGAAACACACCATTCAAACGATGTTTTGCAAAATCCGCTGATGTTTTGGCAAGGATACGATGGAAATCACTTCAATATCAACATGATAAATCCATTATGAGCGCCGAGTATCGATATTACGGATTATCTGACAAACATCAAGTGATCGGCACAACGTCACCTCACGTCTACTCAAACAAAAAATCCGGTCGCTGATGAACTACATTGTTAAGCATCGCGTCTTTGGGGATATTCGATGCTGGATATATTCGATTGAATAACAGAAACGTGGTTTGCCGCATGCACACATTCTAATTTGGTTAGTCGAAAGAATTTAACCAGAGCAAATAGATGACATTATATGTGGCGAGATGTCTGATCCCGAAACCAATCCAGACCTGCAGGATATTGTAATTACGAACATGATCCACGGTCCGTGTGACACCATTAAGCCTCAATCACCATGCATGGCCTACCGCAAGTGTTCCAATCATTATCCACGAAATTTGACGGCGGAAACTATCACTGGCAACGATGTTTGTTCATTGTATCGGCGTTGATCATCTGATGATGACGGCAGGACTATCACAACGAGAGTGAAAGGAAACGATTTTGTGGTCGGCAACACATGGATTGTTCCGTATTCGCCGCTTCTTTACAAAACATTCAAGGCGCTTTGCAACGTATATTATTGCAATTCAGTGAAGTCCATCAAATGCATCTGCAAATATGCTACGAAAGGCAGTGATTTTAGCGGTTTTTGTCGTTTGAACTCCCAATACCAACAATGAAATCACGCACTATCAAATTTGTCGATATGGGAGCGACAATGAGCCGATTTGGCATATATTATCATTCGCCAACGAGTTTATTTCCACGCTTCGAATGTTGCTCAACGTGCTAAAACATTTCCAGCGACTTTTCGATTTTACGAAGTGATCCGTTTGCACAAACATTGCTCTACCCTGAGATGCCTACACTGAGAAGGTGATACGGTTCCTGATCATCCGGATGTGCGTTATACTGATGTTTTTCGTCGCATTTACACAGTTCATCCGAAGAATGATAAATGCCTCTACTTGCGGTTGTTGCTGGTGAATGTACATGGGCCGAAGATATAGTGCGCCCAATATTTTGTGCTGCATGTCAACAGCTCAATTTGCTTGAAAATGACACTCGAAACGAATCCACGTGAACTGTGGAACAAGTACAAGGATGACATGTAAGAAGACATTTTACATCGAATTCGTGTCAGTTCAGGGACCTCGAGGTGAATGAGGAGATAAATAGATAAATTAAAGAGAATACAAAAAAGTTCAGATTTTAGTTTCATTTCCTAGCTTGGCTACGTTTCTTAAATTGTCGACGTCAGGGATACCAAAAATAGCCATTTAATCTGCGTAAAAGATTACGTGTCGACAACGTAGATAAAATTGCGTAATCTACCTGGACCACCCAAGTTTTGTTGATAATATTTCTTGTTGAGTAGTCTCGCAGTACGCAATTGAAAATCGCGATTATTTTATGAAACGATTTGTACCGTGGACAATTTCTCCGTCTATCCATTTTTGTTGCTCGTACAAATGAAAATATTGGGGGCTTTCAATAGAGTTGCTCAATATTTGTTTCGTTATAACAGCCATATTGTTTAAGAAATATCTGTAGAATTTTATGTAAATTGTTCTGTAGTGTACAAATCATCAAATATTTATTTTCAAAATCAGTGCTCCGTTCGAGAAGAGTATTTGACTTTTGTTTCCCAAATTCGAGTCAACTGGTTCGATAAATAATCAGTCAATACCAGTACGTTACATAAAGCAAGATTTGTTAAAAACATGCGCATTCTGCACGAGCGTTTTAAGGGCATGGCTATCTCGAAATTACACGATCTAATGCCTTAAGACTTCTTCTCTTTAGGCTATCTTAGGTCACTGGTCTGTGCGAAAACCCCGTAAACAATTGGTGCTCTAAAGTCAACATATGGAACGCCATTCAGCAAATTCAGCCAGATTAAGCGACAAAGTCATCGACAATTGAACTTTCTGAATACGTGCTGCAAACCAAACCCGCGGCGGATACTTGAAAGACGTTACAGTCCTTTATAAATGCATAAAATATACATTGACATAAAAAAAATATTGGGTGGACATCTCACACTTAACTAGTTTTATTTACATTTACAAATCGAGCAGGAGATTTTCTTTGGACTAGAGTACCATATTCACGATACGTACCATCTCAAAACATCAATCGCCTTTGCTGGTCCAGGAAGTTCTTGAAAGTTATAGATGATTTTCGTACAAATATATAAAAAGCCTCGCCGATGCTGCAAAATTGTGCTAATCCTAAAATACGGCTGAAACTCTAAAGCCCACCATAGGCTCTCCTAAAATCTTTTAGATCAAAATATAACGAAATATAATTTGGATAATATAAATAATTACTACCGCCAAACCTCGATGTAATATTTCAATATTTTGATTTTTAATTGTTAACACCAAACTGTGGTATTGTTCTAGCTATCCCTGACAATTGTATTTTGCGGACGTTGATTTAAATAATTTAGGAATAAAAAATTTTTTACAATTCGCTATTCAAAGGAAAAGTCAGGAATACGTAAAATGCATGACATGTTCTGCTCAGAGTTGCAAGAGATATTACCGTCGGAACGCAGTGCATTATCGAATATTTCATATGCAGGTTAAGTGTAAGCACATCCGCAAACGGACAAATATCTAATTTTTTAACGATCTCAAAATATCTAAATTCTTCTTTTCTCGAAACGAATGATCTCGATGAGGTCGCAACGGCGGAGGAGGCACAGTAAAAAAGATTCGATGACTCGAAATGAATGTGTCGTGAATAATAAGATAGAAATAAACAATTTTATTTCTACAAATTGTCTATGTTGAAAGACCCTTTCGGTACTTTATATTTAGATTTATCTAAATTCTATCACAATTCTTAGAAAAGTTCAGTTTCATCAACTGATGTCAGGTGACACAAAAATGTAATTGCGCCATTAAGGGATATTTTCAGTATATGTTCAAATAATTCTGGTGTCACTTCAGCTGTTGTTGTTGTTTAGCTTGTTTAGCCATCAGAAAACCGTTTCATTGCAAGAAAATCGGAAACTAATGCACTTAACTGTTAATTTCTTCCATGGATTACATAAAATATCATTTGAAATATTCCGAACTGGATTTTCTTAAAGTTTCGACTCATTAATATACTCATTGTTGTTGAAAAATCCAAAATAGGTATTCTTACTGTATGAGGCCCAAATCGAACGCCCCTGAAGTCTTTTTAAAATACGTGACTGCAGTGTGAAAATCGCTTCTAATTATATACATGTGCAAACTTTATAAACCATTCTTCATGCAAGACCTGCAATTGTTATCCTTTGACCTTTTCCATATTTAACGAAATTGCGTCATTTGTAAGGGCTCCATTTCTACTCATTAATAACGGCTGGCATGAGGTTAAAGCTGGTTTAAAGTGTCTGTTGCCACTAAACCTGTTTTTGATAAAATAGATCCCACACAAACATTTAAAGGCGTCTTTGTTCTGTTGTGCAGTTTGTCGGTAGTTAAGTAACCTCACAAAGCCTATAAATTCGCAGGTATATTTAGAGATCTCACCAGATTTGGCACCATTTTGGATTTAAATCTATCGGAAGTTGGTAGATAAATAACTGACTTTTCAATGGAGATTTAATATTCTGAAGCGCGAGTAAAGTAACTAACCATCGTAGAATTTCCAAAATCTTGAAAAACTGTTACAAAATTTGTATGATCATTCAGCGTCATCTAAAATTTGTTTCCACATGGTAGTGATATTACAAATTTTAAACGTAATAACGTGTAACAATTTTGCTAAAACCATTCATATTATTTGAAAAACTGATTTAAAATTTTAATTTCTACACCCAGGTCAATTACTACCCAATTACTTAAGATTGCGTATACTATAAAGCATATTAACCCATTAGCATTAACCTAAATTTTGTAACGATATAAAACAAATTAATTAATTGTTAAATTTTAATCTTTGAAGAAATCATAAAGATGAAAATGAACCAAGACCATATACCACCACCACCACCACCTACATATATAAAATACGATTCCTGTAAATATTTAACAAATATAACATCAATAATCCTTTCACGCACAGTTAATTTCATATCGCCATAACAACATACACACAAAACATTTTTTTAATTAACGATCATGATTTTTATTATGCTGATCATTACCTAACCAACTACGAATCTTAATTACATATTTTCGAAATTCAAAATAATAATTTTGAGTGTTACCGTATATACTTACTGAATGGTGTTCAGCTCATCCAACCAAATCACATTACGTCTAAGGTTAATAGTTTTAGCAAAGTTACCAATTCACTAGCAACGCAAGCAGCATCTTCAATCAATAAATAAAAGCAACAGCGAAAGCAGTTTCTTATCGATATAGGGCTACGTTCGTTATTGAATTATAAAGTTAAAAATTATAAAATAAAAAATTATAAAATAAATTATAAAATTAAATTTCTAGAAATCGCGAATTGATGAGCCACGAATCTGCAAATAGTTCGTGGTCGAAACTCGTTATAGACTTCCTTTTGCCTTGTAAAATAAAATAAACCGCATACCACCACATAATAGAATAGACTATTATTTATCGTACTCCATTGTCGCTATTGGAAAACTAAGAATGTGTCAAAAAAATGCTTAGCACAACAAAACTTATTCTGCTTCTCTCCGTAACTTTTACGACAAAAATGGCTTTGTATTTGTTAATCTGTCGTTGTGTTTCTATTGAATTGAAAAAGCAACACAATTTTATTAAAAAATATACAAAATATCGTGTCTAGGATCAGAAAATTAATTGGTTTGAGTACAGCATCCAGAAATTGCTTGGGTCTAATATGGTGGCGGGCGTGAGGTTTGTTTGGGTTTGTATGGTTTTGTTGAAATATTGATCCAAAATGGATTAAAAATACTTAAAATGTACAGAAAAAGGCAAGAAAAATTATGTTGTTCGTTGTTTTAACTCGAATGCATTCTACTTGCTATTCGGAAAATGGATTTTCCTAACAAATTGCAAGTATCATCCCAAAAAATTACTTTTAAACAACGGTTAAGGTGCATATTATAGAAATGTAAGAAAAATCGATACCTTGCGATGACAAGGTGCATGTTTCCAAATGGAAATTGAAGGAAGTCCGACATTTTTTTAATCTATTATCAACATAAAATACTAAATATGTTTACATCAAGTTTGTTGTAAGTCGAATAAAAGTAAACATGTTTTTGGCAAATATTATATAAAGCTTTTCTCAATTCAAGCTAAAATTAAAACATGGTTAGCACGCATATTATTACCCGACCGATAACATGAAAGTAGACTTTAAGATTTCCAAAAATTAAATAAAATTGCCTTTTCCCATTCAAACAGAAAATACTTTCATAAATTAAACCAAAGTCGGTTAGGAACGAATATACGCACGAAATTGTACAAGCCCAAGTCCAAGTCCAAGTCCAAGTCCAAGTCCAAGTCCAAGTCCATGTCCAAGTTCAAGTCCAAGTCCAAGTCCAAGTCCAAGTCCAAGACCAAGTCCAAGTCCAAGTCCAAGTCCAAGTCCAAGTCCAAGTCCAAGTCCAAGTCCAAGTCCAAGTCCAAGTCCAAGTCCAAGTCCAAGTCCAAGTCCAAGTCCAAGTCCAAGTCCAAGTCCAAGTCCAAGTCCAAGTCCAAGTCCAAGTCCAAGTCCAAGTCCAAGTCCAAGTCCAAGTCCAAGTCCAAGCCCAAGTCCAAGTCCAAGTCCAAGCCCAAGTCCAAGTCCAAGTCCAAGTCCAAGTCCAAGTCCAAGTCCAAGTCCAAGTCCAAGTCCAAGTCCAAGTCCAAGTCCAAGTCCAAGTCCCAGTCCAAGTCCAAGTTCAAGTCCAAGTCCAAGTCCAAGTTCAAGTCCAAGTCCAAGTCCAAGTAGAAGTCCAGGTCCAAGTCCAAGTTCAAGTCCAAATCCAAGTCCTAGTCCAAGTACAAGTCCAAGTCCAAGTCCAAGTCCAAGTCCAAGTCCAAGTCCAAGTCCAAGTCCAAGTCCAAGTCCAAGTCAAAGTCCAAGCCCAAGTCCAAGTCCAAGTCCAAGTCCAAGCCCAAGTCCAAGTCCAAGTCCAAGTCCAAGTCCAAGTCCAAGTCCAAGTCCAAGTCCAAGTCCAAGTCCAAGTCCAAGTCCAAGTCCAAGTCCAAGTCCAAGTCCAAGTCCAAGTCCAAGTCCAAGTCCAAGTCCAAGTCCAAGTCCAAGTCCAAGTCCAAGTCCAAATCCAAGTCCAAGTCCAAGTCCAAGTCCAAGTCCAAGTCCAAGTCCACGTCCAAGTCCAAGTCCAAGTCAAAGTCAAAGTCAAAGTCAAAGTCCAAGTCCAAGTCCAAGTCCAAGTCCAAGTCCAAGTCCAAGTCCAAGTCCAAGTCCAAGTCCAAGTACAAGTACAAGTTTAAGTACAAGTACAAGTACAAGTACAAGTACAAGTACAAGTCCAAGTCCAAGTCCAAGTCCAAGTCCAAGTCCGAGTCCAAGTCCAAGTCCAACTCCAAGTCCAAGTCCAACTCCAAGTCCAAGTCCAAGTCCAAGTCCAAGTCTCAGTCCAAGTCCAAGTCCAAGTCCAAGTCCAAGTCCAAGTCCAAGTCCAAGTTCAAGTCCAAGTCCAAGTCCAAGTCCAAGTCCAAGTCCAAGTCCAAGTTCAAGTCCAAGTCCAAGTCCAAGTCCAAGTCCAAGCCCAAGTCCAAGTCCAAGTCCAAGTCCAAGTCCAAGTCCAAGTCCAAGTCCAAGTCCAAGTCCAAGTCCAAGTCCAAGTCCAAGTCCAAGTCCAAGTCCAAGTCCAAGTCCAAGTCCAAGTCCAAGTCCAAGTCCAAGTCCAAGTCCAAGTCCATATCCAAGTCCAAGTCCAAGTCCAAGTCCAAGTCCAAGTCCAAGTCCAAGTCCCAGTCCAAGTCCAAGTTCAAGTCCAAGTCCAAGTCCAAGTTCAAGTCCAAGTCCAAGTCCAAGTAGAAGTCCAGGTCCAAGTCCAAGTTCAAGTCCAAATCCAAGTCCTAGTCCAAGTACAAGTCCAAGTCCAAGTCCAAGCCCAAGTCCAAGTCCAAGTCCAAGTCAAAGTCCAAGCCCAAGTCCAAGTCCAAGTCCAAGTCCAAGCCCAAGTCCAAGTCCAAGTCCAAGTCCAAGTCCAAGTCCAAGTCCAAGTCCAAGTCCAAGTCCAAGTCCAAGTCCAAGTCCAAGTCCAAGTCCAAGTCCAAGTCCAAGTCCAAGTCCAAGTCCAAGTCCAAGTCCAAGTCCAAGTCCAAGTCCAAGTCCAAGTCCAAGTCCAAGTCCAAGTCCAAGTCCAAGTCCAAGTCCAAGTCCAAGTCCAAGTCCAAGTCCAAGTCCAAGTCCAAGTCCAAGTCCAAGTCCAAGTCCAAGTCCAAGTCCAAGTCCAAGTCCAAGTCCAAGTCCAAGTCCAAGTCCAAGTCCAAGTCCAAGTCCAAGTCCAAGTCCAAGTCCAAGTCCAAGTCCAAGTCCAAGTCCAAGTCCAAGTCCAAGTCCAAGTCCAAGTCCAAGTCCAAGTCCAAGTCCAAGTCCAAGTCCAAGTCCAAGTCCAAGTCCAAGTCCAAGTCCAAGTCCAAGTCCAAGTCCAAGTCCAAGTCCAAGTCCAAGTCCAAGTCCAAGTCCAAGTCCAAGTCCAAATCCAAGTCCAAGTCCAAGTCCAAGTCCAAGTCCAAGTCCAAGTCCAAGTCCAAGTCCAAGTCCAAGTCCAAGTCCAAGTCCAAGTCCAAGTCCAAGTCCAAGTCCAAGTCCAAGTCCAAGTCCAAGTCCAAGTCCAAGTCCAAGTCCAGTTGTGTTGTTTTGACAACTCAACACAAAAAAATCTTTTGAAATTGTTTGGAGTCCTACCAGCGACCAAGGTTTAGTAGGCCAACCATTACTTTGGTCTGCCAACTTAAAGTGGGATGGGGTGCTGTCCCTGGCACTGAATAATAAATGGAATGCCTTTGGCGTTGAGCTCGCGCTAATCGATAAAATTCTCAACCCGAAATACATTACACACTTGCAAACCCTTAATTGTCGATATTTAGGGGTTCGCAGACGCCAGCACAAGTGCCTATGTCTATGATTTATTTCAGAATTATCAATGTACATGGCACTGCACACACACACAACTTAAACAGATTAAGCAGATAGTCTGGAAGCTAGAGTTGTGTACTGCATTGTTGCCTGTTCAACTAGTCGATTACATAACAGCAAAAACGAGCCACTAGATTCGGCTTATTAATTATCCGATTTTATAGACGTACTCGGTTTTATTACCAGCATCAAAGCATGGTCTCTGTTTTCGAGAACCGTATCACAGAAATAAAAAATAAGCTATCACAACGAAATTAAAACGCGTTCCGATAGTGACAACTCAGCAAACTGCGCCTCCTGTAGACTATCAAGAAATTTACTAGTAACTGTTGGAATTGTGGTCTAATGGTTCAGATTGGCTTTACAAATCTCCTGAGGAGATTTCCTCATGGTAAATGGCCTATTTCTAAAATCGCAGAGGACATTAAATAAAAATATGTTTCTATTAAGAACTTCCTAGGCCTTAAATAGATCTATATGGCTTGCACTGGAGAGCTTGAGATAGTTTACCCTTATTATTACTAAATCAATATATCTCTCTCAATAAATGGGACTTTCGAAGTTCGCCATTTACTCAAACATAAACTTAGGGCTGGTGCTAACCACTTGGTCAGCAATCACACTAATACTTACCAACAAAGACACCAATTGCCATTTCCGATAGAAGATATTCATATAAATATATATTAGGTCATATCAAAGCTGGAAGATGTGCCAATCCCAACTTAAGGCGAACACGGGGGAGTTGACTATAGTTTGTTCCTAGCGTTACCATGCTAATTGATTCTAATTTTGTATGGAACCATTTTCGACCCTTTAAGTTCCTAAGAGAAATAAATTAGTATTTGAAATTTAAATCAATCGGACTCACTACCTCTAAACAACAATCACTATTTCCGGCTCTCGGGAAAAATAAATTATTGTCGTTTTTCGAATATATATATATATATATATATATATATATATATATATATATATATATATATATATATATATATATATATATATATATATATATATATATATATATATATATATATATATATATATATATATATATATATATATATATATATATATATATATATATATATATATATATATATATATATATATATATATATATATATATATATATATATATATATATATATATATATATGGGAATACATCGAAGCTGGAAAATAGGGCTAATATATGGCTGACACTGAAGAGTTGACCATATTTTTCCCTTATTATTACAAACTCAAACCATAAGGAATCATTTCCGACCTATGAAGTTCTTTAAAGATACGAATTTTTAATTAACTTTACCTGGGATTTTGAAATTGGACCTGTTACTCAAATTTGAGTATACGGCCGGTGCTGGCCATTTGCACAGCAATTACTGTAATACTTACATGTTCCTTTGTTTTATATTGATTAATTTAAGTGACTTTTTTGGTCAGACGGTTACTACCAATACAAACATGGACGTAGCAAGACGGTGCATTAATGGAGAGGTCTGGACCTAAGACCAATCAATGCGAAAATTACAAAAGTACGCACGAGAATAACTGGACTTCAAACGCAATAGGTCGCCAGATGAGCTTGTAATATAGACGGTGGCTTAGAACAGTAACACGAAATTTATAAGAGCGAAAGTTAACGGTTTGTTAACTCCCAACTCTTTCGCGGTTTCCCTCTACCATCCTTACTTTTACGCCAGTGTCGGCCAATTCGAGGACGTACGGTTATAGGTCCGATTTTTATCATCATCTGCACATTGCATAGCTCCATGCCAGCCTATACTGGCAAGGAAGATGGTTCGACCATCGGGCTATCGGGATTTGAAGCCGGTACCTCCCGATCAAAACTCCAAAGCTTTAACCACTGTGTCATTTGGTCGGTAACCATGATACTTTAAACGTTGAATTTTTAGAAATTTTCAAATTTTGTATTTATGATAGATTCAAACGAATTTTCGCAGGCTTTTCACATGAAAAGTGAACTAAAATATTTTCCATAGGTAACCATCACTACAACCTTTCATTTCATCTACTTTCCAACCATCCATGGCACTTTTAACGTTCAATTTTTTGAAATTTTCAAATCTTGTTTGTAAGATATAATCAAACGAGTTACATCGGCTCCAAGTAACCTACGAAATTGACAATCGTCAGCTTCACATTAGATGGCTTCCTTCGGTTTATAAGCGGTTGTGTCCTCACCTAACAGAACGTATGAATTGTTTCTCTTGGTAATTTCGAATAAGCACACCGAGATAGAGGACCATGGATCAAAGTTATGGTGCTGAAACTGAGATACCAGGCATAGTGGTTTGTCCGAATATGTTCAAGCATAAGTCAATATAATACATATCTACACTTGTTAAGCTACTTCAGCTGAGCAAATATAGCAATTCATTTACACCCTGGATTGTTTGGTTTTTGAAACGTAAGGCTACTGTAATTTTTGGAGATTTGAATACTCAAGCTACTATGTGGGGTAGCATTCAAAGAAATAGAAGTGGTCAAGCTTATACTGAAGATAATCTTACGCTTAGAAGGTATATACTTTGCAAAACCGGACATTTGCTGTTTTTATGATTAATCTAATTATGGTTAACGAATCCCAGGGCTGGCAGCACTTCAGCATTACATGCAATAGCACCTAAAATATTTTAGTCCGCCGATCACTTAAAAGTTTAAATTAAAATTAAAAGTTAAAAATTTAACAATGGCTTCATTCTTTTATATGCTATGCCTATATCTAGCAGAATTATTCTAAAATAATTTATATCAAAATTGGAAAACATACCAATCGAATCCAAGCTTTCGTTCAAGAAGCTAGGAGGAAACTAGAGGAAAACTAGCAAGGCTATCTCTCGAATAATCCTAAGTTCTCACAAGCACTACAGATGCCATGGTCAGTGGAACGACAAAATCTGTTCGAAGATAGCCAACAGAATAACCGACCGAACCGATAAGAGAAGGACCATTTAACAGGCGGATTCTTTTATAAATAGTCTTAGGAATAAACCGAAAACATGAAGAAATCGATAGTTAATATCGGCTAAGTATTCCCAGGAATACGGAGGGCTGTCGCAACGAATTAAGAAGTTGCGACTGGTAAAGGTTTTATTTCTTAAGTGTCATACTGCTGTAATGTGTAGCTTCGTGTTTTCGCCACGGTTCCCAAATTAGTACTAAATATAAGACTAAGCTGTCTTAGCCAAAGTATATGCATACGACTAAGTCTATCATTATGAATAAACCTATATTTAGAGTGGAGATAAAGCCTAAGCCTTAGTATCTGATCCTAACTATGTACAAATCTTAGGGTTGGTCTGAGCCTAAGCCTATAAGCTTAAGCTTCGATCTAAAATTACGTCCTAGTATACAAGTAAGCCTTAACTATTTTTAAGCCTATACTAAGCTTAAGCTTAATCGTAAGCCTAAGCCTAAGCCTAAAAATTAGGCTTTGTCACAAAATATGCCTAGTTTTAGTTTAATTGTATTCGTCTACTAGGCGTCTACTAGGTGGAATTATCTTACTCTGTTGGGGACTTCGACTTTTATCTCTTCCAATGATTTACCTAGATGTTTCACTTCATCTAGCATTGTTCTCTTTCATGTCATCGCTGCCCTTCCTATTTTTCTTTTCCTTGGTGAGTGGCCAGTGTATGGCCAATCCATCTCCACTTTCATCTCTTTATTTCGGTCTCTATGCCTGACTGATTTGTTCATTTATACAGTGCAATGTTAGTTATGCTTTTGGGCCAGAAGCATTTCAGTATTCATCGAAGGCACTTGTTTACGAAAAGCAGTAACTTATTTCTGTCTTTTTCTGTGTGCTTTCCATGACTAACATCTGAATCTTAGCCTCAATCTAACCTGTAGTTTTTAGTCAAGAACTCTAGAACTTTAGTCCACAAAATCTAAGTCTAAGCCTAATCCTAAACCTAAGCAATTATATAATACTAAACCTAAGCCTTATTCTTAGGATAAACATAATTCCAAGTCTTAGAGCAAGACAAAGCCTAAGCCTAAGCCTAATGCTCCAAATCGTAATAAAACCAAATCATGAGTGAAAACTGATGAAAATTAGTGAAATCACAAAAGCTCTTAGCGGGACGCAAAAGCATCCGGTACCTCTGAATTCAATTTTGTGTGTGTTACTTAAGAGCTTACGACATTAGTATAAAGCACAAAATTGCGTTTGCAAAATGTATTCAAATGGAAGTGAACTTAACAAGTAAATGACAGTGTCAAAACAAAACAGTTTCAATTTGAACGTCAAATTATTTCTATATTATCAGTATTTGACGGTTTAGATAACCGATCGATAGCTTGCATGTGTTTCTAATGAGTACTACTATCGTGTGTCTAGGGTTAAAACAAAAGCTTGAATTACCCTTATTCATATCCGGACAATACGTTTGTCTTTTAAAGAGATGAGATATTAAAATAAGAAAAAAACAGAAAAATTCTAAAGAAGATTGACGGGAAATGGATTTATATTTTGTTTTCTGCTGTTTCTTCTTATTCCGCATACACTTTTTGCATAGTAAATCCAACTGGATAGGGAAATGAGATTTTTATAAATTTTCTTTTCTAAATTATTTTTTCTTGTCAATTGTTTTTTTTTTTTAAATAAGTTCGTTGAGGTTAAGGTGTTTTATTGCATAGCAAAAAAATTATTAAACTTCAAACACACACACAAACAAAGTTTTCCAGAATCCAGAAAAACTTTAAATTTTTTATTTTATTTGATATTCATTTTCTTTATTTTCCATCCACAAAATAGACAAGACTGAAAATAAAACAAAAGTTTTCAATTCAATTTTCACATTTTTACTTGTGTGTGCTCTTCATTTTTCGGCACACATAAATTTTGTTGTACTCGTATATTGGTTAACAAAAAATTTTACCACGAACATTGAAAATTTGTGTTTGACGGACATTTTTTTCAGAATATTTATTTCTTATGATTTTCCGGAAGTTAATGATTGTTTTGTATATATATATGCGATTGTGGTCCACACATACAAGATGAAAAGAAAATTCACCAACATCAACATCATGTTTTCATTGAATACATAATCTTATGGCGAGAGAGATAAAAATTAGCTGGTACAACTTGGAAGTATTTAAGGGATGAAGAAAACGTTTACAAATCGAGGGTGATATAACTGTTAAATAACAAAAAAAAATGTTTAATATTTTTTTTTTGTATAAATAAATTATTATTATTTCAATTTTTTTATTTTAATTTCTTTTTTGGATAACTAACTTTCCATGAAAATTTTTCCCATCTGGGATATAAATTTTTATTAAATATTTTTTTTTTGTGTCTTGTCTTAAATTTTTATAATTTCTCGTAAGTTTTTTAATTCTGTTTGAATAATTCTGCTGCTGCTGTACCGAAATGCATTTGAATGGGAATGCATTAATTAGTATTTACATTTGTTATTTAATTATTTATTAGATTTTTGTGTTTAGAGATTTTTTTGGGGTGAGATAACTGTGGGTATCTGGCGGAGAGAATATTGTTCAATGGTATCAGGTTTTCATGCAAGGAGTAATCATCAAATTTCTTTATGTTAATCTCGTTGATGTTACAAAAAACATCGTCGCAACGAATAAACGTCGATTACGAATAAACCATTTCGATTATACCAGGTTATACCGAAAACTAGTTTTTTAATTTGAATTTTTGACTCATAGATTGATTATTGATTTGAAAAAATAAGTCTTCTCATCAGGTCGCGACGACTGATGTTGTATTACTTACATTGGAATATTGTCTATATATATCGGACAATACCATGTAATTGTAGTACTAGCGAATTACCGCTAGCCTAACGAAATCGATTCTTTCATATTTTTCACCTATGTTTCATTCTCACAACTAACTTTTCGTGTTTTTTTACGAATTTATTTTAAAATTTTTACTTTTGTTTTCTATTGTAATGGGTTTTATTGTGATTGTTCCGTACACATTGGTCTATCTTCAGTACTTTCGAATTAAAAACATAATCATAGGAAATTATTCCATTTTAGCGTCAATCTAGCGACAAACGACTATGATAATCGACACCTACTTATACACAATCAACTTCCCAACCCATACTTTTTCGTCCGTTATCACTGGACCACGGAATCGTTAATTTTTTAACTCTGGTACCACAATACACTTTGAATTTCACGTGTTGCGGTAAACATATTAATTATGATAACGTTCGGAATAGCAGATGAGACTTCTCAGAACTATGCAAGTCAAGTTTGTAACTAAGTTTAAGAAAAATTGTATACGCCTTCCGTTTCCTTATCGGATATATTAATAAAATCAACGGGATATTAATTGACAAGTCGGAAACTGTTAAATTTAGCCGAAAGTTTCCAGCCGAAAGATGGTAATACAGATAGTGTCCTTGCTACCCATCCTAAAAATGACAATGCAGATATTATGTTTTCATCCCACCGGAAATAGTATGATGTCGATAATGCAGATTACACCGATAAAGAAGTTTAACTTCAATATTCAACCGACAAATGCCGGCAATACAGATTTAAAAGTAACAAATGAACCAACAATTTTCTAAAATAAAGATGTCAATTACAGACATCTATACAATAGTTACGTTTAGCTGGTTAAAGGTTTGTAGATTTTGATCCGATCTGACTGTACCAATTTGATGAAACATGATTCTAAGCAGAATTTGATTATATGTTTGGCGTGGGTTTGATGAGGTTATATTGGTGAAATGTTCCATTTTCCATTGTTTCGACGATAAAACTGTTCACCTATCGTGATTTTGACAAATAACCAGTGTCTGTCCCAGTATCAAAACTCTATAAAATACGACTTAAGATTTAAATTCTATGTGTATGCTGAAATATTATTAGGAAAATGTTTTTTTCCCCATGTTTTGCCGATAAAATTATTCATGAAGAACGATTTTTATCGTCAGAAGAAGGGAAAATTAAAAATGTCACCCCTATAACCCTATCAGACTGACCTCTAAACAATAATCAAAATCTACTTATGGTCATGGGCTATCGAATCGGCCTAGTCAGATTGGTGTCCATCTGGCAAAATCTCGAATGATGGACGATTTTATCATCAGAAGAAGAGAAAAATAAAAATGTAACCCCTATAACCCCATCGGACTGACCCCTAAACTAAAAACAAAATTTACCTATGAGCTAGTGTCATCGAATTAATATAGTCAGATTGGTGTTCATCTTGCAAAATCTCGAGTGATGGACGATTTTAAAGATGAAACATAGGAAAAAAGAAAATTTCACCCCTATAACCTCATCAAACCCACCTCTGACCTATAATTAAAATCTACCTATAGTTATGGGCTATCAAATTAACATAGCCAGATTTGTGTCTATCTGGCGATAGAGCAAATAATGGACGACTTTGCTTGATATTTATTCAACTTCTTTATCGACATTTTTCGGCTGTATGAAACAGATAGTGCATTTCACACCTATAACCTCGTCAGACCCACCCCTAAGCTATAATCAAAATGTAAATATGACCAAGTACCATCGTACCAGTAAGCAAAAAATAAAATTTCACTCCTATAACCTCATCAGACTCACCCCTAACCTATAATCAAAATCTACCTATGGTCATGGGCTATCGAATCGGCATTATAAGATTGGTGTCCATGTGGCATATTCTCGCATGATGGACGATTTTATCGTCAGAAGAAGGGGGAAAATTTCACCCCCCTAAAACCCCTTCAAACCCACCCCTGAGCTTTAATCAAAATCTAACTATATGGCCACGGCCCATTGAATTGACGTAGTCAGATCTGTGTATGTCTGGCATAGTCTTGAATTGCAAATCACTTAACGACAATTATAAACTATTTAATTATAAACCATTTAAACTTCTTTAACGTCAATTTTCGGCTGTAGATAAGAAACAGATATGGCATTCTTTTTATTACTATAATTCCTCAAGTTATTACCGCTGACAAACCTCTTTAATTAAGCCTTTTTCCAAACATAACACTTTTAACGTTAAGTCATAATAAAATTTTGAAATTTTGCCGTATGCCGGTTAAATTGCAAATTGTATTTGTAGGTTGTTATGATAACTATGTTTTCGGCTGACTTTGTAGGTTAGTCGCGTTCGGCTAGAAGTCAAGACACTATATGCATTATCGATTTTTTCACTTTCGGCTGGCAACTTTCGGCTAATGTTAACAAGGTCAAGTCGGAAACATTTTAATTGTAACGAATTCCTTCTCAAAATCAGATTAAATCCAATTTATCATATCAGCAAGTTTCATAAAGTTCTAATGATTTCTGCATCCCTTCCCCACGCCTGGATTATTGTACCCCATTTCTCGTTAAATTAATAAATTTCCACCAAACGATAATGGAGGGTTTTGGCATCAGTTTCCTCGATAAAGAAGTTTAATATAGCCAACATCTATCTAATCAAAAAGTTACATACAGTTCTAATGATTTCTACCTACCCTAATGGTTTTACTGAAGGTTTTCTCGTAGTTAAAAGGGTTCGTCGGCCAAAAATGATTAATAATTGGTAATGTATTTTGTTTTTTGCCTGACATAATCGGCCTATTTATAATCTGACACTTGAACGGGAGGGGGAATATGTTGCGGCCATACATACTCGTATATCTCGAACATACCAAACTTCATGACTAAAGCGAAAATTTAAACTTACCTGGCTTTTGGAAAAACTGTAATGTTTAATCGAAAAATATTATACCCGAATTTCAGAAACCAATAAAGTCCACTCTTTTTGGTTGAAAAGTCATGCATAGGGTGTCACTTTGTCATTTTTGGTAAATGCTAAACTTTTCAATATCATTTCAAATATTGAAAAGCTCTGGTTGGCGCTGCCACTTCCAGTACACACCAAATCTCGCAGGAAGCTCTAAAGTAATCTAAATAGTTTAGGCAGGAAGTTTTAATCCGAATAGTCAATCGCCCTGGACTGTAGATATGCCTAATTTTTGTGAAATACATTTATCTTTTAACTAAATTCGCCATTTCCGATATGCCCATTATTTTTGTTTTAAATCGTGTTTTCTAAAATGCTTTATACAATCAATCAGATATTGTAGCAAGTTTAATTGGGAATTACTAGGTGCGCAACTAAATTTTCGGGGTTATTTGAAATATGAAAAATGGCAAACTTCAACACATCTACACACACACTATCTACACATTTTTGTCATCTCTCTGGCAATCCATAAATACCACAACGATAAAACGACACTTCTTTGGACCAGACTCGCAGTCAACTAATGCGGCACCCATTTTCTCTCCTTTTGAATTTTTCCCATAGCATGTAAACATTTGGAAATACCTTGGTGAGTCGTGTTTAATGTCTCCGCAAGTTTATCTTGAGTTTGCGAATCATCTTCATCTGATAACGCTTGCAGCTCGGTGTCTCCAAATATTTTTGGTCTTCCGGAGCGCTTCTTATCCTCAGAGTTGACAATTCTGAAGCGTTTATATCGATTTTCGCTGGTAGTAAACGATAATGCGTGTTCGTCGTAGGTCTCCTCAAACAAATGACTTGCTTCCCGCAAATACTGTTTGTTTGGTACAAAACTCGACATTTTTGTTCTAAAAAAAATATTTTTGCGTTGCGATATGTGCTGGTAATACAACTTGTTATCGTTAACAACTAACTGTCCACGCTATTAACAAAACACAATTTTGACATAAATTACAACTGGATGTGTCGCTAGCAGTATTTATATTTTAAAAACCGTTTTTCACGTAATTGCCATATGATTAACTACTGTTGAATGTATCACGGCTATTCGGTCAACTGGTAGTTAAACTTTAAATTCATTTTCCACAGTTTTTATATCTCGCAACAGTTCGTAGGATTTACTTATTGTGGTCATATGGTATCCGAACAATAAGTATTATGGTGAATGATCAGTTGGAGGAAACCAGACATATATTCTGTCATCTGGTTCATTTTGCAAGTAAGCTCGACTGGCAGTTACTACGTTTGCCTTGAGGAGGTTTTACTATGCTAAGTTTTACTAGGCAGAAATACCTCACTCTTCAGATAGTTTAATGTTTTGTTTATTGTGCTACAGCTCAATGGTTTGAACAAGATACATTTTGTAATTTGTTCTAAAATTTGTTTGAGTGGCGAATAAAGTTTGACCTAATGAAGGTTTCATGACGGGCGAACTTTTGTGGTATTGCAGATATTTACAAAAACGTCTAATGCCGAACCAGTAGATGTATTGTCGTAGTCGTGTTAAAATTTATATAATTCCACAGTGAGATGCCAGAGAAGTATCGTAAATCTTTTGAATCAGTTGCTCGGTCAAGTGGATCAACATTGCCTCCGATTTTAATATAAATCCGGTCAATTTATAATTTAGAGGTCGGGTATTCTTCAGGAAAATCAATAATTTTCATTCGAAATGTTACATATTTCTGATCGTTGATGGAAAATACAATCTGTACAAAGTATCAGATACTATGTTGTCAGAGCCATGCTGGTGTTGTATGGTAAAGTTTTAAGCCTGAAGCTTCAGACTTCATCGAGCTAACCTTCCATTTAATAATTATTTGTCCATCCGCCACTTAAGGCTATAGTGGTCAAATATAGTATTAAAGTTGTTCCCGTGGACAGCTGCCAAACGTTCTAGTTCGGTTGTGCTGTAATTGGACTGAGCTTGAGTCAGTTTTCTAGACTTGAAAGCATTTTTCGTTCCTTCTCTCTTCCATCTTTTTAAAAACCGACACTTGTAAATAAAAACTTAAGTTTTTCCGGAGCAGCTTGAGCCTCGCTAGACTAAATGAATTTAGCTTGTGTTCGTAAAAGGTTACTTATTTTAGCTTTTATCTGTGCGTAAATGGGTTTGTATCTCTATAGTACCAGCCAGTCACAACATTTACCCTATGAATAACTTTTGTGCTTGTATAGGTGCTGGAAAATCCCAATGGCCTTCTCACTTATCTGGGTCAGTTTACATTCCGCCATGTCCTACGATATATCCTTAGTATTTTATCTGCTTTATAACGGTTTTTGACGTTAGCGGGCGTAATTAGCAGATCATTCAAATAATCAAAAATTTGGTGGTGATAGGTGAGTGGTATTTCTTTATTCATCAGACGGCACGTTGTCTCAGGAAGGTTACTTAAGCAGAACGGCATTACTCGCAATTGATACAACACTCGAGCAGGAACAGTGCACACAGTTTTGTCTCTATAGAAGATGGACCGAGTGGTATCTACCAGAGGGCGTCTATAAGGTCAATGTTGGAGATATACACAGTGTTACTTAACCTGCCAAGAAGACCACTAATTATTTGCAATGGGAAGCAACTTTCGTCATCACAGTATTGACCTTGAGTGAATCGGGACTTAACCTGAACTTGTTAGGTTTTCGAATTGGAGATGAACACGAACTCGGGCTCCCTTCTAGGGTGCCTAGCGCTAACACACGATCAAGTTCTTTGTACAATAGTTCCTGAATCAATGCTGAAACCGAGTAATTCCGCTGTTTAATAGGTGGCTATCATCATCATCTATTTGGTGTTCAATTAGAGTAGTATAAGTAAGACCGTTTTTCTCGAAAGATGGAGTAGAAGTTCCCCATATGTTTATTGAAGTTCCACTATACTTTAATCTATGAAATTTCTTTCAATTATTGCATAAGGCCAACGAACTCTTTCACAACTTAAAAATGTTTCGGCATGGGTTCGCTCCGTCGAATCATCGAATTTCGAATTGTCGTCGGTCTCGAATTGTTTGAATAAATCGATAACGAGGAAGTTTAATGTTGGAGGAAATGTATATATTTCGGTATCTTAACGGTCCACTCCTGGTGAAAGGTTTTCCGATCTCAGTGAAAGCACTGAACTCCAGTACATTGCGATATTATTGTATTGATGGTAATAAAATTATCCATTATATTTGTCAAACTACCGTCTTTGAAGCGATGATCTGGTATTGGATAATTCCAACAGACTAGTGATTGTTTGGAGATGAGTATATGTTAGATATAATAATCGTTCTCATCTGTTGAAGTTGGCTGGAGGTGATCTGTCGCGTAATTTGCTTTTCCAAATTCGTTAATACCGATGTCGTGTTTGCCTTCGTTATATCATCTAGATTTTCCGAACTTATTGAACACAATTCCTATATTCGTTTTAATTTAGTGTTGAAATTATTCGATTAGTAGAAGGTCCTCAGGACCATAGAGGCAAATAACCATTATTTGGGGAGCGGAGTTCTGTAGGGTCCTTGATACCAATATAAGAGTACGTGCCTTGCAACCAATTTTGCGTCCAATTGGCGGAACTGCGCGACCAGAGCAAGGTCGTCGGTCGGTTCTCCGAGTTAGACTAGGAATCCAAATAAAATCAGCACGCCCAAGAACTTTAAATTTAATTTAATAAGAGAAATAAAATCTTTACATGTGGAATTTGACGGTAAGCTGAAGGAAATTGAAAAAGATGTCAGTCAGGAGTTTGAAAATAAAATCAAATACCAGCAAGAACCAATTGCCGGAAGCCTAAGGGAAATTTGTAATCCTCCAACAATCGATGTCTAGATCCCATTTGACAATTTTAAAGTTCAGTCCCAGACGGCAGAGCAGCACAATTGTTGGAGCTGAATACTAGAGGTAAAACCATGAGCGAAGTATTGATGTTGTTCATTGCAAGTTTAGCTACTAAGACAGTAAAATTGCACAAGCTGAATTCGAGAGATATCATGCAAACAAAGGCACTAACAAAAAAAGGAAACCACCGTTAGATTTTCGAACTAACCGATGAAAGCGATCGCGTTCCCCATCTGGATTTTTCTGATGCCAGCAACCGGGCATTGCATGAGGGATTGTTAGCAACATAGTACGCAGCGCCTGATGAAGCTTATATGTAGGAGGCTAGAAGCAAGACAAAATGAGGCAATTAGACGTTGAACGAACCAAGTAGAGAAGACACTTGTCTCATTTAATGGGCATGGATTCGAAAAACTAACTTGCACAAGTTTTGACGGACGTAAGCTGGTAGAAAGCAGAAAAGTTCCCAAAAACAACATTAAAAAGACAAAACTCGAGGCGGATTATAAAAGTAAAGCGCTATTATTGGCTTATAGGCAAAGCGTGAACTCCTTTAGTCTTTAGATATCGAACATCCCTTATAACTTCCTTACAGCAACAAGTAAAGTGCGATAGTCAGAGCAAAATGTAATTTTTCAACGGTCGGCGGATGTGGTTCAAACATCGGTACGTAAATAATAAGATGGCGCATTTTGAAAGTACCTTACTCTTGAAATAAACAAAAGTATACAAAATGCATAGCGAGTTATAGTCGAAAACAGGGTCGAGAACTAACGATGCACGAAAAAGTCATTTACGCGAAAGTTGACGGCGATCTTGGAGATACTAAAATGGGAACTATTGAGTCTGTGAATAACGAAAAATAACGAGTTGTTGTGTGCGAGCGAGCCACTTTGAGCCCGGAATGGTCCGACTTTTCAGTTTATAAGAATGTGGTCTGTTCTTCAGAGATTACGCAGATTACGAAAATGGACGAGATTGTTCGAGACGAACAGATTTATTGTGGAGGTTGTGCTATGAAGTCCACTCTACACACGTACAACACCAGTTCGTCGAGTGGTTAAAGTATATATATACACCATCAACTGCTACCTACCCAATGGTTGCAAGTTCGATTGAAGTCAGATGTGTCGGATTCAATAGTACATCAATACTTGGAATGATTGGGTGTAAATTTGATTTTAGAACGGCATACCATGTCAAAAAATTAAAGGAACATTTAATAAAAAAGCACAAACATACTTTTTAGTCATAGTCTACTTGGTCTACTTGGGTAATATTGAACAAACACGTACATTAATTAGTAAAACGTAACATACAAGTACAAAATGAAAAAAAATGTTTTCTATGCAAAATACGTAACCAAAATCTGGGGTCATCCTGATCACATTGTACAGAAATGCGTTTAATTGCTTTTAATCTTCTTGGTTAAACGATTTCTATGGCGAAAAGTTTGATATTTTACACTTTACAGTCGACTGGAGTCCCCAATGTCCATTGACCCCAATGAACAGAGTGAAGGTTCATGGTACTCGAATAATTTCGACACGGACTAAAAGGCAAAGAAAATTTTGTTGAATGATATATATTGAATATATTGGCAACGAAAAATTCGAATTCATCAAAAAATGGTAAATGGCATGGATGTCACTCTGCTCACATTAACAGAAATGCGTTTCACGGCAGTACTCGAATAATTTCGTTGACTTGTACATATTGATATATTGGCATCAGGAACTCTCCAGTTATCTGATTTTCGTATGAATGGTTATTGTCATGGATGCTACTGAACACATTTTAACAGAAAAGCTACTAGAATAATTTCGACATGCGGAATTAAATCGAACGTAACTTTTGTTTAGTGGTACATATAGTGATATAGTGGAATTAGAAACCATCCAGAACTCAAAGTCAACGAGGGCACTCGAATAATTTCGACAACAAGTTTAAAACGAATGGCATTTTGATTTTAATTAATCGTATTTTCCGATATGTTGCAACTGGCACTGCAATTTACGAGACAGAGTTTTTTATTCCATGATTATTGCGCTGGTATTGCCAGTCAATACATTCGTACTTTTTTGGGACACAGTTTTGAGCTAACTTCACAATAATAGCCTATAATATTTTATCGATCGTGTTAGCAAAATACAACTTTACAGGACAGTCTTATAGAAAAGCAGAAGCAAATATTCGGGTTAGTGCACAGGACTATCACTTTGGAGCACTAATAGATTGATTAAATCTCCCGACATCTCCCGACTAAGAAAATAACTCTCAACGGACAACGAAAAACAGTTAAACATAATTAAAATCGAATTTATTTAAATTTAAATTGTTTAATTATCCACTTGTCAATCAACTTTAAGCTTTTACTATGCTGAAGTTTCCCGCGCCGTTTGCGGAACCTAATATACGAGTATATAAGTAATACTCACTTACTAGGAAGAAAATATTATCTATAAATAAGAGCTTTTTATATAAAAAAAAATTGAAAATGAAAATCTTTTTATTTTTTATATACATTTTCTTCATTCGATTTTCATTTTGGTTTGATTTTTCCCCCGAAACAACGCAGTCGCAACCGTAAATTTTTTTTCTATCATTTCTATATAAATTTTACAGTTCACATAACGAACCAAATGGATGGATCAGAAAAATACAGCAACAACAAAAAATTGGAAAAAATCGAAAGAGATAGAGAAAATCACATAAAATTGAATATAGCTGCTAGCTGGCATATAACTGAACAAAACAAAAAAAAAATGTAATGCTGGAAAATGCAATTTTCGTTGAAAGAGAGACAAAGTAAAAATTGAAGCTTTTTCTCATTTTGTATTTTATTCGTCGTTATAGAATACAACAACAAAATTTAAGTTTAGTAGTTTTTATTTTATATTTTTTATATTTATTATTGTTGTTGTTGTTTTAATTTTTTTTTCGAGAAAATCGAATTTTCGTCTGTAAAATTTATACTTGTGTTGTATTTCATATAAATATATGGTATGTTTCAATGTATGTACACTTGTCGTACATTAATATGATGGCGGAGATGTATCGGGAGGAAAACGTAAAATATTTCGACATAGTAGAATTGGATGGCAGAACAAAAAAAGAAAATTACGAAGAAAACTAAATTGGATTTTCTATTTATTTATTTATTTTATTTTATTTTTTTTTTCTGGTCGAAATTTAATTAAAGTCGAGAAAAGAAGCAGGAAAATTTATTTTATTCCTCGTGTTTTCGTATTACTCTTCTTCGATGGAAAAAAAAATTATTTGATTGAAAGCTTTTTCTCCAGGAAGCTTAATGTTGCCATCATGATAAATTTAAAATCGAATGAGGAACAAAAATAATTTAAATTGAATTTCGGGCAATGGAAGCTAGATTCAAAATAATTTATAATAATCTATAATATTCTCTAAAATTGATAGGGTATTCCATGGCTCCTCACTCTGGAAGTCAACTGATAGCAAAATGATGCGGTACCACTGGAAAAAGAACCTAAACTACTCGTATATTAGTGTTTCACTAGGACATGTTATTATTTAGACAATTATATTCTATTGCACAACCTAATTCTAGACACCTAGTATTCTGGCAAAATAATGTTAAGTAGTTTACCCAACAAGTGCTGCAGTGGTTAAAGCTTCGGCACTTGGACCGGAAGGTACCGGGATAAAATCCCACCAGAGGCTGGATGTAAAGCAAATTTTCGTCATTGATTACGATCGGTGATGTTAAGAAAACTAAGACCCTCTGTTGGAGTGCAGAATTCAGCGTCAACCCACCGTTCATGTCAGTAATTTCATTCATGGAGCTTGAAATTTGCAGGTGGTATACTGTAATTGTGTGAATGGGTGGTGGGTGTGCGCGACATTTAATCCACTGGACAATTAATACATGTTTTAAAAAACTGTGTTCGGTTTATATTAAAAACCTTGATAACGATAAATAAGCAATACGCTCCAAATAAGTTAAAGAAAATGGTATATTAGAACTTCCCCAAATAGATTGTGGGGTTGGAAATTATACCGAAACGGTTTAAAATTGAAAACTGTACCCGTCATACATATCCATTCTACATTGAATACTTCACTGAATAGTCCATTCTACATTAATTTTAAACTGATTGCAATGCTCTAATCACTTTCTGAAGACGAAACTTTCCATTTACTGTGGATGTCAACCAACTGATGTCGGCGGTAGATTATATTGCGAAATATAGATGTAACAACCAATATTCTAATCGTAACTCATCATTCATCACTCTGTGCGTGCAAATGTAGTAAATGCATCAACCGATGTACATACACACTCACGACGGAAACAGCACGACGAGCATTACAAAACGAAAGCAAACGCAACGCGACGAAGACAAAACCAAAGAAGGACGAACAAATTTTATTTATAAAATAAATTTCTCATTCCAATCAGTTCGTCTCCAACCATCAACCAGTAAACAACTAGGACGCCGCTCTTCAACGCTAGCCACTACCATACGGGACACACACCACACCACCATTGCTGGATCGTTTTTGAATTAGTGGTTATTTCGCCGCTAATATCTGTAATATCCTCTTTCAAGTGACAGGCATACTGTATTTATATTCTTCCTGGTAAACTTATTTCGTTTCGTTTCGCCGCTATATGCTTGATCAACAATATTGAAAACTTATTTACAAAGTAGTGAGTCCCAAACCTTGCCGAAAATAAATGAAGCGCCAACTGAGAACAGTTTGCGAAGAATTTTACACAAAAACCTGAGTTTGAAGGCCAACAAAGTCCAATTGTTTCAAGAACTGAAGACAGTTGACCATGCATTGTTATTTCACTTTGCTGAATGCGCCAATTCTCGATTGGAAGAAGATGAACATTTTTTACCAAAAAACCGTCTTTTCCGAGGAAGCTTATTTTCACCTCGGCGGTTATATGAACAAACCAAATTGCCGTATTTGGGGCAGAGAAAATCCACACGTCACAAATATGAAGCCAATACACCCAAAACGAGTGACTGTTTGGTGTGGAATATGATCCAAAGTCTTCATAAGGCTGTTTTTCCAACAGCCAATGGCGATCGTTATCCTGCCATGTTTTATTCCCAATGTTTAAAGAAGAAGGCTTGGTCGATGTTTGGTTTCAGCGGGACGACACCAAAAATATTTGTTTGCAGTTTAATTTAATATAAATTTTTAGAATCAACTGAAAGTTGACGCACTCTGTACAACAAGCGCATTAAACATAATTTCTTAAGGCTTCACCCATGTTAGTTCTTAGTATTGATATGCAGTATTTGGTTTCTTTTAGATCAATGAGTTAGCTAGGAGTACAGATCTTCTATTTTAAGGTGCCGATCTAGACCTCCAAATTTTCTGTGAAATTTTTTGATATATTGCTTTATTGTATTGTACCAAGATGCGTTTACGATCCTTCGTAATATTTTTGATTGGTTATGTTCCAATTTTATTATATTTGAAGTACAGGCTGATAAATTTGAGCACCATTTGAGTCCAGATAAATTTGAGCACCATTTTATACAACTAGACGTTACACTCTAAAATTAATTAAGAATGTTTTCTGCGATTAGCCAATTTATTTTGACACTTTTGACGTTCATTGCTGACGTTTTGTTTCGACATCTTTTTTGCATCTTAAGCTATTATCTATAGGTTTAGGCCTAGATATTTAATGGTGTCGCATTGGGGTAGATCGATGTTATTTAGCTTCACTGGGGGACAAGTTTGTTTACGGAGGAGGAATGTAATGCGTGGAAGCCACTAAGCTATTTTTCTAAGACTTGCAGAATTCTTACGTTGTTTGAGGATTTTCAGTGCAGCTTATAAAGCTGTATCATCTGCAAATGTTGAAGTTGTTATATAATTTAAAGTAAGAAGGTCAGGTCACTGCCTTGTGAAAGAGGCAACACAACGCGACCAAAAGGCATTTCAATATGAAGCGCAAATTTGCTAAGAATGCAGAATTTGCAACCGAATACAAAACCTTTATGGAAGAGTACCATCAATTACGTCATATGGAAGTGGTATCTAAGGCCTACCTAAATCGTCACAATTTTTACTTACCGCATCACATATAAGGCAAGTCATGGGTTTTCTCTCAACAACATTTTGGAATGAAGCCCAACGATCCAAGACGATCTAGCAACGATTATTTGTCGATTTCGTAACTCAAAAATGGCAATTGTAGCCGACATAGAGAAAATGTATAAAGAGGTACTTATTCATCGCGATGACTCTGATTATCAAAGACTGATTTGGAGAAATGATACTGGTCAAGACATAGGTCATTACCGGTTGCTCACAATTACATATGGTACATCGAGTACCTTTTTCTTATGTATACATTACATCAGTCTGCTAGCGATTACAAGGTTGAGTTTCCCAAGTCATCAAAAATCTTAAAACACGATTTTTATGTCGACGATATGATTACGGGAAGTGACGATACTGGAAAGGCAGAAACTATTTACCACCAAATGTCAAACCAAGTTACAAAGGGCGGATTCACATTGAGGAAATGGTTGTCCAATTCAAGGAAATTAATGCAAACTATTTATGAGTAAATAGGAGTCAATGTGGTGTCCGACACGTGATGTTTTCCAATTTAGCGTGCATTTTGATAATATAACTTCCCACACAAAACGAAGTTTATTGCCAGAGTACTCAAGGATATTTGATCCATTCGGATGGTTATGTCACGTAATAGTGGTAATCAAAATGATATTTCACAGATTATGAGTCAGCAAATTTCAAAGGGATGAAGCATTACCACCTGGCATAAGTGCCGATTGAAGTAAACTGAGATCACAGTTAGTCAAATTCGAAGATGTTGAAGTCCCCCCCCCCCCCCCCCCCCCCCGATGTACAATACCACGATTGTCGAATACTCAGAATTCCTCTAAACAGCTTCATGTATTCATAAACGCGTCGGAAAAAGCTTATGAACAGTTGGCATATTTAAGAACAGAGAATAAAACAAATTTCATTGGTATCCGGATTTTGGTAGCGTAATCTAAGATAGCACCCATTAAACAGCTCTCACCTTCATCAAAGAAGCGGGAATGTTTCATCGCCAACCGAGTGACGAAAATAGTACACGGAATTCCAAGAACTAGATGATTGCACGTTCCGTCAAATAAAAATCCGACCGACGTGTCTAGAGGACGGAGTCCAGCAACATTGTGCAATAACGAATTATGGTGGCAACGGCCAGATTGGCTTTCAAAATCAAACTAATATTTACCAATACAGAATCCCAGGGATATGGAATTACCGCAGATAACGGAGCTGCAACGGTCCGCATAAGCACATCATACCAGCAGTTATGTCCCTATATGTGACAAATTATTTACCAAATTCAACAATTGATTGAAGATTAAAAGGATACTCGGACACATACGGTAATACATTCAAAATTTAAAATGTGAGTATAGCTAAGTAGTCGAAAATCACAATGGAAAAAAAACTACTCAATATTTGTAAAGACAGAACTCATATTACAAGACCGCATCGTACCAGCTGCATCACTAGGGATGGGTGTACTTAACTGGGCACAAATATTTTACATCAAATGGGCGCAAAACGAATTCAACCATAAGACATAATCCAACGATAAGGTCATGTATCTGATAGCGGCAAAATATTATCACTAACACCATTTCTCGATGAGTATGGTGTATTGCTCGTTGGTGGCCGGCTAGAGAATGCATCATGCTCATTTGAAACGAAACGTCCGGCCATTCTTCACTGCCAACCTGCTCTGCATGTTTTAAGCGGGTATCTAATTGATGAATATTACAACCGCTATTTTCACGCTGGTGCAGCGCGTTAATGACATTGCTATTACGTTAACGATTTTGGATCTTAGACTGTAGGAGATTAGTTCGGCCTTACGTAGTAAAATGTGTTACCTGTTTTAAGTCCAAACAACATCAAAACAGCCAATTAATATAGGAAATCTTCCTCAATTTCGAGTCCACACATCTCGCCCATTTCAATACACGGGTGTAGATTACACTGGTCAAAGGCAAGGTGGTTAAGGGCTTCCTAGCATTATTTATATGTATGGTTGTGAAGGCGGTCCATTTTGAATTAGTCACCGATATGAGTACCACATCATTTATTGCAGCATTACATCGTTTCATAGCGAGAAGAGGGTTACCTTTTAAGTGATGTCAGACAACAGCACGAAATCCGTGGGTGCACAAAGGAACTTGGAGTACTATTTCGGTTATTTAGCAATGAAAACCATTTCAAATTGATTAATGAATTTCTTTCTCCACAGTTGATCTCGTTTCGTTTTATACCAGCTCGATCACCTCACTTTGGTGACATTTGGGAAGTCAACATCAAATCTATGAAGCAGCATTTGAATAAGGCAGTTGGTTTCACCACTCTAACCTACGAACAATTAAATAACTTACTAACGGAAATTGAAGCATTATTGAATTTTCGCCCATTATGTGCTGTAATCGTAAATCTAAACGACTTTAATGCCTTAACCTTTGGGCACTTTTTAGTTGGTGCCCCATTAGTAGCATTACCTGAACCAGCAAATGCACCTGAAACAGTCAATATTATCAATGTGACAGAATCTACAGGTGCGAATGAAGTCATTTTGGAAGCGATGGTCACTAGAATACCTTACGACACTACAATAAATTCCAGGCAGTGGAAAAATTATTTCATCTAAATCTGTCAAACGAGCTGCGTGCGACAAATCGTGCCCATATGATTGAACCGTTTTATTTTCGGAGGCCAAACGCAAAGATATTCATGGGAATTTCTGGATTTTGAATGACGAAGAAAAAAAGATGTACGCAAAATATGTAACGGTTTCTTCAGTGAAACAAAAACGTAACATTGCAGAAGCTTCAAAAAACGAAATACATTTCAGTATTTATTTCAACTGCGGGAAAAGAGCAAGTGAGAGTTTGTCGATCTTTTTTGACGACGTTGTGTATATCGCAGAGGACGATATACTATTTTTTTAAATAATTTTCACGCAGCTTCCGGCGTTCCAAATTTTTGACACTTTTGCAAGAAGTTTGAAGGCATATTGAGAGTGTCCCGTGTATGGACTCTCATTATTTACGTACTGGTACACAACGGCAGTACCTTGAAGCTGGGCTATAGATTAAAAAATGTACGATTTATATATAGAGGCTACAGGTTCGAGAGAACAGGAAAATATTCAACACAGAATATAACTTTTGCAAAAGATGTTTGCGATACCTTCAGCAAATTTAAAAATATAACCGATCCAACTGAGCACCAAATTAATGAATTTGAGAAACATCAAAACTTAAACGAAGATGCAAAAAGGCGAAAATAAGCTGACGAAACACTTGCGCTACAAGATAAATCGATAGCACTAATAGTCTATGATCTAGAAAATTTTTTTTTATAAAAGAAAATTTAATGCTTTAAATTTAACCGGATATTGCCACACAAACAAAACTACCGAAGAACAGGAAACTAAAATATTAAATGCCATTATAAATGTTAATCCGCATATTACGAAGCTATACTATGGTCCGACGCTTGTGTTTCCCAAAAACGTAATCGCATCACCAGTTTAGCACTACTCAAATTCTGCGAGACTACTAATGTTGTAAATATAGCACAAATGTTTTCAACCCATGATCATTCCCGGATTCAAGAACTCGATGCTGTGTACATCCCATTTCACTGATACGGCATTTAAAGTCAATGCAGTACGCAAAAGTACAATTAAAAATAATGCAGATGCAGCCTAGTGGTTTTTATAAGTATAATCAAGGCATTTAAAAATTCACTTCAGCAACCGAAATATTATATTCAAAAAGGGATACTTTAACAGTTAAATATAGAGGGATGTATGGTGAAATGGAACCCGAGAATACGGTACCACTGATTGTTAAATAAAATCGACGAGCGAAATCTACTATGCTTCCCCAATCACAAAATTACCTAATCTAACTCAGCTATGCTCGCCCGGAGTACTTTCAAACGAAAAGATTAAGGATATTGTTTCTATGTTCGATTACATGCCACACGAGGATCGGGAAATATATAGAGTGATTTTGAAACTGCCACACTCTGTTACACTCCTAAATTGACTATGAGTGTTTTGTTTCGAAACCAAATCATGACTGCCACTTACCTTCCCACCAACCCATCAAGAAAACACAACCAGCCAACCAAATAAAGTCGCGCCAAAAATTTTAATTCGCTATTGCATATGTAATTATTAAAAATGTTAACCATAAATTGCAACGGTGGGAAAAACCATTTGGCCGGCGTTGCAAATCGTGGGGACGACTCAACCCGAGAAAGTCTCATTGCCGGGCATAAGATGTTACTGCAAGGATGAATTAATGTAAACAGATAACAAGCATCAATCGTATTAAAATTTAATGTCTTTCCCGTGATATGTTCCTAAAGGTTTGCCCTTTAAATCTTTAATCTTATATGTCACATTACCAACTTTGGCGTCTATGAGGGCAGGAACAAATTTTAGAGCTGACTTTGCGGAGAATTTATTTGCGGCGTCGCTTTGCGGGAAAGTGTCTGACAAATACGGCTTGGCCAACGTTAATTTTTGGTATGCTATCTTTAAATAATGCAAAACCTTGTCTCGAACCATATTCAGGAGATCTGGTTTAGATTCAGTGTATAGAAAGTTGTTATCCATTTCTCTAAGCAGTCGTCGCGCTTGGTAATCTGTACCATGTAAAACCATATGTTGCCCGAATACCAAGAAATGGGGAGAAAAGGTTGTGGAGGAATGATTTACGTTTCGTAGAGTAGCGCCAATTTCCGCCAAATGTAGGCCCCTTCAGTGTGACTGTCAGACAAATATGAATGAATTGCGGCTAGCACGGTACGATTTACACGTTCTGACGCATTACATGTGTCACACCATACTTATGTAGCAGATCCTGGAATAGCTTGGATGTAAATTGTTTCTCGTCGTTCATAAAAACTATTTCGGTGGCAGAAAACACATTAAACACTTCATTTTCTATGTATTGTGATAGCAAAGAAGCTGAGGCTTTACGGAGTGGTTTAAGCAAAGTAAACTTTGAATAATGATCTAATGAAATGAGTATGAACGTGTTTACGCACTTAGATCGAGGGTGAGGCCCGAGAAAATCGATATACAGTTTTTGAAAGGGACCAGTCGACTCAGATTGATTTCCCATTTGAGGCTTCATGGAATAGTTGGCAGCTTTACTCATTTTACACCCTTTGCAGTTCTTAAGAAATAATCATACGTCTAGCGCCATTCGTCGATGCACCCATGTGAGCAGACGATGATGGTAAATGAGCCTGTTGGATGAGTGAAGGGATTAACACGTCCTGTATCACCATTTTCCAAATCGGTAGGTCAGTATCTTCATATCGCAAACCATAGTTGGGGGTGATAAAAACTTTTCCCTCTTGTACTCTAAGATTTTTATGTACGTCTGGCATCGTTACAACTTTCTGAACTAGATTCACATAATCAGTTTGCAAAAATGCTGGATCTGACAGATCTATATGTAAGGGTCCAAATTGAATTGACGCTAGAGATCCTCAACCAATTGGCGAACTAACAGGCAATTTCAACAGGTTGTCATCGTTAGATTTTGTAGGGTGATCACCGAGATTAATTCCTTCACAGAAAACAAGAGATAAGGTATCCGGAATTACGTTGAGATCTCTTCCGACAGCTAACCGTCCAGATAAATCCCTCTGGGCCATCAACCATTGCAAGCTAGCATGGTCCGTATAAATAGTAAATGGATACCCTTCAATATACGGCCTAAATTTCTTAACGCTCAGAACGGCAGCGTAACATTCCAACTCGGTGACCGAGTAGTTTCTCTGGGCGGCGTTTAATTTATTGGGACACAAAAACTGACCACGCTCTGCCCCATCGGAATCGGGTTGGAATAGTACACTGCCGACTCCTACCGAGCTGGCGTCACATTGGATAAAGAAAGGTTTACCATAATCCGGATTTTCTAGGACTGGTGACGTGGATAATGCTGTTTTCAGTGATTGGAATGCCGATTCAACAGACGCTGACCATTTTATTTTAACCCCTTTTTTCAATAATTCAGTCAATGCTGCTGATAGTGTGGCATAGTTTTTTATGAATCTCCGGTACCAACCACTCATCCCTAAAAAACGTCGCATCTGTTTGGTGATTTTTCAACAATCGCTCGAACTTTGTCAGGATCGGTTCTGAGGCAACCGTAACCGAAAATATAACCTAAATATTTTGACTCTTTTAACAAGAATCAACGTTTCTCAATATGTATGGTGAGGCCCGCATGTTTCAAGCGAACGGCAACTTCTCGTAACAGCACCAAATGCTCTTCGAATGACGCAGCAGTGACAAGAAGGTCATCTAAATTTAAAAAGATTCGGTCATGCAGTTGGTGTGGTATCACTTTGTGCATCAAGCGGCACATCGTCTGCGGAGCATTACATAGTCTGAAAAGCATGACTGTGAGCTGATACAGAGGTCTCCCAGGTACGGTAAACGCCGTTTTATCTCTGGATTGTTGGTCCAACATCTTTTAGATCAACAGAACACCAACTGCTCTGATTTTCCTCTATTACGCCTAATGGGAGCATGCGATCCAATTCTTCGTACAATATAGCCTGAATCGCGGATGATTCCCTTCGACAAGACCATATACTACAGATAGAATAAGATTCGCCCACCTCTTTCAAATTTTTAATATTTCGTTAATTTGTATTCAAATATTTTTCTTATAAGTGTTTAATGAGCCAGTTTCGCGTTCTCCACCCCAAAATATAACGCGATCCAAAATTCCCAATGGTACTCTGATTAGCGAGGAAAAAAATTTGATTACAAATAAGAAATAAATAATTGTATATTCCTTCATTACTGATTATCAATATTCATATTATAATTATCATCCCTTAAAAGTCATAAAATTTATTTTATGTACATTGCATAATACCACCCTCGACCGAGACCCTCCGTCACTCACTATCGACCGTGTATTATACATATTCATCAACCTTTAAAAAATAATCACAATAATAATAAAAATTTATAAAATAAACAAAACCGAATCATCCAAAACATCTTCAATTCATTTTTTATATTTTCAAATCATAAAAAAGTTACTGTGTACAAGAAAAGTCCTTACAACAATTTTCAATTTTTTTTCTTTTTTTTTTCATTTTCCATCCAACATCTATTCATTTTGCCTTCTTGTTTATTTGCCCTTCTTGACATGACAATCTACAATAATAAGTAAGTGGATGATAGCAAAAAAAAAAGCAACAGCAACCATGTAATCTAAGAGTGGATATTTATAAAAAATAAAAAAAGTTTGACATAAAGAGATGTAGGAGGACGTAGGTGGCGGTATATAAGGTACTTAGAGAGATACAACATAAATAAATAAGGGACGAACATTTTTAATTTTTTATTATTTTAAATTGGCGGAAAATATAGATATTTTCTACTGATTTTCATTCTCCAATATTTTATGTATACGCGGGAGTGCCACCAGTACACCCGGAATCATTATAAATAATCACAAATGTGACCAGAAAGCCATAATAATATATGTACGAGTGTAACGCAAAGTATAGGAAAATTGTCAGTGTGGAAATTTATTTCGCTACACCACCACATATAGCACGTAAGAAGTATACAGAACAGATTTTCATTTTTTTTTTCGCCGCAGCTAACAATTCCGCAAAATGGAATGAAAGAAAAATGGTAAATTGCATATTCGAATCGGAATAATAAGAATTTTTTTTTTGTGTATTTTAAATTGAACCAAAACCGAGCAGCGACTGGGAAATTTTTAGTTTATCGTGTTGTTGTTGGATTTTCCCGCGAAGACGAACAGCAACAAAAAATACAACAGAAATGATTTATTTTGTATTATTGTTCTTTTCTATTATGTATAGTGCGGTGGTGTTGTCGTTAGCGCGCCGCACGGTGCTGTGGTTCTCTATATTGTATTCTAGATGTATCTCTCTATAGATACGAATATATTTATGTTGTGCGATGGTGGAGCTTTTATCTCTATTCTCAAAGTGATAACAATAAATTTGTCATTCTCGTAATCCTTGAAATGAAATAATCGGATTTTAGATATATTCATTCTGCATTGTGTATCGTTGTTTTTGAATAAATTTTTATATTTCGCGAAAAGATTTAGAGAATTTCTGGCTGTCGGTTTTGTTGGGCGGAATAAAATAAAATAATATTCAAACTAACAAAGTTTAATATTTGGCTATGATTATATTCGAAGCTTCATATATGGCCATTTGCGTCTCGAAAGTCGTGGTAGAGATTCTAAATTAGGCAGGTGTTTCAACAAAGAGTTCCTGAAAATTTCTAGTCCTTCATTCGGCTATTTTACACACCGTACGCTTATTTAATTCTGGATCCCTGGAAAATATCATGCGTTCATCCAACTTTCAAGGCGGGTAATAGAAGTGAGGTAAGTAGTTATCGTGGGATCGCTATTCTCTCTGTCTTACCCAAACTGTTTGAGTCAATGGTTCACAGAGTATTTCACTTTCATACCAAGATTCTAATTTCTCCTTTTCAGCATGGATTTTATCCCGGTAGGTCTACCGTGTCTAACTTGTCCTCATTTTGTGGTCATCTATTTGACGATGGCCAGTTGCAGTTCAAAGTTTAAGTTAAAAATGAATTTGTTGGAATGAAGTGAGTGGTACTCTCTCAATCGGCACCAATTTTTGATCCAATGGGTTGGCTGGCTCCAATTGTCGTGACCATTAAGATCTTCTTTCAAAACTTGTGATTATTAAGCCTGAACTGGGATGATACATTAGTAACAGATGCACCAAAGGAGTGGCGAATAATCAAGGAAGAATTACCAGAACTCGAATCCTCAGATTGTACGGAATGAGAGAGGACCAATTTGAGCTACATGGCCAAGTAAGGTGTACACTTATGACATCTAAAACTACGGTGGCCCCGATAAACCAGATTTATTTTCCACGGCTTGAACTACAGGTTGCATCATTATTAGCTACACTAATCAAATCCGCTAAAGAAGCGTTAGGAGATCCAGACCTGAAGCCGACATTATGGATCGACTCTAATATAGTTCTGGGATGGACAGATATATCTACACCACCAAGAAGATGTTAACCGCTTTATAGCAAATCGAACAGCAGGCATACTAACTAAAACATCGAGAGAATCGTATGGAGAACCCAGCAGAATATGTATCTCGCGGGATGATACCATACTATATACTAGTAGGCCATCAATTGTGGTGGCATGGATCTCATTGGATAAGTTTGTTCCGAGAACACTGGCCAACCCAAGATTTAAAGCATGATGGTGAATTCGAACTGATGAAAGAAGAAAGGAAAGCTAAGACATAGGAGTACTAGCCTGTGGGTCAGCAAACTCTTAGAGAAACTAAAATCAAAATTTGACTCGAAAACCCTTAGTGAATCCGTGCTGATAGTAAATGAACTCAAATGAAGTCAAATAGCAATTTTTTTGATCTAAATAAAATAAATTGGAGAAAGAGAAAAAATAGGAGGGCTGTAGCTCGTGGGAAAACGAATGACAAAGGTAAAAATAAAAGTAAAGGGGCCGGGACTCTCCAAAATCCGGAAAGTATAAAGAAAGAGAGTTAAACCATAAAGTGGGGATCCCTCAGTGGCAAGGGAAAGCAACACCTTGGTATCGAAGCCAGGAGAAAGCGGAACCACCAAACAAAATAGTGATGGATTGAGAGAGATCCAAAATGGAATGTCGGCTGCGATAGCTCGGAAAGGTTCCTTGAGTCTAAAAGACAGAGATCCCAGGATGAGCTTAAAGCGGGCGGCAGCAAGTGAAGCAAGGTGCAAACAGACATGATGTCGGGTGCTTTTAATAGAGATGCGGGATGGTACCAGGGGCGCGTGAATTTAACTGTATCCTCGGACCAGAGATCAGTCGATCTCTGTAAAACAGCAGTAACCGAAGTAGGTAAGATGTGGCAGAGCGCGAGGCTTGAGATGGAAATCCCGAGCAGTCCAAATGCACGCGTCTGGTTACCAATCGAGCCGGATAAGCCAAAGAAGATCCTTGAGATCATTCGGGCTAGTAATCCCGATCTTCCAACGGAAGATTGGAGGATTGTAAAGCAGAAGAAAGCTAAGGGAGGCCTTAGAATGGCAATCATGCTGATCAATAAAGAATCCCGTGCTACCCTTGCAAAATCAATGGGAGTGATCAACCTCGGGTTCCGGTCGATTACTCTTAAATTATATAAGAAAGATGAGGTCGATACGGGCGCGGAAGACTAGTCTGGCAGTGACGAAGAACGAACCCAGCGGGAGATCGTCAAGTGGGCGAAGGACGACCAGGGGAGCGATGTTTCGGACGCGGAGAGTTTGGTGAGGAAAGGTAGTCTCCTCTCTCTTGAGTCTGATGGGGAAATCCTGTCGAACTCTCGACGAGAGTCTGATGGCGTCCGTAGCAATGAGCCAGATGACACTATCCCGATGCAAGGAGTGCAGGAAGAGATGAGTAAGGGAGATCTCAATGATTAATGTTGTTCAAATAAACCTGCATCACACGAAAGCTGCCTCGGCAGCTCTCGTTCTCAAACTAACAAAGGGTGGAGGACCTGGTGTTAATTCAACAGCCTTGGATTAACAATAGCATCATCTGTGGTCTCAGAATGAAGCGGTATAAAATATTATACTCAAGTAACTCTGAGTAGATCAGATCGTGGATTTCAGTGAAAAGTAATTTGATCATTTTTCTCTTCCAGGAATGTTACAGCGGTGAATGTTGGCTGTGAAAAATTATGGCAAGCCTCAGCCTACATGGATCACGAGAAGGAGGTTCCGCCAGTTAACCTTGGGAAACTGATCTGGAAAGCAGGTCAAAGAAGAGTAGGTGTTATACTTAGATGTGATGAAAATGCGCATTACACTATCTGGGGAAGCACAGATTTAGTTTGCAATATTGGGTGAGAACCAACATTTGTTGTTAAAAATCGACATGAGGTTTTAGATGTGACTTTTGCGTCAGAAACAATTTTTCATATAATCAAGGGGCGGAGAGTGACAAAAGAGCTCTCATTCGCTGATCACCGATATGTAACATATATCCTCAACGTAAACCTGTAATCCGGAAAGCCTTCCCAGAAAGATAAACTGGAACAAACATGGGAAGGTATTGGAGGAATTATTGCCACTGTAAGTCCCTAGATTATACCAGCAGAGATCCAATGGAAATCGGCAGTCAACCTTCCCTGGCTGGAGGTTATTTTTGGGGGATGTCTGAAACTGGTATATATTTTTAAGAAATGGAAGGAGGTCAGAGTAGGCTTTATTTCGAAATCGGGAAAGAACTCACATGCTTATCCAAAGGACCTGAGGCCTTTAACTCTTTCATCCTTTCTGTTGAAAATCTCGGAAAGGCTGGTAGATGTAGTTATTCGAACAAAAACTGAGCCAAGAAATTGGGAATTGTCGCATCATGCGTACTGTAAGGAAAAGTCGGTGGACAGGGCTTTGCACGATCTAGTACGCACGATTGAGAAGTCAATTTACTCGCAAGAGTTTTCTATGCTAGCATTTCTGGACATTGAGGGTGCCTTTAATAATGTAGAAGCGGAGGCGATTATGGAACGATTGTTATTTTGTATGTGGACTGCCCTATAATTAGGTTGATAAACCAGATGCTAGTAAGCAAAATTATTACCTCGAAACTGGGGGAGTCCACCATTAGTGTGAGTGTAATGATGAATGGATTGCTGTTGGAACTGGAGAGAAAGGGGACAGGGGTGGTAGCGTATTCAGATGATGTAGCGATAGCTGTCTCAGGCGAAAATCTGGATACGATTAGAGATGTTATGCAGAACGCACTCCTGATCGTTACGAAATGGGCCAGCAAATGTGGATTAGGGGTCAACCCTTCCTAGACGCAGCTGGTACTATTTACTAAGAAATACAAAATTCCGGTAGTTAGACCCCCTACCACGAACGGCATTAGACAGACTTTTTTTGACAGTCTAACATTATGAGAAGGGCAAATACGGCTAATGTGTACATTTTTTCGTGTAGGAACGCCAATGGTAAGAAATGGGGTTTGAAACCAGAGCTGGCACATAGGCTCTATACTGCAGTGGTAAGACCTGTGCTGTACGAAGTTGGCGTGTGGTGGCCAGCCTAGATAACTTTACATATATAGGAATGATGGAGACGGTGCAAAGTACTGCCTGCATGCTTATAAACGGCGCGCTTAGGACAACACCTACACATGCTTTAGAGGTTATGCTCCACCTTATTCCAATCGTATTTTTTGGTAAGCAGATGATAGCCAATGTGGCTATCAGACTCTCGGCTGTCTCTCAGTGGAAATGTTTTCAGACGGGGTACTCGACGATAGTTAGATCGCTAAAGGAAGAACTGGCGAATCTAGATTATATTAAACCAGCGTTGTGCTTCGATAAAGGTTTCTGGACTATCTGTCCTTCGAAGAAATCCTGGAGGAACTGATCAATACTGGCAAACGAGGCAGAGCAATTTTTTACGAACGGCTCTAAGCTAGATGGCAGGGTGGGAGCCGGAGTCTTCTGTAAGAAGCTTAATGTAAATATATCTGTTCATCTCCATGACTGCTGCATCGTGTACCAGGCTGAATTGGTGGCGATCAAAGAAGTCGTGGAATGGTTGAAGCATCGCGATTTATGTGGACAGTCAGGCGGCGGTCAGGTGACTAGAGGCAGTTGGTCTGAAGTCACGGGTGGCACAGGATTGCCGATCTTCTCTTAATTAGATGAGCGAGTATTTCAGAATCCAAATATGCTGGGTCCCTGGTCACTCGGGCATTACGGGAAACTGCAGGGTAGATGAACTAGCTAGGTACGGTACGAGTCTCCAGATGCAGCCGGAAAGGGCAGGTCTGGGAAGATTTATAGCAGCGCTCAAATTGGTGCTCAGTAAAAAAGGCAATCGCCTCGACAAATGAGAGGTGGACCAACACTCTCACGTGCAGGGTAGCAAAACAGGTTTGACCAAAAACGAAAGGTAGGTTTGGTCGTAGGGATACTGACAGGACACTGCATTTTTCGGGGAACATGCGAGATGGCTGGGTCTACAGATGAATGACTTTTGTAGAAGTTGTATGGACGATGAGGAGGAAGAGACTTTAGATCACTTCCTATGCTCGTGTCCGTCGATATCAGACAGAAGGCATAAGTACTAAGGTGTGTACGGTATGGATAGCCTTTTGGAACTCGCGGACCGTGGAGTATCGAGATATTTTACGCTACATAAGTAGCTCTGGATGGTTTCAACGGGAGTAAAGAGGAGATAAGATCCTGTGGTATCACAATGGACCAATATTGGCCTAAGTATGCGATAGCAGCCACTTTAACCTAACCTAACTTAAGTGAAAAAGAAGCATAAATATATAGTTGTTCGTCAATGAAATATCCATAATTATTAAAACCGAGCTATCAGTATCACCTCTACGCTATCAGTTTTAGAATCTGTCCATTGATGACAACGCTTTAATTTAATTTACCTATCGTTTTAAGGAAGTGTGGGGAAATTATTTGAATTGTAATCATGACTGAATATGTGACAAATGAAACTCTATCTATCGCGGCAAGCATCGATCCTATATACTTTTAGTTGATGAGTGGATATTTCCCAATACAGACACTTTGAAAACATATTTTTGGTACTGTACTTTGACAATGTATGATTGGTAAAACAAAAAGTTTTGTGAGCACCTGGAATATTGTGGGAATATATTAGAGATATTTACTCTGGTACCAATTTTCACAGTAATGTTTCATTTTCGTAACTGTCAAGCCGTATGTATAGTCTTGTACGAGTAAATTCAAGACACGAGCAATGTATTATCACTAAACTAAGAATTAGTCAACTAAATGTTTTATTAATATTGAATTCGTAAAGGTTGCCTTATTTTCGATATCAGCAAATCTTAATCGTACAGGAAGATGTTGTCCATAATCTCTTTAATCTACTTATTATATATTTAATCCTTTCGACATTGATTACGTAAATTTCATAAAACGTATGCACACAATATACCAACGGTCAAAATTAATGAACACAATGTTTTTTTAATTGCACCCATTAACACCCCGCAGCACGAAAAAAAAATCGCTACATCATACAGTGCGTGCAAACATAAAATAATGTTCCCTCCAAATAAACATACATAATTACCTTAAAACCATATATAAACTCAATCAACCAATAGATTTTCATCCGCACAAATCATTAAATCACTTAATACTTCATTAAAATCCACTTCATTGTAATCCGCCCAGTAAACAACAACCAAGTACATACACACACCAAAATTTAATTTTCCCAATTTCCCATAAAAACCAGCAAAAAAAAATCAACCGATTTGTTTACATAACACCAACAATTCGAATATTCCGTGTTTTTTGTGTCAACTCATTTCTCCCCGATGCATTGTATGTATGTGTACTCGTCGTACAGTGAAATTCAGCATCCCAATTGAACCACATAAATTTCACCGCGATTTTTTTTTTTTGCTTTTTGTTCTCTCGTTAGTTTTTCAAAATAAATTCAATAAATTCCATCAAAAACCATAAAAAAATGAATGCCAAACATTATTTCTAATTCACATGTATGTTGAAAAATTAAAACAACAACAACAACAACTACACCAACATCATCAACACAAAAATGATAACATATCCACCCTTTAGAAAATTTATAGTGTATCTCGTCCTATATATGTGGAACACTTTATTGATTGAAAATTTTTGTTAATTTTTTGTGCCGAAAATTTGGTGGAAGGAAAATTTATACAAATAATGTGGGGGTAGGCATACTGATGATAGCAATCAACTCATTCCATCCGAGTACACACATTTTCCAATTCAATCAAGTATTCGTTCACTGTATATATTTGAACATTTTAAAGTATCTCTTCTCGATTTTTATCTCGTAAATTATTCTATTCCACCCTTTTTTCCCGATAAAAACATGTATGGGGGGGATACACACCAACAAAACATACATACATAGAGTATAAAATTTGGAAAATTTATTTCCCACCAATATTTAAATTTTCCAAATTGTGAGTGTTTCTCGTTGGCGCTTGTTGTTGTCTTTTATTATATTTTTTTCCCGTAAATATGTTTGTTCCAATAAAATAAAATAAAATTCGGTTGGTGGTATATATGTGGAATGAAAAATTAATAGTGGAGCCCAACACCCAAATACTTGGTGGAAAGAAAATTCAATATTCTGTTTTCTCTGTTGTTTTAAAATCAACATACTCCAGCAGCACTAGCAGCATTACAACAAAAAATTGTTAAATTCTATAAATTGTGGATTATTGATAGAAGAATTTTAATTTTTAACTTTTATCTGGTGGCTTGGGGTTGATAACGCTTTTGGTACAAGGGTTGGGGTGTATTTGTAATGTAATTATATGCGAGATAATGAACGAGTTTAAAATAAATATTTTTGTGCGGTGTTAGTAAATTGAAAGTTTTCATTTTATTTTTTGTGTGCAAAGCTGTGTAAATGATCTATATTGGTGTTGTATTTTTACGGGAAGCTATATACGTGCCACTCGAAAGCACAAACTTAATTTTAAAGTTTAAGAATTCTTAATATTACATTGCTCATTTCGTTATTGTTTGGAACAAGAAGTGAAGATGCCGATTCTCTTACTTGGTAGAAATTCCGCAAAATATTGCTACGGAAAAAGGAAGGGCGCGTTACGAATTGAAAGGTATTGCTTTACACTGCTTCATTGGAAGATAACCAGTTAATCCGATGATGATGCTATCATAGTAGTGGACTTATGGGATGTGTAGCCATTTAACAACCTGTTTAACTTTGAAACGTTTGATGATGATTAGTAACATGACCAGCAATGAGATGAATACGAATAATTGTTAAACGTAAATAAATGATATTGTATGGCCTGATGTAAATGGAGCATACACCTTTGATGATCATACTCTCTGAGTTTGAGAAAAATTATTTTTGTTACTTGCAATTGAGTTTTCTCGAGTAACCTGAAGAGTCATAATCAGAATCAAATTCATAGCTTTTAATTTTATTAATTTTCTTATCGTATTGAGTCAACGGTTAACCTCTAACTTTTCGGCATCCAAATTTCTTTGGAGCCCTTAGTCAATCGCACAGAGATGAATCATCTAAGTGTATGAGTATGAGAGGTTAGTGCAAAGTTAACAGCAAATGTGGTGCATCATATTCTCTTTGACACAACACGGACTACAAATACTAACATTTTATAAATAAAACATAGACAAAGACGCGGATAAGTGACACAAAACATAATGAAATGTAGATGTGGAACAAGAAAGTATTTACAAGCAAAGTACAAATATTTAGCGGTAATTTTCATTCGGATGGGGCTAAAAGCATTACATCATCTCCATTTTCTTATTCCCTCCAAATTGTATGGCTTCTTTCTGTGAAGAGAATTATAGGTACAATGTATGATTGGCCGTTTGCGTACAATTTACATCTCAGGTAGAGAACTGCAAAATCTACCACTACTCCTCGCATCTTGTATACTGTACACGCCCAACATGCAGTTCCATAGCTGAGCTTTGCAGAAAATTATATTGATCACGTGTCAATCACATAGATGCCGTCTCTGCCAAAGTCGACACAAACGAATGAGTTGTCAGTGTTGTACAGCTGTGGTTTGTGGAATCCTGGTCAAATGATTTCAGTGATCCTATCGAGCGCCATTTACGCGTTCTTGCTCGACGTTCATGTTTGCTTTTAGCATTTAACGCCTACGAAAATCTCAAGCTCACCATTCTTCGAATCAAGATGTGTGACCTTGAGCTCTACCTCGTGCCTAGTTCTCAGAACCGGCTTGTTAGTATGCATTTATTTGCTTTCTTATTCGGAAGATTTGAATTCTTAGAAGGTTAGAAGTGCACTCAAAAGATCGGCAAACATGTTATCACTGTTCGCAGAATCATATTAATTCCTCCAATAAATTATCGCTGTTCTTAAGTTGCCTCAATCGAAAGAGTCGATCATGTACAACATCTCCTAAGGCATCTCCTAATAGATATTTAACAACATAATGATGTATTTTACAACATTGAATGTTGACAATTAATTCGTCCTTTTGCACAGGAAACTTGGACATGGAGTAGTGGAGAGTCTAGCCGCCAAAAAGAAAAGCGGTAACTCCAGTCAGTGCTCGGACCTTTATGGGCTTTCTTTCCATAGCATCAAGTGACGTGATTCTTCGCTATGTTGAAAGCGTAGGTTTTTTCAATTCTAGCTCTTCTAATCAAAAACCACCGGTCTTGGTAATCATCTTTCAAAGGGCGTAGGCGGTTAAAGGCATCTGATTTGGTCGAGTATCTCATTAAGTGAAGTTTTTCGATAAGAAGTTGATGCTCTCATATTTTTCAAATAATAATGTAGGTGCAGCACACAAACATCGATAAGGCTTAGAAGAGATAATGCACACACCGATATCTAATATGTTGACCTAATATTCTCCACTGGTTGTGCCTCATTGAATCCAATGTGACCATATGCCTATTTCTTATGATTCACGATCATGATATTATCACTTGTTCTTCAAACAATTCAACTCTCGCCCCTCCAAACAGTTCCTGCACACCAATATGAGATACAACATTCGAAGCCATAACCAAAGTTTAAATGGAAGAATAGCCATTCTGACCACCAATGCTTCAGGCACCGGAAGATTGTCCAGTATTCCAGAGTTGCGGTATACTTTGATATAGTAAATGAGGAAATGGTCATCTGCAAACCATTTCTTATCGCATTGGAGCACGCATGTGCCTCCGTTGGTTAAGGGTTTTCAGTTTGCTGGGCTCGTATGCATTGGTAATTGATTGTTTTGTTTTTGATTAATTGGATGATGAGAATCTGGACTCATTGGCTTACTAACTAATGTATGATAGTCAATCTCACTTTGTCGGTTAATTATAGAAATCGTTTTTCTCGGTGAATTAACGTGAGAGATTGAGCTTGATAGTCAGCGGCTGAGCTTGATAATTTTGGTTTCTTATTTGCTAATTTATGATGGTCAACCTCATTATGTCGGTTAATTTGAAGAATTGTTTTTTTCGGTAAATTAACTTGGGCGGTTGATTTCAAATGCTTTTGGTGTGCGTCTGGGTAAGCTGGAATTTATTCTGTTGTTGTTTTTGGTAGATAGATTTGTGATATTGAGTGAGCAGTTGGGGTTTCGAATATTTTGCGGTTTGTTAATTTGATTACTTCTTGTATGTAAGGGGGGGCGGCTCTCCTACAGGCCTTTGTGACAAGTGATTGTGTATTGATTTGGAGAATAACGTGTTTATGCGAATGTTGTTGGGATTAATTGCTGTGTGATTTGGGTTTGTGGTGAAAAATTTACTGCTGCATTCGTCGATGGTATGCCCAGTAGTTACTCTGCAATGTGCGCAATATCTGAATTGGAATTTGTTTGAGTGGGAGTTTTGTCTGTGCTGTTTTGGAATGTAATGATTTAGGTTGAAATTTGGTAGTGTGCTGTTTGAGAATTTTTGTCGCTTTTTCGAAGCGTATGGTATGTGGAAATGTTCTGGTCGAGTTGAGTTGTGTAGTTGTTATGTTTGGTTGTGAATTTTTTAGAAGTGCGAGTTGTGTGGTTGTATTTGTGATGTTATTTGAGTTGTTGCAGTTGTTTGAATATTTCCAGAATTTTTTCAATTGTTTCAGTTTCGTTAATGATTTTATTTATGCAAGTAGTTTCGTTTGTCGTTATTCTTTGTTTTAGTACAGTGTTGCTTAACCCTTTCTTGAATGTTTGTATCGCAGGCGGTATCCGTAATTTCTAACTGTTTCTCCGTGTGTTTGTTTTATGTATTTGAAATTGTTTTCTAATTAATAATCTAGCTTTTAAGGTAGTGTAGTTACATGTTTCCATATTGGATACTCGGAAATGTGATTTGCCGTTTAATTTGAACTTAATTATTTTGTCGGATAATGATATTTCCTCTACACAGTTAGTGTGTCGTATATTTCGTCGGCAATTTTTAAAAATTTTGTTAGGTCCTGTGAGTTGTTTGTTTGGTTTTCCCCGTTGAATTCTGGGATGAGGTTTATGTTTTGAAATAATTTGGATTTGTCCATTTTGATTTAAGATAGTTTGAGAATTTAATAAATTTTTGTGTTTTGGTGTCTCTACGTTATGTGGGAATATTTGTGGATTGATGTCCGATCTTTGCTTTTCTCTAGTTTTGCATGATTAATTAATTTCGATTTTTCTGTAGGTATATGAATTTGTTTATGGTGATATTTAATACTAATCGTATCAGGATGAAATTATCAGCGCCGAAGGCTTGGCGAGGGTTTGAGGTTTATGGATGTAGTTTAAGAAAATGTTTTATCAAAAGTTTTATATTTTGGGTGGATGTCGTTGTGAAAAAGTTAAAGAAATGTTGACTTACCTTATCTAATCTCCACAGGTGCGTAATTCTACAGCGCCAAATATTTTATTATTTTTATTAAATTCTGTTACAATTGATTTCGGTTTGGTTAAGTTCACCTTGGAGGTGGATAATTAAGTAGTAGTAGTAGGACAGGATCAATACGATAAGTTTTAGCTAGAAGAGCTAATATGCAGTATTCCTTCACTCATCTCCCCGTTTTGCCATACGAGGTTAACTAACCGATACTGTTTGATCGTTTTATGCATCGTTTTGATGGAAGTTTGTGCGTTTATGGAAAAATAGGAAGGATGGAGTTGTATCACAACAGCCCAAAGCGGCTCGCATTTAGTAAACAGGCGCATTTTGTAAAAAGGTCAAAAGTCGGGCACTCGTTAAACCCACCGTATGAACGCAAAATGAGCTACTGAATTTTAAGAAGTATACGCTATACGTTCTCAATTATGAAAGTGTCCTTCTATTGACCAACTATTTTTAATTATACACTTCTTAAGTTTTTAGAATTATGTTGTTATATATATTATTAATTTAATATACTTACATAATTGAACATAATTAATACATAATTGATTTTGTTTTATATTTTTCGGAGAACTACAAATTTGTAGGTTATGTTCGTATCCACACTTTTTTACTTTTTATTCCACAATAAATATCCACAACTAGCTTTTTTATCCTCTTTATGCTAAATATCCTTCACCATGTCACAACAATATTTTTGCACAACTTAAATTTTAATTTTAATAATTATTAAAATAAATATTGCACAATGATAGTACTCCACCTGCCCATAGCTGATCTCGATAATATAGGGTTTTCCAATAAGAGTGATATGATTCGCAATAATTCAATTGTTACACTTGCTGTGTGGCATGCAGTTCCGCCTTGTTGGAACCAAATGTTGCCAAGAACAACTTCTTCCAATTTCGGCTATAAAAAGTTGGTTATCATCGATCTATGCCGATCTCAATTGACAGTAACGGTGTTACCAGCTTAATTTCGAAAAAATACGGATGGATGATTCCACCAGACCAAAAAGCACACCAAACTGTCAATTGTGAATGTAATAGTTTTTCATGAAAAATTTGTTGATTTTCTTCGCACCAGAATCGACAGTTTTGTTTATTTATCGCACCACTCAGATGAAAGTGAGCCTCATCGGAGAAGATGATTTTCTTAAAAAAATCGTTATCGTTTTCAAGTTGTTCGAAGGCAAAATCAGCAACGTTTTTCTTGCGTATATCTCACCACTTTAACATTTCGTGCGACTGATCCAGTTTCAGCGGCCAGTTCTACAGTCGCAGCATCGGATATATACTCTTGGTTTGACGGAATTGAACGATTTTTGACAGATAATAATTATCGTGAAATATTTTGAATTTGATATTGAATCACGAATATTTAATGACGACGAAACAAATTTTCTAAAAGGATAAACAAATGTTTATGAGATAGACAAAGAATTGGCAAATGCTAACCTTACAGTTATGTTTACCTTTTCCGCAACAGGAATGATAGCACCGCCTATGGTGATATTTCCTTACAGAAGAATTCCGGAAGAAATTCCGAAGGTTGGGGAATGGAGGTTAGCGATAATGGATGGCTGACCAAAGAGATATTCTATGAGTATATCTCGAAAGTTCTCCATCCATATCTGGTGCAGTCGGGAACAGTATTCCCTATTATTTATTTTGTCGATGGACATGCCACTCATTTGACGTTAGTTGTTGCAAATGCGTCAATCTGTTGCGTCAAACTTCAGATAACTTTAATAGCATTATATCCGAATGCTACAAGCATTCTTCAACCAGCGGACGTTTCTGCGTTCAAACCAATAAAAGCAAATTGGAACAACAAAGTTTTGGAATGGCGCACAAATAACCCAATGGATGAATTGATAAAAGAGAAATTTGCTCCACTGCTTCAGGAAGTAGTTGGAAATACCATATCTACGGAAACTATCCAAAAGGGGTTTCGAGGTGGTGGCTTATTTCCTTTTAATTAATTGGAAATTAATTTAGCTAATGGCTTAGGAAGGTCGTCAAAGAATTATAATAACAATCTTAATCCTGCTAACCAAATCAGTGCATTCGACACACTTTGTTCTACTGTTGGTGAAAAAGGACTGGGTATTTTTAAGAAAAATCGAGAACGGAAAAATTGAACCAAGCAATTTTAATGATGAATTTCACGTTTTATATGATTTATATCAAACACTAAAATATAAAACTCAACCAAACCAATGCATTTCGGATCAATTTAAGCAAATTGATATAGAGTACCAAATACTGGAACATACAAAATCGCAACCCAAATTAACTGTCGACTGCCAAGCATCGGAAAGTCCAGAAATTAACATTAATTCAATTAACGAAATTTTTATCATTAATAAACATGCAGGTACACTAAATCAAAATGAAATCATTAATATTTTAGATGCTATTCCGATTAGTCGGAATCTCGATATTACCGAACCCAATGCGACAACAGTCCAAGGTTCTTCTTATACAGTTAAGCCAGCAGAGATAACCGCAAATACAGAGACTTCTTTGAGAAAGGGGTGCAAACAAATAAAATCAAAAAAACCGATTGTATTAACCTCACCACTATGGATAAATCAAGAGCAAATAAAAAAAACAAAAGAAGCAATTAGAATTGGATAAGGATAATCGTAAAGTCCAAAGAATAAAAAATAAAGAATTAAACAATTCGTTAAAAATGAGTAAAATTAAGCGTCCACGAAACCCTAGATTAACAAATCTAAGAAGGCATTTTTATCCATTGAAAGTGCTCGCATAAAACGCAGCGGCTCAATTTTATTTTATTTGAAGTTACTCCACCACCACAAGGTCAATCATTGGTTCGGCCAGTTTCGTCACCAGTAGATGAATGCGTAATTCAAATAATTAAACCGCCATCAGACTGTCACATTCGGAATTCATTCCCATCTGAAACTATTTTGGATATTGGTGATAATTATGCAGCAAGTGGAAATATGAGTTATAATTGCATTTTTGTATTTCCCAAAACATTGAAATCTGAGAATATTCGAATAGTGCAATAAATGTACCAGAGAGTTTCAGGTAAAATGTTTAATAAAATTAAAGTATACTTACCTCCCAATTTGTGTATGCAACGCATGCAAAATAAGTAAATAAAATATAAGATCCCGTAGACCTACTTAAACTACGATCTAGCTACTTATTAAATAAATAATAGCTAGCTATTTAGCTTTTGTATATTGTAATTTTATATTTTTGTGAAATATATCTAGTTTGGACTGATTTTTAAAAAATGCGGGTTTGTAAGTTAATGCAGAACTGAGGGCCAGTTTTAACATACTTTTTCTGGTGTCAATAAGTACAGAAGCGTGCCAATAATTGTACTAAAAGGGGTGCCAATTATTATAGAAGTGTGCCAATAACTATAAATTTCGGACGACTTGTGTATTTTTCTAAATTTAGTAAGTTTTCCATATTTTATTTCAAAACTGCGTATTCTCAGTTGAAAGGCATCTAATTAATCTATAAGAAAGCAATTAAAATACAACGATCAAAATTCGCCTAATTAAACTACGATGATGGATAATTGTTGGTACTTGTTAAAACTTGTTATTGGGCTGGTTGAATATATTCTAAATTTGTCTTCAACGAATTTCTTAAAACAGTTAATACTTTTTTGAAATTTCATGAAATGCTGACCACTAAAGACATCCAATAGATGTTGCAAACACTAACAAAGAAAAATGTGTTTCTGATGTAAAATAAAGTCAGTTGTATTAGGCTGTAATCTCTCAAACCATCGACGTTACTTCAATGTACTTCTTTGATTAGAAAGAAACCATTAAAACCAGATTGACAGTACCTGTTGTCCATGAGCTAATTCTCTAGCTAAAGAACCTAAAATAGATAGTTAAAAAGGCATATGTTAGATAGCCAATAGTTTTTTTTTGTCACAAGTAAAAACATAAAGCCAATTTTTAATAATCAATATAAATATCGTTTCTCAAGTTTGAGTTTTGTTGTGGTGGAATCACTAAACTATAACTATAACAATTATTATAAATAAACCAAAATTAAATATATGCTTGTTAAATTGAAGATAATAGCTTAATAGTAGTTGTAGTTTTTGAGGGATAATTACATCACTGCACAAAACACTGGTACGCTTAGTTAATTTAGAATTATAGGAACATAACATTAAAATATCATGGCCCATTCGGATATTGTTTAGCATTCTGCACAGAGCCACACAACAATTTTGAATATATGAAACAATAAATAGTATGTAGTTTATGGTAGACACGCTTAGACATAACGAAGTCACTGTGGTTGATAAACTTTTATAAAATTATTCCGAGATTAATTTTCATAAATAGAAAGATGCTTGCCAACTTCCAATCACATCAAGATTGAAGCTGTAATTTACTTATTTATGTATGCGAGATAATTTCGTTCATAGCATTGCCTAAAATATTCAATTTGTTCGGATATAGATGATAGACAGCGGGCAGATTGGAAATTCATGTACGATTATTTTAAGTATATCTTACGGCGAGTATATACAAATAACAAATATTAGTTACAACCCTAATAACATAACTAATCCTAAGTAAAATGTGTTTTAATAATAAAACGTGATTCAAACCGGCTACCTGAAGAATTTTAAAAATATTGCTAATGTAGATAAAAAATTTATTATTTAACTGAATTAAAGATGTAAGTTAAAAATTTACAAATTATGTATCAAAGCGTGCATGAAATCTTTAAAAGCTTTATAAGAAATTTGTACATTTCTTACACCTCTTATTAACGGTCTATGTTCGCTAAATTAAACTTGGTGCGTTAAATATTGTTACTTAGGATGCGCCTTGGAATCGCATCTGGCTCGAAGGACCAAAAAACCATGTATGAACACGGTTAATAATATTCAATTCGGAACATGAGTTTTGATGTGTTTCAGGTAACTAGATGAGAAGTTATTTTTATCGGTTTAGGTACGTAGCCTTCGAGAGAATTATTCTTTATTTCAGGTGGGTGCTATTTTGGATTTACACAAAAGTTGTATGTCTACCTTAACTGCAAGCGGCCGATTTTGGCTTACAATTTAGTGTACGGTGTTATTTTAATATAAATTTGACATGCCATTAGCTACCATTAGAGTATTATACGCGATTTTTTTTTCTTTTAATTCTTAATTTAATCGTCTTTGAAATCATCGCCAACTTGAACAAATTTTAAAATATTGAGTACAAAAATATAAAACGAAATAATTTTTGTTTTAACCAAGTAGCCCAAATCATGCAAAACGCACAGTGGTATGCGACCCTCATAGATAATTGCCAAATATTTTCCTAGTGCAGCCCTATACATAAATAATTAAAACCCGAGAAAAATTGCAACATAAAACATTAAATAAATACATACAACCCAAAACAATAACCAAAACATAAATAAATGTTCAACACAAAGCAGCACAATATCGATATTTCATAATTGTATATACACCCTACAGAAGCTCACACCCCGTAATATACCAGCCACCAACAAAAATCCTATTTTCTTTAACAATTTTTTGTTCCGCCGTCTTCTTATGTTCCGCAACAACCGAACAACACAATACCCAAAAATAAAAAAAAACAAAAAAAAAATGTTAAAACAATACCAATTCGCCGAGTACAATTTTCTCGTCGTATAGCCGCTCGTTAACTATACATACTATACATGATATTACCACTTAGAAAATGTCGGAAACGAGCCGCATAAATTATTGATAATTTTTTTTGATTAATATTTATGTTTGTATTTTTTAATTTTTCTTTTTTAAGCGCTCATTCCTTATTTATAATATTCAAAAAAAAAAAAATCCTGATTCCTTTTTTTTTATTTTTCGTTTGGCCTTTTTTTTATTATACATATAGTTGTTATGTCCCGTCTTCGAATTCAATTCTCTCGCAAACCGAACAATCCACTATTAATACAAGTTGATTATGTATACATGGATTGGTGAGGGGTTGGATATAGTCTGGGTAGATGAAAATGGATTAAAAAAGAAAAACATAAGAAAATTTTCACCCATCCAGTTTTATTACAACTCTATATAGCCAAGTATGTATGAACAAATGAGGTGAAAATGGGAATTAATAAAAGTTGCTGGTCTTTTCTTAGACATCTATAAGTGAGGAGGGCGCATGGGATGGGTTTAGAGGGAGTCAAAATTGATAAAGAATATTGGCTGTATACAAACCGAAAAACAATAACAAAAACCAATGAAAGAATGCTTGTAGCTTTCTGTACATAATTTTATTGTGTTTGCTTTTCTTATGCCAAAGAACGCTAATACAACACAACACATAATCGGGGAGAAAAAGGTTTTGGTTGGTGGTAAATTTGCTTTTCAAATTTTGCTTTTGAAATTTTTTTATTTTCATTTTTTTTTTTAATTTTTTGCTTGTGTTCCGTTTTCCGGAAAAACATAACAAAAACAACAAAAGGTGATGGTGAAAAATTAATACAACAACTAAATATGGGTACAATATATATTTATACAAAATTGATTGGATTGAAAAGAGAACCCGAGAAAAAGTTAGGGGTGGGTTTTGTGTAAATTTTCTTTTTAGGTCTGAGAACTTTTTTGTTGTATTTCGCTGAAAAGTTGTGTTATTTTATTTTGACCAATAAATTTGGGTTTCTTATTGTTTAGATTCATGGTTGATTGTTGAATAATTCAAAATATTCTAACTTTGCTTGTGTACTTTTTTGTTCTCTGCCACTCAACTGTCTTTAATACGCAGAATATTATTTTATTTAAGCATAATAGTCTTAAAATTGGTACCTAATTAATGCCGCATGTGTCATTTTTAAGGCATGGCATATAACGGGAAAAAATTAATAAGGACATAATAATACTAAGTCCGTGGCGTGGGAATATTAAAACTGTTCTTTCAGCATATATTCTACATCGAGCACATCGTGTTGCATCCATTGGCGTTTTTTTCTAAACATTTAAATTTTTTTTTTTTGATAATTTTCTCTAAACAGGTTCTCAGTTTTACGAAAAATTAGCTGAACGGTAGCGCCTCGCACGACATCAAAAATTGTAACTGCCAAATGCAGTTGACCGATTAACATCTTAAATATCAAATTGGACTTCGTTAAATAAATTTTTCTATGAATTTTATTAATTATGAAAAAATTTTCAATTTTCAATTTCCACCGAAAGTGGCAGTTTCCTTTCGAACTTTTTCGGTTTTTGCCAATATTTTTCTTCGTAGACAAACACGATTCAGAAATTAAAAAACAAAATTCTAACTGAAACAAAGATCACGGCTAGCAACAATTAGAAATAGAAGAGAAACGATCAACATCAGTGCAGTGAGATGGAAAAACAACGAAATTACTTAATCTGGACGCGATGAATAAAATGCGTGGGCATATTAACTATAATGTTATAGAAACCGGCGACTAATACAAGAATCGTAACAAGATTCCATTCAAAAAATACGAAACACACAACCTTAATAATATTCAGTGAGGTACCCCAACGAAAGGCGCAGATGAAAAAATAACCATGAGGGTTGGTTGTTTCTATGAACAACTACAAGCCAGAATAGGAAATGGCACACAGAAAAAGGTCAAAATAATACAAGAAGGAGATTTCAATGCAAAACTTGAAAGTGATACAAACACTGACCTGACAACCATCATGGGTAGAAGCAATTCTTTATGGGTACTAATAATTGAGAACGCATCTCCCATCGATTTCTGTGTCACAAACCATATAATTCACAGGAGGCAGTAAATTTATACACACATATATATATATATATTCATGCCAGGTGTCAGGGCGAAATGAGTGGTACATGCAGACTCGTGTATCCGGAATTCAAACACAAACCATGGGTCAGAGATAAAACATGGAAGAAAATTGAAGAACGGTGGCAAGTTCATAATGTGCAAACAGTATACGTCGTAAGATGACCTAAGAGAACCATAAATTGGCAGGATATATTCCCTTTTCAACAAATCTATAAAGATATTAGCAAATGGTCTTCCTTTATATAATTTCACCAACAGGTTAAGGAACAAGCTGGCTCTACATACCAGTGATACTATTCTGGTAATACACCGGGAATAAAGAACTGTGGAAAGAATTTATATGTCATTTTTATTTTTTAAAAAAAATTTTGGCATACTAAGGTAAAAAGTTAGTGTTAATTTTTTGAACAAAATTAATTCGGGAATAATTATTTTGCCCTGTAAACACAAAAATTATTCCCAATTTTTAAATATTTACATCAAACTTTTCTCTTCAGTAGAATAGTAATATTTGAACAGAAATTACATATAAATTCTTTCCCGCAGTTCCCTATTCCCGGGGAATTATCAGAATAGCGCCACTGGGCGAAGTTTTACCCCAATAATATCATATTAACACAACACGTATCATCATTGAGCAGTCTATCGAGTGGAATTCACCACTGCACCAGCTCTTCCACACAATACACAGGGACGCACGAAAAACACTTTGTGAAGTGGGTGGCAAATAAATTAACCGAGCCAAGAATGTTACTGTACCATCCAAGGGATGTAAGACAATGAAGCGTACATTCTGGCCACTACTGTTCCTAGTAGTATTAGATAGTGTCATGAGAAATTTAGATAGTGAGTCGTCCCCCAATGGCACACATAAGCTATCAAATTTAGCAAAAGAAGTTGGCCTCAAAATAAATATCAGGAAAACCAGACGATGGGGCTATACACACCAATATCCACACCGATATATTTGATTCAAGAAGAAATAGAAGAGGTCAATGAATTTGTATACGTTGGATGAACTTTAGCGATTGATGAAATCGAGTTGCATAGTAGGCATACATAACAAATGAAGGGATGAGAGGTGGGTGATCTTTGAAATAAAATTGGTCACATCAAAAATCTAAGATATTTTCCTATTTGAGATTTTACCCATTCCCAGCGCATTAACAAATCGTGTAGTTTTATGATGCGCCCAATTTTATTTCAAAGAGCACCTCTAATATCGTCATTTGATGACTGTGCTAAGATATAACTTAGTCTTTAATATTGCAAACTATAATTTATTAACATTATTAAATTCTATTAAATTTTTGTAAATTTAGCAATTTTTTTATTAATTTTGTTGTTTAGTTAAAAACTGCATATCCGTGGAACACATCTTGCTTATTTCGCAACACTAAGCTAAGAATGTTTAATTCTTAAGTGGAATCAGTGTTGCTGTACGGTTGTGCAACCTGGAAGCGTACGCATAAGATAAACAATAAGCAACTGCCGAATACTGAGGTGCTTCTGGCCCAAGAAAATATCAAATGTTGAGCTCACAATGGATTGCTCACATTTAAGAAGTCGGAAAACTCGGAAAATCGTGGGTTTAACCCTTTACTGCATGATCTCTTAATTTAGTTATTAAAAATTATTTATTGATTTAATTGGAATCTCTGATTATGCAATATCCAGGCATTTGCTGTGGTTACATCCAGCATATGATAAAATACTCTCATGTAAAACTTTTTGGAGCGCATTTTAATTTTATACCGTCCCAAATTCGCGTCCTACAGATTTACACTTCCCGTAAATTTGTTGTATTCCTTCACAATTGAAGGGCATTCCACATTGATACTACCAGAACCTTTTTCTTTTCTTGATGTCATATGGAAAAGATTTTTACCCACAAACGTAGATACGAGAGTTACGTTTTTTGTGTTTTTCCATTTAACTGCTGTGATTTCATGACCATCGACGTTAGCTACGATCTCTATAGAAGAACATCTTTGTTGTTCTTTCCAGTAAGTATCGTCAGGCAGTTTGAAATTTGGTTATCGATTTTTGCGAGCAGTTCCTAAAATGTGGATTCCTTTTTTGGACAATTCCATCATCAATGGAATCGAAGTATAATAATTGTCGAAAAATAATTTGTAATCGATATTATGTGGTCTTGATGCGACTCTCACCACATTGGAAGCTGCTCCCAAATTTAATTCAGTACGTAGCCGTTTTTGGTGGTAATTTTCTAGGCCAGTATACATTTCATTGTTGTAAGCATACCCGAAAGTTCCACAGAGCACAAATAATTTAAATCCTCATTTGTGGGGTTTAGCTGGCATATATTGTTTCATAAATGACCGGACCTAGGTGGAATACATTTTTTGATCATCAATCGACAAACATCCCTCCAGCGAAACTTTCTGAAAATTGTCTGAGGCTGTGCAACAATGGTATTAAATTGTGCAGGCGATCATGGTTCTGATTTGTTCTTGGTTGCATCGTCTCGTGGTTATTAAAATGAAGATGTTGTTTTATTTTTTCGACTTTATTTAATGACATCGTTTCTTTTACCATTGCAACCCCAAGTTTCTGATGCCAGTAAAGTCTTGTGTTTGGAAGCTGCGCAACAGATGTAAATCCCATAAAATTTTGAATGTCGTTTATGGTAAAAGCAATGTTATTGTTAGGATTTTTTAGGAATCCGTATAAATTGGTTTCCCCTATAATCTTGGTGACAACATCATCATCGACATTTGGAAATCTTTATTTTTCCAGATGATTCTAGCGCACGTTTCTTTAATTTGCTTGAATTCATTTGAATCAGTGATGGAATCGCTAAATGCAGGTGTTTGGTCAGCATATAGATTTCCATTTCTTCAATATTAATTGTATCATCTGTGGTTTTGGAGACAATTGAGTACACATGGTCCGCTTGCACATTTTCTACTTCTTCTTTTGTGATTTTATTAATCTGAACTTCTTTGTGTACGTTATCTTCAAGAATTTGATCTCCCTCATCAAACCCATCTTCACTATCTGACCAACTATTCACGATCTCCTCCACCTCTTCTAAAGTTAAATAGCGAGGTTGTCGACCCATTTTACCTTCAAACAAAATCCACTATTTAATGCATAATCTATCATGTTTGCTACCGTATCATATTTGATATACAGAATATATATTTGTTAACTGCATGAAATGTCATATACTAGACGCCCGATTCATTTAAATTAAAGATAAAGGAGAAAAATATTGCTGGAAATATCAAGGATTATAAACCGAGGAACTTGTACTCGTATGATCATTATTTGCCTCAAAAATTTGTTATGTGTATTTGTTAGTCCTTGGTGTGGTTTAAAAATTTAACTATATATAAAGTTGTACTTTTAATGCAAGATTCTGTAATTTTTTTGAAATTGTACGGAAACAGCTAAAGCACACATACAATAAACCTAAATTTTCCCGACTAACTCCATTTTCCGAGCCTTGTAACTTATGGCACATGGTATGTTGCTGCACCTCCTTTCCACCATTTAATCCTCCCAACATAGGTCCTATTTACAATCGATTTTTAATCGTGTAAATGATTTAAAAAAATTTACTTTCGCACACCATTTAAGGTGAAATTTTTTAATGTGAAGAAAGAATGAACTCCATCTTAAAATGGTTCCAATTGGAAAGAAACAATAGAATTTCGATAATTGCAAATAAAAATTATAATTCTCGACATTATCTACATTGCTTACATTGTCGACGCCATTTTTACATGTGTATAATATTAATTATCTACCCGGTGTAGACAATACGGCACAACGCTGCCACTGCACATTCGCTATATGATACATACCGCAGAGTAAAGTCTCTAACGTTAATTGAAAGTGTAGCTACACAAATTAACAAAAAAGTGTAACGTACACAAAAATATTACTAAAAGTGTATGATTTTCAAAATCCCAGTTTCATAATCCCGGTTTCAAAATCTCGGTTTTCAAAATCCTGGTTTTCAAAATCCCGGTTCTAAAGTCTTGATTTTGAAAAAAATATTTTTATTAATTCGGGCCGGCCGGACTAATAAGATATCTTGCCCAAAAATTTACTGGAAAAAACAAAGGCTGCGAACTCAGAGCCGGTAGTCGGTTTCGTGGAGTCGGTGCCATTTTATCGGCCATTTTGTTGTCAAATTACAACAACAATGCCATATATTGACACCCGCTCTAGAATTAGTCGAATTCCTAGTTTTAGATGGTTTTCGAAAATTGGGATTGCAATTCCAATTTCTTGAAAAATTGAAACGACTATAACTAAACTAAATCTGAAAAACCCGTACACAGTAAAAAAGCAAAGGTTTGGGATATATAAGTCGGGCCGCGGCGCTTCCGTCGCTTCTTTCTCTAATTAGAAAAAAACTTTAGTTTATAGAAATTTAAAAATCGATAGGAGCGGGTGTAAATTAGAATTAGAATTTTGTTAGTTTATAGAATTTAAATTTTATAGTTGGAAACTATCGCCCAGTTGGCTAGCGCGGAATTGGTAGGAAGGGCCGAATTTCAAAGTGCCGAATATGTCCAAGAGCCGAATGTGACAAAGATCGAAGGGCGTAATAGCCTCAGTGTCGAATGTGTCGAAGGGCCGAAAGTGTCAAAGGGGGGTTTGGGTCATTTGTCCCTTTACGAAAACATCGAAACAGAATTTTCGAATGATAAAATATCGAAAAATTAGGAGCGGATTATATACAATCTATTAATGACACCTACTAAGCAGAAAAATAATCAAAAAATCATTTGAGAACCTCATTTCCATCAAACGTGACGAATTTCAACATATTCGATTGACAAATGGCCGAGTTCCATCCCTAATAACAATATTCCAGAACTTTATCAAACATTATTTTAAAATCCCATTTAGATCCCACATGTAGATTTTCGACATAATCGGTTTGGACATGGCCAGGTTTCATCCCTATCCACCTTATTCCAAAGCTTTATCAAAAACGAATTTATTGAATCCCATTTAGGACTCACATGTCGAATTTCATTTAAATCGGTTAAAAAATAGCGATGGCCATATTCAACAAAATCATTTAAAAAATGGCCTAGTTCCATAGCGATGGCCATATTTCAGAACTTTATCGAAAAATCATTTTAGAATCCCATTTCCATTGCACGTATCGAATTTCAACAAAATCTGTTAAGAAATGGACAAACTCCATCCCTATTAGTCATTTTCTAGAACTTTAAAGCAAACTCATTTTTGAATTTTGTCAAAAAAAAATTTAAGAGTCCCATTTTCCCACATGTAAAATTTTAAAAATTAAAACAGGGTTTTCCTAAAAGTCAGAATTTTTTTTATACAAAACCGGGACATTGAAAACCGGGAGTTATAAAAAATCCGAAACATTCGGTTAATAATTTTTAAATAAAACCTAACGAGAAAATTAAGTGAAATGCAAATTTTAATGTTTAAAGTTGTATGCATTTAACAATTAAGTTTACACAACAAATTACAAGTACATCCTAGAGTTTCAGCAACAACGTCACTACTACAGGTTACTAAATAATGTTGGACTACCCTGACAAAATTCGTAATGTTGGCAAAATAGTATTGAGAGCCGATCATGCACAGCCAATTAACAGTCCATCCTAGGGTTTCCGCAATATAGCCACCACTACCTGACAAAATTCGAAATAACGGCAAAAATATTACTTGATCGGCTTGTATGAACGGCTCTCGTATAACATTTTTGCCAACATTTCGAATTTTGTTATGGGAACCTAATCTTTTTTATGGGTACGGGCTACACTAATTTGAATAGGCTCGAATGCCTTCGATTCGATGGTTGTAATAGCTATATTGGGGAAACTCTAGGATGGGCCTATAATCGGCTCTCATATAATATTTTTGTCATCATTGGTGACTTCCCAGAAGATCCCAGTTGATCTTCTAGAAGGAGACTCTTAATTGTTCCTCCTTAATTGTTGATTGAGGTTTAGCAGCCATTTCAATTAGTATTGCACTATGGCCATTGGATGCCTAATTTGTGTTGCCCTTCTAACTCTTAATTTGATTTAGTAGTCTATTGGTACCCGTGTGAAGTTTTTGGAAACTTTTAAACTTTTGGACACTTTTATAATTTGAACAGAAATTTATGCGTGTGTCCAAAAATAATTTTTTAGACAAAATATGGATTTTAGACAGATATTTGGAGAGTATTCAAAAATTCTCAGAGATTGGCTCGCATAGTGGCTATATAGGTTTGAAAGGGCATATATTGTGGAACTAAAATCACCGATTGTCATTTCGAAATGAGCCGTAGGGCTCTCGTATATAACTTTTGAACATTTACGCTTTTCGCGATTTTTATTTGGAAGGAAATTTGCAGTGCTTTCAAATGTGGTCAAACATGTAGCACTTGAAGCATCTGGTTGGCAATAGGAGATCCACGGTTAACAGATTCTGTTCTAAATTTAATTAGCCAATGCAGAAAATTTGAATGAAATTTATATCGATGAATTAAAAGTGCGAGTTGATACTGCACTGAATTATGACTTTTGGTGATAGAATCTAAATTGTACGTGATTGATTCCAATTTTGGATCCTAAATAGACAAGTTTGAATACATATACTAAACGGTGTCCCATTAAGACCGCCTATTTAGAATTCAGCGCCATTTTTTGTGTCGGAGATAATGCGTTTTTTGCAGCTGTCATTTGTGAAAGTTGAGGTTTAGTCATGGAGCATTATACGGACGCACATTGTGAATATCCACTACCGAAATGGTGAAATTTTTACGGAGACTGTTCGAAAATGTCATACATTTTTTGGCCAGCGGTGCGTTAGCATCGCCTCATCGTACAGTGGCTCAATTATTCGAAAATTTTGAGGCGATTGAGAGTTTTACAAAACAGTTTTCAGCGAATTATGACTAGTGATCTGTATTTGCATGCTTACAAGATTCAATTGATACAGCATTTGAAACCATCAAACCATGCGCAGCGCCGAACGTTTACAGATTGGATCTTACAGCAACAACAAATGAATGGTGAACTTCGAACTTGATAACTATGTCAACCAACTGAATTATCGCAGTTGGGAAGCTGAAACTCCAATAGTGACCTTTTAACGTCCCATGCATTCACCACAAGCCACCGTTTGGTGCGCATTTTTAAACTGGCGTAGTGATTGGACCGTTCTTCTTCGAGCTGGCAATGTGATCATCGCCAACGGCGTTAATTATTGTGAGATGATAAACTACTTCTACAGTAATTTGGCTGAAATGGATCTCGAAGACATGTGGTTTAAACCGAACCACAACTCTAGCCGAACCTGCGAGATAGTAAGTGAAACAATGGAATTGTTGAAGACGAAATTTGCAGAGAGAGTTAACTTGCCGTGGCGACATTAATTGGTCACCAAAATCATGCGATTTGATGCCGTTTGAATTTTGTTTTTGTGGTTTTTGAAACAAAAGGTGTATGCCACCCAAGAGCAATACTGCAACGATTTTTTTGGCTACAAGTTGCCTATAGTTTACCCAGCACTGAATCTTAGTGTTATATCAATCGTGTTGTGGTTTGTATTAATATGTATTAGGGTATGTTGATCATAAGTCTCAGACAAGAGGGAAATTGGGTGTAACGGAGTTTGTTTTCATATATAAAAGTTAACTTGGTACGACGCGGGTAGTTGGAGTTTTGAACAAATATATTATTGCTGATTATTAAAATTTAAAATTTTTAAATGTTAAAGTGATTGATTAATGAAAAGTGTTTTCGAGACTTGTAACATGGAGTAAATCAAGAGTTTAGCTTGGAGGATGTGACAGAAACGCGTAAGTAATCGTTGGTAGGTATATCATTGCCTAGTGTATATTTTTTTCGATCCTAATTTCCTTTCCTAACTCGCGTTATTCATAAATTTTATCTTTTTTGTCCCTTGCGGACTAACAAGACCCACCTATGCTTCGGAAAACCCATTCCCATTTTCCTGAAGCCTCTAAGTGGGTAATAAATTCTGTTTACACCCCGATAGTAACTAGTGGTAGCGTTACCAATACTTGCATTGAAAGACGAGACTTGGTGCGTCGTTAATGAAATTGTTCCTTTTTACTACAATAAAAACATCAGAACTTACAAAATACTTTGTTTTTTTTTAAATTACAACATAGGCGGTCTTAATGGAACACCCTTTATTACATAAAAATTCTCCTGTAAACTCAACATAGGAATTCGTGGATTTAATGCATATGAGCAGACGACCGAAAAGCGTCATTTTGAATGCTATTCAACGTTAAAACTTACATTTTCGGTGATTTAACCTGAATGGCCCAGATTCTGTTATTTAATAAATCAGTTCATTGTAAAGATTATCCAGCTATGCAAAAATATCAGCACGACAGTAATGCATTCGGACCTGTTTCGGTCAGCCGTCATTCACCAAAATAAACAACACAAGAATTAAAAAATGTTAATCTGCTTCTCATAAAGTACTTCCATTACTGAAGGCGTTAGATTCCAACACTGAAAGTAGACTACGATATAAGGATGTTCTGGACGCAGGAATTTACATAAATAAAGTCATCAGTAATCAGTACAGTTGTACTGATAGCAACGTACTTTTTCGCAACACCGTAGTTACTGAATCAAACAAACCGAAGAAACACTTCAAGGCACTGCTTCGTGTGGTAAAACGAAACGTATTTACTACTATACGAATGTCTTGAGTATTTTAATTCAGATTTCATTAGCTAGCAGAAGTGGAGTTATAGTAGCAGACAGACAAGCAGCAGTCAAGCAAGAAGTAGCTGTAAGACTTGTCTTAGAAGAGAGATCTTTCTCATTTTGAAGATACCAAAAATTACATCTCCACAAACTGCATCCAAAATATATATACAAGAATTCAAGCTATAATATTCAAGATAAAATCGTGCCTTATTACGGTAGTTTGGTTGGGTGATAGAAAGATTAATAATTTATTAAATAAAAAGAACATCAGATAAAATGACTAGTGGCTACCACATCGCGGAGATACGAGTATATTTGGAAAACAGAATTTAATAAGAAAGGAAATCAGGTTAAAATGCATAAAGCTTTCGTTAAAATACTTAAACCATGCGGTTTTATATTGAGAAAATTCTGTTTCCAATAGTTCCTTAATGAGAAGCTCACTAAAATTACATAGTTCAAGTTGATAGAATTAAAATGAAATCCCAAATTGGATGGATCCAGTTTCTCAGTGCTTTTCAGCACAACAAAAGAGCTTTACTTTCAGAGACCAACCGAAAATTTACTTTCCTGATAAAAGTTTTCCAATTCTGTAATTGAGTCTACCTAGGCTAGAATTATTGAGCACCGTCTTATTATCCGAGCTGGTCAGCATAACTAAAAGTTCCTGGTTACATATAAAAATAGATCGAAATTATGGTCGGATAGTAAAATAGGTTTAGATTGGCCGTTATCATACATATACCTCATATGGTGAAAAGATCCAAATTGAGAACAAATCTAACAACCTAGACGTCTAGCTGAATGCTACTAATAATTTCTGTAATGAGTTGCCGCAAATGTGCAACTCAATTGATAAATTATCTAACGATTCTTGGAATTGAAATCTGACAAAAAATAAATTCCTCATTAAAACACATTTATGTTTCCCGTACTGTACAAACAAATTTACACTTTATCTTGGACTTTCGGGTAGATTATGTAAATATTTTTACGACGAAATTTGTGTTTGAAGTTTTCCCGGAACAAAATTCAAATCATATAGTTTTTGTTGTTGTGTGTGCTGTTAGAGAAAACTGAGGAAAAACTGGATTGAAAGCGAAAAAGGACATATTTTCCAAAAATCTAAATTGGTTAATGGTTTGATATGTTAATATATAACATAGTTGTACGTATGTAAGACGGAATAAAATATAAAATTTTCCAAATAAAAAAAAAATAATAATTTCTATTTACAATCGGAGAAAAATGTAATTCATAATTTATCCCTTAATTTACATAAAATAAAAATATTTTGATATTTTTTACATTTCGTATTACAAATGTAGGCTACAACGGCGGGAGCGGGAGGGGTGCTTCTAATATGTATAAAAATGGACGAACAATTTTTCTTGGTTTCGAATTTGATTGAGTCTATTGAGATTTAACACAAAAAAAAATGTTCAAACTAATTTCTAAACAACTGGTGAAAAAACTGGAAATAATATTTAAAAATTTATTAATTCTTGATTGAACAATATTTTGTGTATATAAAATGAAAACAGAGTAACGAATGGGCACACACAAAATGAAATGGTCAATAAATTTTCCGTTTCATTAAGTTTATAGGGATTTTATGCTGTGTACCCCCGGTTTAAATAAATATACGCACAGACGAGTAGGAGGTAGATGTGCTACTATTTGTATTGGAAAATTAAATTATTTATCCGAGGGGGTTGGTTTTTTGATGTTATTTTAAATTTAGAGCACGTGTCGGTCCTTTTATTTTATTTTTTGTGAAATTTTTGTGTGTGTTTCAGGTCAATTTGAAATAATTTTAATTTTTATATTGACTTTGTATTATTGCTGTTTAAATTAACTTTCAAAAATCACTAGGCTTGCATTTAACGAGTATTAGGGTAGAATATCGAGATTGTACTCTAAAACTGTTTGTGTGTCAAATTTCTATGAATATAAAAAATATTTTGTTGAAAAATTTTTTATGGTGTCGTCACCGTAAAAAATCCACGCCAGCACCATCATCATCGCATTGATCATTATATCTTTGCCAAACACTTCATGGTATCATTACGGATGTACATCAGATTTTTCTGTGGGTTTTGTGTTATTTTTATTCTTCAGAATTAATATCAGCATTGGCAATTGGATTATCTATAATATAAAATACGTAAAAAATGTGAATGGATAAAGCCAACCGAAAAAATAAAATTAACAATTCCTTTGGCTTGGTTTCTTTTTTGTACGATGTTGGGATTTTATAGAAAGTGATAAATATTATCAGACAGAAGGGATTTTCAAACAAGATACATACATCATGCGACTATTTCAGTTAAAGGTGTATACTGCTATATCTGTATAAAGTTGTCCAATTTACCAAATGCGAAATGTGAAATGAATATGAATTAAACGTGAATTGAAAATGAATTGAATATGAATTGAATATGAATTGAATATGAATTGAATATGAATTGAATATGAATTGAATTTGAATTGAATATGAATTGAATATGAATTGAATATGAATTGAATATGAATTGAATATGAATTGAATATGAATTGAATATGAATTGAATATGAATTGAATATGAATTGAATATGAATTGAATATGAATTGAATATGAATTGAATATGAATTGAATATGAATTGAATATGAATTGAATATGAATTGAATATGAATTGAATATGAATTGAATATGAATTGAATATGAATTGAATATGAATTGAATATGAATTGAATATGAATTGAATATGAATTGAATGTGAATTGAATATGAATTGAATATGAATTGAATATGAATTGAATATGAATTGAATATGAATTGAATATGAATTGAATATGAATTGAATATGAATTGAATATGAATTGAATATGAATTGAATATGAACTGAATATGAATTGAATATGAATTGAATATGAATTGAATATGAATATGAATTGAATATGAATTGAATATGAATTGAATATGGATTGAATATGAATTGAATATGAATTGAATATGAATTGAATATGAATTGAATACGAATTGAATATGAATTGAATATGAATTGAATATGAATTGAATATGAATTGAATATGAATTGGATATGAATTGAATATGAATTGGATATGAATTGAATATGAATTAAATGTGAATTAAATATGAATTAAATATGAATTGAATATGAATTGAATATGAATTGAATATGAATTGAATATGAATTGAATATGAATTGAATATGAATTGAATATGAATTGAATATGAATTGAATATGAAATGAATATGAATTGAATATGAATTGAATATGGATTGAATATGAATTGAATATGAATTGAATATGAATTGAATATGAATTGAATATGAATTGAATATGAATTGAATATGAATTGAATATGAATTGAATATGAATTGAATATGAATTGAATATGAATTGAATATGAATTGTATATGAATTGAATATGAATTGAACATGAATTGAATATGAAGTGAATATGAATTGAATATGAATTGAATATGAAATGAATATGGATTGAATATGGATTGAATATGAATTGAATATGGATTGGATATGAGTTGAATATGAAATGAATATGGATTGAATATGAATTAAATATGAATTGAATATGAATTGAATATGAATTTAATATGAATTGAATATGAATTGAATATGAATTGAATATGAATTGAATATGAATTGAATATGAATTTAATATGAATTTAATATGAATTGAATATGAATTGAATATGAATTGAATATGAATTGAATATGAATTGAATATGAATTGAATATGAATTGAATATGAATTGAATATGAATTGAATATGAATTGAATATGAATTGAATATGAATTGAATATGAATTGAATATGAATTGAATATGAATTGAATATGAATTGAATATGAATTGAATATGAATTGAATATGAATTGAATATGAATTGAATATGAATTGAATATGAATTGAATATGAATTGAATATGAATTGAATATGAATTGAATATGAATTGAATATCAATTGAATATGAATTGAATATGAATTGAATATGAATTGAATATGAATTGAATATGAATTGAATATGAATTGAATATGAATTGAATATGAATTGAATATGAATTGAATATGAATTGATTATGAATTGAATATGAATTGAATATGAATTGAATACGAATTGAATATGAATTGAATATGAATTGAATATGAAATGAATATGAAATGAATATGAATTTAATATGAATTGAATATGAATTGAATATGAATTGAATGTGAATTGAATATGAATTGAATATGAATTGAATAGGGATTGAATAGGAATTGAATATGAATTGAATATGAATTGAATATGAATTGAATATGAATTATGAATTGAATATGAATTGAATATGAATTGAATATGAATTGAATATGAATTCAATATGAATTGAATATGTATTGAATTTGAATGAATGTGATTTGAATATGATTTGAATGTGTGATGAATATAAATTGAATATGAAATAAATATTATTTATGTTTCAATTTTATTATTGCGAAAAATGTAGCTTTGACTTTGTATAAACTTGTTTTTGTTACACGAGATTTTGCTATTTTAAAATAACGGCCATGATGAGTGTAGATTTTCTTAATGCATTAGTCTAGGTATACATTTTTGAGCATTGACCATTGGTCGGATTGTCCAAAAGGCTATCAACATATGAACACAAGTATATAATGTTATTTACAGTTTTAAACTTTATGCAATTGAGGATAATGAAAAATTAACCTCGTTTAGATTAAACAATTTCATCTTAGTTTTTAGACTAAGGCTCAGCTTATGAGTATCAAACCAATTACTTAAAATATTAAAAACATAGTTGATATGTGAAGAAATAGTGGAATAGTAACAACCGGTGTATGTGAAAGCCATTCTGGGTGAATACCGAATTTACATAAACTAATAATAAAATCGGCCCTAGTACTGTTCCCTGTGGAACGCTAATCTTCTGAACCGAAACACTGGTAAAATCATCAATACGAACCTTTTATGAGCGGCTAACAATAATTAATTTTAACCATATGAAAATACAACCTCGAAAACCAATATACTACTATTTATTTAAAGGGATGTTGTAATTTACCATATCCAAAGCCGTTGATATATCTACAAATAATGCTGTAACAGTTTTTAAGTTGTTGATACAAAGATGTAGGGGATTCATGAGCTCTAGTAAAACAACTTATGTGCTAAGATTAGATCTGACTTTCCTGAAAATGAACAATTCTTGTTTCAAGTCGTTTTACAAGAATCTTAAAGAGTACTGAAAGTAACGAAATTAATCGATAATTATTAACTAGAGTACGATCGCCCTTTTTGAAGGACGGAAAGACTACGTCAATTTAAACCGCCTCAAGACAAACACCGTCGGATACACTAAGGTTGTGTAACATACATAGAACGTTAACAATATTAAATCTAATCCTTTTAAGCAAACTGAATCCAAACACATCAGAAGAGTGGTTTAATTTCAGAGAGTTGATAATGTCAAACACTTCGGTTGATGAAAAATGCCGAACGGAAAAACTGCTGACTCCTATCGAATAGTACAATTTCAGAAGCTAGGCGTGAGTAATTAAAAATTGTATCCCGAGCCTTCAAAACAATACAAGAGAAATGGATTATAAAGCAGTTAGCTACATCAGATGCAGAGGTAAAACTGTTATTTTGTTCATAAATTATTTCTGCGATAGTATCACTGGAGCTAGCTCTGTTGTTGAAATTAATATCTAGATTTTTCCGCAGATTTATCGTTATTCAACTGTTTAACTGACATAATAAAATTATTTTATGGGACTAAATTGAAACATTTCTTCAGTTTTCCACTAAGATCATTTTTACTATTGATTATAATAAGCAGGGTATCGCTAATCCATGGATTGAGGTTGCAGAATTTATTACGTATAACGATATCTCACATAATAATATTTTATTTTAATGGTACAAAATAATCTGAAGTTTATCAGCATCTAAAAATTGATTTGTAGGGAACCCGTTCTTCTACGTACAAGCTTTAAGCAATAAATAAGAGAAGTTTGTAGACAAACATATTCCATTTATCTTCAATTCATATTTAATTCCTATTCAAGACATATTCAATTCATATTCAATTCATATTCAATTCATATTCAATTCATATTCAATTCATATTAAATTCATATTAAATTCATATTAAATTCATATTCAATTCATATTCAATTCATATTCAATTCATATTCAATTCAAATTCAATTCATATTCAATTCATATTCAATTCATATTCAATTCATATTCAATTCATATTCAATTCATATTCAATTCATATTCAATTCATATTCAATTCATATTCAATTCATAGTCAATTCATATTCAATTCATATTCAATTCATATTCAATTCATATTCAATTCATATTCAATTCATATTCAATTCATATTCAATTCATGTTCAATTCATATTCAATTCATATTCAATACATATTCAATTCATATTCAATTCATATTTAATTCATATTCAATTCATATTCAATTCATTTCAATTCATATTCAATTCATATTCAATTCATTTCAATTCATTTCAATTCATATTCAATTCATATTCAATTCATATTCAATTCATATTCAATTCATATTCAATTCATATTCAATTCATATTCAATTCATATTCAATTCATATTCAATTCATATTCAATTCATATTCAATTCATATTCAATTCATATTCAATTCATTTTCAATTCATATTCAATTCATATTCAATTCATATTCAATTCATATTCAATTCATATTCAATTCATATTCAATTCATATTCAATTCATATTCAATTCATATTCAATTCATATTCAATTCATATTCAATTCATATTCAATTCATATTCAATTCATATTCAATTCATATTCAATTCATATTCAATTCATATTCAATTCATATTCAATTCATATTCAATTCATATTCAATTCATATTCAATTCATATTCAATTCATATTCAATTCCTATTCAATTCATATTCAATTCATATTCATTTCATATTCAATTCATATTCAATTCATATTCAATTCATATTCAAATCATATTCAATTCATGTTCAATTCATATTCATTTCATATTCAATTCATATTCAATTCATATTCAATTCATATTCAATTCATATTCAATTCATATTCAATTCATATTTAATTCATATTCAATTCATATTCAATTCATATTCAATTCATATTCATTGTATGTTCAATTCATATTTAATTCATATTCAATTAATATTGAAACCTATCATCATGTCAATATTCAATCCCATGGACAGCTAAGCCTAAATGTCTATATAGAGGTGTTATATCTACTTGATATTGATTTCTATAGTACGCAAATTTCTACTACTCTTCTGTTCAAAAGAAATTTATATAAATAACGAAACGAAAATGTATTTCCATTCTCCATAATACAAAAATAAAAATATTTTATTTCGTAAATTATTATCCATGTAATTACAATTGATATTCAAATTTTCTGCAAAAACAACAAAATAAATGAAAAGTCTTGCAAATGAATTCAAATAAGGAGGAAATATTTATGAATTCAATGTTTTTCGTTTTTAATGTATTTTGGTCTGCAAGAATACACATTGAAAAACAACAAATATTGAAAAGCATTTCCATTTCTTGTGTGTTTGGCATTCGGAAAATTATAATATTTAATTTTGCAAGCATATTGAAAGCTTAATGAAGTCGAATGTGTTTGATGCACAACACCTATATCTGTACTAGCATAATTTTCTAATGAACTAATTTAACATGAAGAAAAGTGAGTACGGTTATTTTCCAATTTTGCTAATGGATCACAACAGTTTCCAAAATTTTCTTCGCTTACGAAACCAAATATACTTTATTACGTATACTTAGTTTAACATCACAGTTCCACCAAACAAACTATAATTTTTGTGTTCTCGTGTGAGTTCGTTTAGTTTGTGTATGTATGTATATACACTTTGGTCAGTCATCATTATGGTTATTTTTATAATTGTTTTGTTGTTGGTTTGATATTGTGGGGTATTCTTCCCTTTTAAAAAATACACTTGTAGTTTTTCCAAAACTATATTATTGTTGTTTTTCCGCTTAACTTTAAAATTCGTGAAAATGCTAAAACACAAAATATACACACACACACACACACAGTATAAAAGCTGAACTTTTAATTTTGAGGTAAACTCGTTTCCCAATTTTTTTTTTTTTCGTTGGATTATTTAAACTGCACAGCTAAAAAGTTAAATGAATCGAGCGTAAAAAAAACAAAAAAGTTAGTTTTTGAACTTTAAAGTTTCATGTGGGAATCAGTCCAAAATAAAAACTAATAAAAAGCTCAGACAATTTTTTTTAGGGATGTTCGAATTTAAATAAAATGGTGGGTAATTTTTTTTTGTAAGTGTAGGCAAATTTTCCAGTTTTTAGTTTGCAGTAAAATGGGTTTTAATTAGCTGGGATGCAATTAGCTACATGAAATAGGAGTAGTAATAAATTGATTAGAGAGTTACATATAATAGAGGGCATCAGTTGCGCGACACCAAATAATTCCTTGTAGTTTGAAATTATGTTTTAATTTACTATTTTTTAAATCTATCCTAAAAACAAAGCAAATAAAATTAATAGAAGTTTAGCAAAATATTCACAAGCCAGTGAATATGCTACTCAAAAAGTGATCAACTTCTAAATTATCTATTGATTCAATGATCAACAATATTCCACTCAGATTATTTAAGAATCCTCTCAACCCAGAAAAAAATCTTCTTAGAACAACTAAGGTAAAATAAGACAAAAACCACTTCACGTCATACGTTGGACGGCAACATTTCAAAATTTCCAACCCCAGTTCCAGAAACCACTGTAGGGTCTTAGCCTCCGATAAGACTAATATGTTTAGATCATGTTTGGTTCAGTCAAGAAACACACACAGTTTGGAGAAATTCTCTTGGCAATAGCAGGGTCAAATACGGATCATACGTTGAGTTTTTTATATTTCCGTTCCAGAAACCACTACGAGCACTTACAAATAAGTCTCATCTTTATCCAAGAGCCAAAAGGGGTTAGACCTTAATATTGAAACACTTATCAATTCAAAAAGGAAGGCAATAAGGTATCTGTATGTAAATTTATCTAAGATCAACAACGGTATTTCAATTGCCACAATATCAATCACCAGGCATTTCGATACTTGATTCGAAGCAGATACGGTATCTGTGAAAGAAAACACCATTACTTTGCACCATTCAGAATTTGTAACGAAGGATACAGAAATGAACGGTTACAATCCCACTGTTGACTCAGACTATTTACCAGCGACAGTAGCGGCAGTGCACAGATTAGTGAATCATCAATTCAATTAGGACATTGTAATTTAAAAATTTAAACAATCCTTCCAACTATGCAATTGTAAAGTTTACCGCTGCAGTCAGAAGCGTTAAATCAACGATTTAAGTACCAATGACACAAAGGCGTTAATTAGTTTGGCTTGATCACCGTAATGTGGGGAAAACTAAAACCGCTGTTCATTTAAATTTGACGTCCATTCTTGCTCTAGCAGCGCATATAGAAGTTCACATCGAAACTTCTGCAAATGAGGTCTTGAGAATCGAAAATATTAAAAAAATATTCGGCTAGCAGAGGCTCCATTTAATGTGTCGGACGAAAAAGATGTTTTATTTGGGTCTTTCATATTTTCAACCATTTTCAAAACGAAGCCATCAGAAATGATCAAAACGAGGTGATGGCACAAAATAAAAATTTTGGTTTAATTATTGCCGGAAATCAATCAATGTAGATTCAAAATCATCATATAGTATGACGGTAAGCGACGGTAAAAAATTCGGATGACAAATTAGTCGTAAGGTTACAGTTTAAGGAACCAGGAAGTGCAAGTAAACTCATTAAATCAAGCAGTATTCAGATTGTACTCAATATAGCGACAATTTACGAAGGAACCAGAAATTCATGAACGAATATATTGAATTGGGCCATATGAGTGAATTAGCAAGTAACGAATTGATACAATCCGATGATCAACGAAAGATTAGAGCAGTATTCGATGTGTCGACCAAAGATACGATGGGGAAGCCGTTAAATAAAATCCAACCGACCTTGCAATCTATATTGTCCTTCATTTTACTAATATTTCGATTACATTTACATGTGTTAACTAGCCCAGGTGAGGTACTGAAGTTAAAATCGGAAATACTTTTATACTTTTGCAAAGTAATGTAAATCCAACGAAATGAGCCATGTCAAGTGAAGCCAGTCTGTTTCACCTTGTATTATACCCATTAAGATATTGCTACAGTGGTTCAAAAATCACATTGGGCTGAGATGAGGAATTATGAAGGGAAGTTCTGGATCAGTGGATAGCGGTGCGCACAACCTGATTGATCTACACGAATTAGCTATTAAGATGGTTGTAGATTGTAAAAAGAAAAGAATTGAGCTGCTTGGTTTTTTTAGTTCTAGATAACAAGAATATGGCGCTGTGGTCTATGTACTTATAATCAAGGATGATGGTGTGAAGGTGTCACTGTTGACGAGCAAGTCGAAGGAGGCATCAACAAAGTCACTCAAAATACCGAAACTGTGGTTGCTCATCGTTGTTAGGGGAGTCTGCACGCCACCGAATTTAGTGCAATGACATCCTGGTTGGACTCAAAAATCGTACTTGATTGGTGATCGGCATACGCGCACAGAACATTTCAGTCGTAATTTCTGGGATCATACATCGTCAGGTGACAACCCACCTGATTTAGCTGTTGCATGAGGAACGAGACACTAAAACCTCTTGGTCAAGCAAATCTATGGTGGAAGCGAGCTTCTCGGCTATCTGGAAAAAATCTCTGACTGGCCACAACAAGCAGTAAATATTAATCTAATTGAAAAAAATTGCAGTTCATCACATGCAAACCCAACCCATGAACGTCTCATGAATGCAGACGATGGACTGATGGACTTTTCAAATGCAGAAATGAAGCACGTCATTTTTTCATCGTGTCTTCGCGGATTATAACTATTTATGGATGCTCATGGAATATTGAGAATTGCTAAGGGTTAATCAAACTCCACAGATCATCAGTTACATCATTCAAATCAATCTTACAAATCTGAAATTGTCGAAAACTATTACATCAAATTCAATCATGCGAAACAGAGATTTTTTATTATTGGTGGTAGACAGTTGGTTAGGTCCGGCTTCAACGGTGCGTTAATCGGCGGAACGCCGACCTTTCATTGAAGTTGGTATGGATTATGCATACCACCTTGGGTATTATTTCCATTTGTTAGTAGCATTACATAGTTTTGATTGACTACCCCATATCCATTTATAAATACTTCGTGGATGCCGTCAATCTCGTACTCCACGCACATTTTAATCATTTTTTTTAAATACAAAAGTGTTTTTGGGTCATTTCTATTTACACCCAGCTTGAGTGATCCTCAACAATGAAATATCATTGCAGCTCAATTACAATAAACTTTTTTCAAATGTATGTATCGACAGTTAAGACCGTATCTCGAAAAATGAATGGGTAAAAAAGTGATTTGTACGAAAGGGACCTCTAATATGACCAACACCCTCCAAATGAAATGGCTTGTACATAACTCATCGCAAAATTAATCGAACAAAAAAACTTCATTAAATAGAAAAACGCATTAAAATTGATCACGCCACTAGATACTCGACGTACAAATATAATTTGCGAAGACGGAAAATGAACAGAGAAAATGAAAATAAAACTAAGACGACTACAAAATATATACAAATTAAATGTCTTGTAATAAATATAATTTTCAATAAAAATACATAAAAAATATATAATAAAATAATAATAAATTTGTCATTTAATTTCATCTATTTTCTTATTCTTTTCTTATATATATATTTATTTAAATCGAGAAATACAATAACAACAAAAAAATTATATAAAATGTCACCGTCATCCCCAGCATCTTCCTTGCGCTCGAAATCATTACCATTAGTAATATTATTTTTGTGTTATATCGCATCCCAAGCACACAGTCGTATTTATAAGAAATCGGTGGAAACACAAGAAGGTGGTTTTGATGACATATACATTACATTTGTATACACACTTTGTTATATATAGATAAGAGAACGCCACCCAAAAATAATTTGTGTTCATGTGCCACCCAGCATCCCACACTCCCCGTGTCATATCACTCCCGATGTTTCGTTTATTTATTTCGCTAAATTTGATACAAATTTTTCATTTTTATTTTTAAATTATCATTTATGAATTTTCCGTTTTTTATTAAAATTTTATTTCTTATTTCTTATTTTTGTTTTTTTTTTGGCAATATAAAATATAAAATTGATAATAAAAATTGTCGCGAATTTATATAAAAAATATAAATAAATATTTTTATTATTATTTTTACAATTTTTGATTAATTTTTTATTTCCGTTGTTTTGTGTATATGTCGTCTGCATCGCATATACTCCTCGGTATATTAAACACATTACACAGAGATCTTATTATTTTTGTTTTGGAAAATGAGATGGAAAATTGAAAAATAATTAATTTTTATCTTGTAGTACATTGTTGCCAAAATATATAAATAATATTTTTTACTGAGTATTGTCAAACTCGAGTTTTATAATAAATATGTTATTGTTTTAAGAAGCTGGATGATATGTTTCTAAGATGCTGAGGCTATATATCTGGCATTTGTATTAAACAAGACGAACTGTGCTGTCGCTACATCCTTTGAAAGGATTTGACCGCCTCAACGATATTTCACCAAATATTTCGGTGCTCAACATGGGGAGGCGCTACGTTCGTTGGAGCCTAACTCTAGGTCCTACTTGGTGGTCCCATTTTATATCCGTTGAATATGATATAACCATCGCAGAGCCTGTTAAAGTTAGCCGAAAGTTTCCAGCCGAAAGTGAAAAAAATCGATAATGCAGATAGTGTCTCGACTACGTCAGCCGAAAATTTTAAAAATTATGTATTGAATTGAAATCCTAGCAGAAAGTAACTAACTAAAATAACGATATTAATTTATAAGTTTCTCATGCATATAATATGTAAAGTATATGATGAAACTTCAAAAATGTATAAAAACTTTAAGATTAAAGTGTTATGTCTGAAAAAGGTCTTATTTGAATCGGTTTGTCGATGGTTATCGCTGGAAAATATTCCAGGTCAAGTTTCGTGTTGGAAGTTCGGGAAAATTGGGAGGAGTGAAATACACGTGGAAATTTCAAAAATTTGTAAAAACTTGTATTTCACTCCCCTCAATTTTTCCGAATTCCCAACAAGAAACTTGGCCTGGAAAATTTTCCAGCGATAACCATCGACAAACCGATTCAAGTAAGACCTTTTCCAGACATAACACTTTAAACGTTAATTTTCTACAAATTTTTGAAATTTCCAAGTGTATTTCACTCCCCTCAATTTTCCCGAACTCCCAACATGAAACTTGACCTGGAAAATTTTACAGCGATAACCATCAACAAACCGATTCAAATAAGACCTTTTCCAGACATAACACTTTAAACGTTAAGTTTCTACAAATTTTTGAAATTTCCACGTGTATTTCACTCCCCTCAATTTTCCCGAACTCCCAACATGAAACTTGACCTAGAAAATATTCCAGCGATAACCACCGACAAACCGATTCAAATAAGACCTTTTCTAGACATAACACTTTAAACGTTAAGTGTCTAAAAACTTTTGAAATTTCCACGTGTATTTCACTCCCCTCAATTTTCCCGAACTCCCAACAAGAAACTTGACCTGGAAAATTTTCCAGCGATAACCATCGACTAACCGATTCAAATAAGGCCTTTTCCAGATGTAACACTTTAAACATTAATTTTCTACATATTTTTGAAATTTCCACGTGTATTTCATTCCCCTCAATTTTCCCGAACTCCTAACAAGAAACTTGACCTGGAAAATTTTTCAGCGATAACCATCAACAAACCGATTCAAATAAGACCTTTTCCAGACATAACACTTTAAACGTTAAGTTTCTACAAATGTTTGAAATTTCCACGTGTATTTCACTCCCCTCAATTTTCCCGAACTCCCAACATGAAACTTGACCTGGAAAATTTTACAGCGATAACCATCGACAAACCGATTCAAATAAGACCTTTTCCAGACGTAACACTTTAAACGTTAATTTTCTACAAATGTTTGAAATTTCCACGTGTATTTCACTCCCCTCAATTTTCCCGAACTCCCAACATGAAACTTGACCTGGAAAATTTTCCAGCGATAACCATTGACAAACCGATTCAAATAAGGCCTTTTCCAGACATAACACTTTAAACGGTAAGTTTCTACAAATTTTTGAAATTTCCACGTGTATTTCACTCCCCTCAATTTTCCCGAACTCCCAACATGAAACTTGACCTGGAAAATTTTCCAGCGATAACCATCGACAAACCGATTCAAATAAGACCTTTTCCAGATGTAACACTTTAAACATTAATTTTCTACATATTTTTGAAATTTCCACGTGTATTTCATTCCCCTCAATTTTCCCGAACTCCTAACAAGAAACTTGACCTGGAAAATTTTTCAGCGATAACCATCAACAAACCGATTCAAATAAGACCTTTTCCAGACATAACACTTTAAACGTTAAGTTTCTACAAATGTTTGAAATTTCCACGTGTATTTCACTCCCCTCAATTTTCCCGAACTCCCAACATGAAACTTGACCTGGAAAATTTTACAGCGATAACCATCGACAAACCGATTCAAATAAGACCTTTTCCAGACGTAACACTTTAAACGTTAATTTTCTACAAATGTTTGAAATTTCCACGTGTATTTCACTCCCCTCAATTTTCCCGAACTCCCAACATGAAACTTGACCTGGAAAATTTTCCAGCGATAACCATTGACAAACCGATTCAAATAAGGCCTTTTCCAGACATAACACTTTAAACGGTAAGTTTCTACAAATTTTTGAAATTTCCACGTGTATTTCACTCCCCTCAATTTTCCCGAACTCCCAACATGAAACTTGACCTGGAAAATTTTCCAGCGATAACCATCGACAAACCGATTCAAATAAGACCTTTTCCAGATGTAACACTTTAAACATTAAGTTTCTACAAATTTTTGAAATTTCCACGTGTATTTCACTCCCCTCAATTTTCCCGAACTCCCAACATGAAACTTGACCTGGAAAATTTTCCAGCGATAACCATCTACAAACCGATTCAAATAAGACCTTTTCCAGACATAACACTTTAAACGGTAAGTTTCTACAAATGTTTGAAATTTCCACGTGTATTTCATTCCCCTCAATTTTCCCGAACTCCCAACATGAAACTTGACCTGGAAAATTTTCCAGCGATAACCATCGACAAACCGATTCAAATAAGACCTTTTCCAGACATAACACTTTAAACGTTAATTTTCTACAATTTTTGAAATTTCCACGTGTATTTCATTCCCCTCAATTTTCCCGAACTCCCAACATGAAACTTGACCTGGAAAATTTTCCAGCGATAACCATCGACAAACTGATTCAAATAAGACCTTTTCCAGACATAACACTTTAAACGTTAAGTTTCTTCAAATTTTTGAAACTTCCAAGTGTATTTCACTCTCCTCAATTTTCCCGAACTCCCAACATGAAACTTGACCTGGAAAATGGTACAGCGATAACTATCAACAAACCGATTCAAATAAGGCCTTTTCCAGACATAACACTTTAAACGTTAATTGTCTACAATTTTTTGAAATTTCCACGTGTATTCCATTCCCCTCAATTTTCCCGAATTCTCAACATGAAACTTGACTTGGAAAATTTTCCAGCGATAACTATTGACAAGCCGATTCAAATAAGACCTTTTTCAGACATAACACTTTAATCTTAAAGTTTTTATACATTTTTGAAGTTTCATCATATACTTTATATACTTTACATATTGTATGCATGAGAAACTTATAAATTAATATCGGTATTTTAGTTTTAATTGTAGTTTGTTACGAATGTCTACATATTTTCGGCTGATTTTGTTGGTTAGTTACTTTCTGCTGGGATTTCAATTCAATACATAATTTTTAAAATTTTCGGCTGACGTAGTCGAGACACTATCTGCATTATCGATTTCTTTCACTTTCGGCTGGAAACTTTCGGCTGCCTTTTTGAAAATGATTTCTTATCTCATGGTCCATTCGTCATCTGTAATCAATTTTTTCCTTTATTGGTCCGATCATCATATGAACCCCTTTATGCTAATATAAAGTAATTTTTTTGCATTTCTCTTATATTACACAACTCGGTCGACTTTCATGCTCCGAGACCTTTTTGTTAATTTATTCTATGACTTCCTCAGCATGTGACTTCTTCGAATGGTACTGCTGCTGCAAAACGGTTACAATTTAAGGAACTCAACATTTATTATTTTATTGAATCTGTAGTACCATTTATATTCATCGGTGAGGATATTGTTGTGTTTAGCCTCATCGCCTTTCTTTCCCTAATATTTATTTTGAGGTCATCTTTATTTGCTGGACCTGATAGCTTCTGAATTTTGTGTTGCATGTCGGCATGTTTTTGTGTTAGTGGTATATTTCATCAGCATGTTAAGAATTTATTTGGGGAGACACGCGACACGAGAAGGTGAAAGGCTTTAAGAAACGGTTTGAAACTTTTATTTTATTATAGTTTCCGATTAAATATCAATCAAGACATAAATCAAATAGCTGCAACGATCTTGTTGTCACGCTCTTGCTCTTTTGTTTAAATATATACAAAAACACCTTCCCTCACTTTGGAAATTTTCCATACAGCTCCCTAGCCAAAAACGAGCCCTTTCTTTTTATTAACAACTGTTTTGTTGACTCGTAATTTTATTTATTTATTTATTTATTTATTGATAGAGTGACATAACAATTTTAGTAGAGGAAAAGCACATATGGAAGCATAATAAATGAACATCAACAAAAAAAAATACTTCCATTAGGCATAAAAACCTCAGATTTTTTCAAAAAACAAATCCACTCCATGCTAATACCCTCCATGTTGAGCTCAAGCTCATTTGTTACGGAGGATACTGCAAGAAGTGAATGCTTACAAGCTACGTACAAAAACAATATAAATAAATATAAAAATATTATTATAAAAATAAGACCTACTGAACAATAACTTATTAAATTAATAGGGAGGTTGCTTTGTCCTGAGAAGCTTAAAAATAAAAAGACAAACGCGAAGTTCATAAAAATCAACTAAATTACAACCCAAAATCAAATTCAAAAAGGGCGAAATGTGATCATATTTCATAATACTAAGCATTGAAACATCTTTGGAGAACATTCATACTCTCCTGAAGCATACCAAACAAAACAACGTCCCCAAATAGGAAATGTGGAAGCAGGTGCGAGAGGAACATACGCTTTTTGAAATTAATATCAGTGAACCCAACAACTTTATACAAACAACTTAGCATTCCAAAAACCGTTTTGCTAACCTTAATCAAATGATCACCCCAAGTAAGAGTTTTATTGAAAATAACCCTAAATTTGGGGAGAGCGAGTCGGTTAGATAGTGACCAATTATAAATTCTTACCAAATCTTCATTAATAAGAGAAATATTAGAGTTAATGGAATCATTAACTAAGCGACTACTCCTATAAATTTGTACATCATCAGCCAAAATATGAAAAGAAGAATGGCGAATCGAACATGCAACGTCATTAATGTACATTGAGAATAGTAAAGGACCAAGAACCGGCCCCTGAGGAACGCCAGACAGGTAAGAAGTCAGAAAACGAATTGTCAAAAAAGACTGCCTGAAAGCGACCCGAAATATAGTCTAAAATTAATTTAGCAGCAGAGAGAGAAAAATTAAAGTTCGAAATAAGCTTATTAAACAAAATTTGGTGATTAATTGAATCGAACGCTTTCGAAAAATCCAACAAAGTAAGGGAAGTCATTTCTCTTTTACTCATACTACGACGAATATCATCACAAACATTCAGTAAAGCAGTGGTAGTACCGTGAAATCTTTTAAAACCCGATTGAAAAATACTAAGCAAATTAAAGCTATCAATATGAGATTGAATTTGGTTTTTTACTACCAATTCAAACGCCTTGGACAGAGAACTTAAAATACTAATAGGTCGGAAATGGGAAAGCTCAGAAGGATTGCTAATTTTAAGAACAGGAATAATTTTACTCAACTTCCACTGAGCGGGATAAAACGAGGTCGTTAAAATAAAATTAAAAATATGTAACAAGTATCTTGATACATTAGGAAAAATACGCTTAACAAATTTTAAACTAACCATATCTAGACCAGTGGATTGCGATTTAACTTCCCAAATTGCAGAATGCAAATCATCAATTGATATATTTGCAAATGAAAAAGAATTTAGGGATTCTACGGATACTAAATCAATATTGGAAATATCATGGGTGGAACTAGAATTACTTAGGTAATGGTTAAAATCATTAGCTTTGAAACTTACCGAAGCACCCCCTTTGCAACTACCAAGGCCCAAATTTCGAACGTTACGCCAAAATATCTTAGAGGGAAGAGAAGTATCTAGCTTATCCTTGAAAAAATTTTGCTTAGCGATACGAATTAAACTTACCACTCTATTTCGAGATTGCTTATAAGCTAGATAAGAAACAGAATTAGGGCTCATTTTCCAAAGACGATATTTGGAAAAACGAACAGAAATAGCATTCGAAATCTCTTGCGTCATCCAAGGAGGGGATCTAGGTCTAAAATAAACAGTAATGAGAGGAACGCAATTATTAAATACATAATGAATAGAGGAGTTAAAATAGTCAATTTGATCGGTAGAAGTATACTAAGAGAAAAAATATCGTCCCAACGAATAGAGCCACAAATTGATGAAAGGTGAGATTCACCAATTTTCGAAAAATCCCTAAAGTTGAAACTTTTAGGTTTAGGACGAGTGTAATAATTAACAGAAAAAACAAGGAGATCGTGATGAGAACCAATACCAAAAGACAATTGATTGAAAAAACAAATGGAATTATCAGCAGAAGCGACAACATGATCAATGAGAGAATAAGAACCACCACTTGCGGTTGCATAAGAGTATGTGGGCGCTTCAGTGTTATAAACTGAAAGATTAATGCTATTTAAGATATTTAAATAGCTACGAGAAAATAAAGTCTCTTGAGAAATATCATCATACCGACAGGAAAAATAATTAAAAAGACACTCAATGTCTAAAAGCGATTTTTTAAATAGAGCATACGACCTCTTGTTCGTTTTAGGAGGATTATGAACTACACCGAAAAGGAATTTCCGCTTATTGACGAAGACATTTAGAAAACGAAACTCAAAGTCAGAAACGAGCCTTTGAGAAAATGAGAGGGACGTGTTAATATATAGGCATACTCCGCCATAATTAACTGGTGGATTAGCTCTATCACGCCTGAACAAATTATAACCACTAATGGCCAACGCGGAATCAGGAATATCGGACGATAGAAATGGTTCCGATAAGTAAATGACATCAATTGGGACCCCATTAAAAGTATGACGAAGTTCGTCAATAACCACATTAAGTAAATTGGACCTAGTCCGAAGCATGGATTTAAGTAAAATGGAAGGCAAAGAAATACTTTCGGTGGACATCGCGAATCGTGGCGCACTTTAACAACAATACTTACATGAACAATTTTAAATAAATAATTAAGTTCGTCTTCAAAAACCAGGTTAACTTCAAATATCAAATCTGAAACAAAACAAATAAAGCCAAATAATACCAGCAATATAAACGGTAATAGAGGAACGATACTTATCTAACTATAAACTCTTCAAACTATAGTCGAGCCCCAAAACCCCCAAAATATATATACAAAATATGTAAAGGAAAAAAAAAAATTAATTTGCTGGCAGTCGCAAAAAACAAACACGCACATCAGCTAGGCCTGCTCTTCAAACTTTTACTCCGGTTTTGAGCAGAAATGCACCGAAATTTATAATATTAATTTCTGGTTTTCAAGTATTTAAAATTGCAACGGTCTCAGCCTAGGAAAACATTTACCGGTCAAGGCAGGCTATTTGAACAACGTTTATCTAGCCTCCTTAATCCAGCTCATAAGCTATTTCAACTAGCTCATGTTCTACCCTGGAAGAAATTAGAGCAGGATCTCGATAGCCAATTCCAAGATGGTCCTGGACACTCCCAATTACCGATACGTTTAGTCTCCTCATGCTGAGCCATATGTGTGGCCTTTCTGAAATATAGGTAGTCACCTAGTGGGTAGATGGATCTTGCAATATTACCATTTTTGAGTTTATGAATACTTTCAGTGGCGCCTTCCCTGTGATTCTATAGCTCACTAACACTTTGGCGTAAGAGTTTAGGAAGTTAAAGTTAGTTTTATTATAACGCGTCATTCACTTTTACACATTTATTAAGGCATTCTAAAATTAACATCTGACCATTGCACTGGTTAGATTAGTGGTCGCTATTAGTTGCGAGTGGTTGATGCTAACGATAAGACAAATCCAGAGGCTCGTTGTACTTGAGCGGTTGGAAAATTACGGTTCATTCGTAATTCGTAAAAACGAAACCATCTCGAAAAAGTATATATGAAGTGGATTAAAAATTCACTAAATTCTAGAGTCAGCAAGTTAAAAATTCAGTTGGAAAGTAGAACTGACGGAAGAACTGATACACCATGGATATATCACGTTGAACGAGTAGAGTACATTAAGTACATTTAATATCAGTTTGAAATGTTTCACTAAGCGGACTGTATAATTTGTGAAATTTACCAGACTTCCAGTCTACACCAAAAGTGTAAAAACAGAAACAAAAGAAATTTTTAGTTTACAAATTTTGATGCGGCCAGTAGATATTATGTATGGTATATATAGGGTGGGCCATCTAACATTTTTTTTGAACTAGCGGTTATTTTGAGTATGATAAGGGTTATGTCACTTCTAATTTGACATAAAGTTAGTTTTATCCTTCCGCTGAATGAAAATGGTGGTATATTTCGTTTTCGGTTTGCTGAGTGGGTTTGCGATCGACTTGAAGAAGATGCCGATTTTGGCGCAAAAATCATCGAGTGACTGTTTGGTGCGGATTTTGGTCCGTTGGTATCACTGGGCAATTTTTCTTTGAAAATTTATCGCGCCATGATAAACAATTTTTTATTACTGGCACTTGAAGAGGAGGACATAGGCAACTATTGATTTCAACAAGAAGGTGCTCCGTGCCACACAGCACACGTTTCAATTGATCTATTGCGCACTGTCTTCGAACATCGAATTACCAGCCGAATTGCTGATGTGATTTGGCCGCCTCGGAGCTGTGATTTCACGCCGTTGGACTATTATCTTTGGAGTGCCGTCAAAGATAAGTGTAACGCCGATAAACCAGCAACGATTCACGCTCTCAAGAACAATATTCGCATTGCCATTGAAGACATAATGCTGCATACCACCGAAAATGTGCTCAAAAATTGGACCGACCGTATGGGGTACGTCAAGGCCAGCCGAGGCAGTCATATGAATGAAATAGTATTCCATAATTAATCGGAAGGATTGTTCTTTACAATGAAAAAAAAATTTGAAAAAATATTGAGAAAATTTTTGTTTTATTGCATTAAAAAAAATATTTGGCCCACCCTGTACACAAATAATTGAATCATTCGCGGAAAATGAGCAATACAGATTTATTATCCTTATAGGGGATACGATCACAATCTTTAGATCTGTCTTTAGATATTTGGGTGATTTAAAGTTATGTGCGTTTTCACCTGAAATATTAATCCAGCTCAATAGGGTCAGATTACGCTCCATCTGTTAGATAAAATAAACCAGTTTTTTGTGTCTTAGCTTTGAAGTTCGACCACCAGCGTTATATTAAAATGGGCGCTCAAAACAAAATATTTTAAGAACTTTGAAAATTTGGTTATTTTTGAGACTCTCGAATAAAACGCATATGCGTGATTTACAGGGGAAGACTTTAATCAAATTTATATCTCTTGAAGTGGTTTTGAAACCTAACTGCACTCTCAGATGTAATAGTATTTGATATACGTAGCACAAAAAATGCAAAACCAAAAGTAATTTTACAACTCGAATATTGTAAAAACTAAATCAAAACTTGCATGCCAAGTATGTATACAAATATATTTTTGTGAATAACTACAAAATTACATATTTTTTGTGTTACGATTTCGTATTCGATTTTTATTTTTCATTTTGTGTATATTTTTTGGATAAACAGGAAAATCCAACGAAAAATAATAAAAACACTTGGTATACGCTATATGCTATGGATGGATATGGCCAAATATATACACAAAAAAAAGATCAAAATATTTTAATTTTAGTAAAAATTTTGCAACATCAACCAAAAAAAAAAATATGTATTATGTACTGCACATACAATACATAATAATAATAAAGCATAAATACAACAACCATTTGTCACACAACCAACAACATAACAACTATCCAGCATGAGCCATATAAACAACAACAACAACAAAAATATTCAGAACTGACTGAAAGAAAATAATTTCCGGGTTAATTTTTATTTATCTTTTATAAGTCGCAGTTGTTGTTGTTGCCATATATATAGTAGTGGAGCCGGAGGAGAACATGGTGGCTGGATACAGAACTATATATAGAAAATATATTGCCTGGATAGAGGATATAGATAGGAAAAAAAAACTCTGGGAAAATGAAAAACAAATATTGAATGACATTATAAAAATTGCATTTCTTCGTTCGTTTGTGTATCTCAAAAAACCAAACAGAATTTTGTTCTGTATGTGTGTGCGCTCTTTATGCAGATGATTTTTCCTATATAGATCCCAAACTTTTTTTTTGTTTCGTTCCTGATTTCGTTCATTGTTCTCTTTCTTTCTCTCTCCTTCTGTGTGTAAGTTTTATTGCAATAGACGGAAAATGGAAAAAAAAATTAGAAATTTCCCGTATAGGTTTTTTGTGCTTTAAACGAAAACTAAAAAAGTTCCGAATGTGGGAAAAAAACCTAAACGGAAGAGAACAGATTAATTGGAACTATATGAATAATTTGTCATTCCTTTTGGTGTAGACGACGGTGTATCGTGTAGTAAATTTGTTTGATTTGTGATGGAGCAGATGATTCGATAAGGGGTTTTGCTACTTGTGTTTGTTTCAAATTTATTATTATTTACTGTTTTGTAGTTTTTGGACAAGGATATACCATTTAGTAAACAAATGAACGGATGAAGCAAATATCAGTGCTAGGCCATTATCCAAATATCACATTGGTTGTCTCTGTTATGTATATTGACAACAAAGAGAAAAAATTCGAATTTAAGTTTTCGACCGTTTTATAGAACTCAATCTAAATCACTGTTTGTTTCAGGGGTATTTACTGTTCGTCGTCCGTTTGCTTTATTTTAACAGATTTATACCATTTGGTATATTGCTCAAGTAAAAAAGACTGGTTTTGAAAAAAATCTCTGTCCACCACAGCTGGCAGCTTTCATAGAAGCTTCTCCGTTTTTTTGCAAATATTTTGAAAATTACGCCATTTACAAGCAAAACGATTATGAAGGTTGTGTATTGTTAATTGCAAAATATTTCGATGACAAGAATATTCTTATTTGTACACATTGAGCGAATTAAATTTCATAACTAAACTTTTAAATTTTTTTTATAAAATCCAATCAAAGTATGGTTGGATATATCGGACTTGTGGTTATGAAAAGTAAATGTTCTAAAATGTTTACTCTGTGGCTCGATTCTGGCCTTCCCGGGGAATTATGAACTGAGGAAATATTTTGCTGTAATTACAAATTGCACTAATTCCTAAATATTTAATTCACTTTACCACATATTTATTCTGGGAATAATTTTTCTTTGAAATATTTTTTATGTAGGTTTTTATGAACTAAAAAACGTTATTTTTAAATAAATATTTATTAGATAAAATAATGTTTAAAAAAATTCAAAAATGTACGAATTACAATTCCCCAAAAACATAATGGGGACACATTAACGTCAAAACTGCTATAAAATAAAATTATTTTTTCCTAATAAAAAAAACTCCCAACTGCTTGAAATACGTCTCTAATTCCCAATTCCCTATTACTGGAGAAAAGTAGAATAGATCCAGTAAATGATAAAAACCAAAAACCATACATTAACAGATTGATACCAATAAGCCCCGATGCAAGCGCCTTCATAACAAAGACTGAATACTTGAATGTGACCAGCTGATGTCACTTCGGTTCTAAAGGAGTACTACTCTAACATCGGTAGTATGAACACCATAGAAACGTCAGCCAAATTTATAAGCCTACCACCAACATAGTCAGTACCTGTATTAGATAGCGCGTTCTATCTACCTGTAACAAAGAATATAAACAGTTAATCTCTCAGCTCACAACACCAGAAACCAGTAAAGTCATGACCATCCGAATGTAATCTGTACAATAATCAATTCTGAACCACTTATTTTTCGCCAGTGGCTAATGATAGACTGCACTCACTCTTAATGAAGGCCCGAACCTGCTCACTCGGAAAAAATTTGATATGCAACGCAAATAACAATGTATATGATTCCAGCACAAAAACATCGTTCTAAGAACTAAGTTTTGAATCATAACAGAAGCGTTATAGTTTGCATCAGCATGTGCAACTTGTAAATTTAATTCATTTGGTGTTGTTGATATACATTGAAACTTCGCACAATCGAACTAGTTTTTTTTAAGCAAATTTGTAGATTTTTCCCCCAATTCAATTTTATTTGCATCTACTGTAAAAAAAGATTTAAAAATTTAATGAAAGATATACTGAAGAGATTTTAAAATTCCTAAAAAAATTCAAATGTTTCGTCAAGCTGCACTGCTGACCATACTACAAGTGTACGGAAAATCCTTTGACCTTACATACAAAGTATCAACACAATGTTATAGCGAATTATTTCAAATTCGCAAAACTGATGCATGCTTTGTATCTAAATGCGATACACGATTGCTTCGTATAAGCCGAACTGCAAAGATAACACGAAAAACGTCGCAAAATTTCTGAGTGTGTACTATACTACTCAAATGACAAATCAACTCAAAAAACCAAATTACCTTATTTATGTAATTTGTGAAACTTCATTAAAACCCGACATACAGAGTAGTGAATTTGTTGGTCATGATTACGTTATTTACAGATGCGATCGCGATTTCGCGAAAGTAACTCAAAGAAATCTGGGGATGAGATATAGCTGTTATGTTCGCGACGTTTTTTCAATCAGTCTATAAACCTAGCGCTGCTAGTGGATTGTACGAATAACCCAGCAATAACAACGTTTCAATACCTCCTCCTGTTACTAGGTGCCCAACTAAATTTCCGGGTTTTTTGAAAACTGGAAAATGGAAAATTTCAATAGAAATACAAGAAATGGTTTATTCAAAGTATTGTTCTTCGATATCTACACATTTTTGTGTAGATATCAACCATCAACCAAATTTGCACTTATTCGAAACTGGCCCAATGTAGCCAAATCAAGCCATGCTCCATCGCCCGGAATAAGCGATAAGTCGAGCGGGCAAGATCTGGCGAATAAGGTGGGCGCAGTAGCAGATCCCAGCTCAGCGTTTCGAGCATTATCCATTACTTGACTCCAGTACTCGATTCCTTTCTGGTCCCACCAAACGCAGAGCATTGTCTTGGTGAAAGGTGAAAGATACGACTTTTTACGTGTGGGATTCTTAAAAAGTTCCACTTCTCATCTCCCGTAACAATTCGATGCAGGAAGCTCTTTATTTCATGCCGTGAAAGGCAAAATTTCACAAGTGGTTCTTCGATTTTCCATCTGTCTCTCAGGCGGCACCCATTTTTCCTTCTTTTGCATTTTTACCATAGCATGTAAATATTTAGAAATATATATATATATATATATATATATATATATATATATATATATATATATATATATATATATATATATATATATATATATATGTATATATATATATATATAGAGAGAGAGAGAGACATTTAGAAATATAGACCTTGGCGAGTCGTGTTTAATGCCTCCGCAAGTTGATCTTGAGTTTGCCTATCATATTCGTTCAATAACGCTTGCAGCTCTTTGCCTTCATACATCAACATGTAAAAAGGGTCACCGGAAAATTTACAGACTTATTACTGCAATAAAAGGAAACTTCAGGGCCAAGTTTTAGGCACAGAAGAAAATCGTAAGCTAAATAGATGGAGAGTTCTTCGAGAACAACGGAACAGATAGCGAATGTAATGTTGAGCTCCCTAATGGCAACTCCCAGTAACGAACAGGTTGGTTCCTGGTAGAGAAGCTGTACAAACTACACCAATTCAATTCGCGCATCATCGCTGAATAATCAAACGAATGGAGCTCACTGATTCCATCAGTAGATGCGCGATCTGGAGAAAAGCACTCTGCGAAATGGGCATTCCGAGAAAGATAATTGAACTCATTAAGGAAATATTCCGGGATGTCGGAAATATAGTTCAATACAAGGGAAAGCAGAGTAATAAATATACACGAGAAGTCAGACATGACAGGATGTTTTTCTTTCTCCACGACTGTGTTCAATGATTATGCGAAAATTGGACAAAACGTCCCCAAATGGTATTTAGTGGGGGGTGGGATCGAATCAAATACCTGGATTACGCGGACGATATAAGTTAATACATTCCACAATTAGGTTCCCACAAAAATGCAGTAGCATCGTATTACTCACGTAATCAAGTGTCGATCAAGCACCTTTTTAGTTTAGTTTTTAAGTTTCAATATTATAAGTAATTTAGTCGTAATCTTGTAACTTATATATCGCCTACTAACGCATAAACATACAGACATGCAGCAGAAGTCCCAGAAATTTGCTGGAACGAAGTCGGCCTCAAAATTAACATTAGGAAGACCAAAGTTATGAGAATTTATGACGTGCCCGATTTCTGTGCGAAATCATTTTTCTGTGATAAATTAATGTAGAACTGTGCACAATCAAAATATTACAGCACCGGTGTGTTATAATTTTGACATTTTCGAAATAATTGTTGTTTATGCATTGAAATAAATAATTTGTGTTGCCATTGTTGTGACACAAATTTAAAACAATAATAATTATGGTTGATTCATTGAAATAAAACATTTTGTTGTAGTGATCGACGATGAAATCAAAGGGATAATAAAAGCCAGAATTCAGCACGAAAGTTTGTTTAATCAAAAGTTTTATCGTCGAAACGAAAATTGGACGTAAGTTGAAGAATTTATTACAATAAACTGTTTTGTAATTTTCTACAAACGCGGCCAATTTAAATGATTTTACCCCAGACCAGTTGCGAATAAAATGGAACTGTTTATTTAAACATTATAAGGTAATTAGGGTTGAGTTATATCGATATCAAAATATAACCAACTTATTTGGATTTCAGGAGCTGAATTAAATCCGCCTACATGGCTGCAGACAGAAGATGGGGAAGAAACTGCAAACAACTGGGAGTTTTTTCAGCTGATGCACTCCTATGGTTATGGGCGCCACATCATAAATCCGCCATTAGCAATGCACAATAAACGTAGCGCATATATAAGAAATCCTCGAAATAGCTTTTTTGGCGATGAAGAACTACATCCAGCATCACTTGAGCTAGAAATCGCTACAACATCGGCCTAATTGTCTGAATGCAGCACCAAAGCTTCAAATTCATCTTCAAGTGACATAAATATAACCAACTCGTGTTGTAGCTGGCAGTTGGCTCGAAATTTCCATGAGAGGTGGGGCAACAAGTCCAAAAAACGAATTCCGACGCAGGAAATTAATAACAAATATCTTAATGAGTACACGAGGCAAAAAAAGGAAACTAATTGCTACTTTAATTTTTTAGAAGGTTTTGTCAACAACATTTGGATTCTTTTCAGAAAACCCTACTAAAATTGAATTAAAACTTATTATCCAAGTACAACAAAATTAAATCGTTTTTTATCTAGCATTTAAAAACAATTGGAAAAGTGTTCTGTTAATTGTATTCCACTTTGTTGATTTCCGATTAGGGAATAAGCAACCTCCTCTTCGTTCGGCGAACCAATCTGAAGATCTACATCTAACAAAAATAGATATTGTGAAATGTGAAGCAAGCAGCAATTTTCTCAGCAGCTGTAATGTTCTCGATTTTTAGTTGTGAAGCACGAGCAAAAATTGATCTCCACCTAACCTTTAGTTTACCAAATACACACTCTTCAATATTGCGAGCAACACTAAAAACTTCGTTAAATTTTTTTTTATCGCTGTCATTGTTGCGCTCTTTGAACGGACTTATGATTGTAATTGGGTCTACTCTAGACGGATAACCACCCAAACAAAAAGTAGCCCGGCGGTGGGTATAATTTTTCCTTAAACACCGGGCTGCAGTACAAAATGCGAGAATCGTGTATGGAACCCATCCAACGAATATATCAAAAAATTTAAAGTTTGAATCACAAATGGCTTGACACTGTATCGAGGTTTTCAACTTACGATTAATGTATTGATCATGAAGCCGTACTGGGCATAATATTTCAATATGTGTGCCATCAATAGCCCAGCCGCTTTTTGAAATATTGTTGTTCTGGCTCGTCTATTGAATTTGCATCCAATATTTGGCAGTTAGTTTTGTCTGGGAACCGTAATCACAAATCTAGCATTTTGTGAACAATATGACAAACAGTGGATCTAGCCATCCCTATTGCTGCACCTACTATTCTATAACTGGTTCCACTTGCAAGCCACAACAAAAATACAATCAGCTCCATTGCAACCATGATTTTTATTCGGCAAGAATTTGCTTGTGGAGATAAAAGTGTTTGAACAAATTCTTAAATGCATTCTGACAATACTGTTTGTTGAAGGAACTGGGTATACATCGTTGGTCGCTGTAAGGATTGAAGTTTATTAATATTTATAAATATTAGAGAGCAATAACATAAATATAAGTTTAAATATATCATACCTGGAAGTTTAGGAGATTGACTATTAAAGGACGCGCAAAGTTCCGTGTTCTGCTCATTAAACACATTTGGATTCAATTCTGCCTCAATCATTTTTATATTAATTTTTTATCAACTATCCGAAATTAATTTATATTTTAAAGTATTTCCAATTGTCAAATTTATTACACACATTACCATCAACGAAGAAATCATACCTTGGTTGTACAGTAGCGAAAACTGGCAGAAAACTGAAGAGGATATCAACCAACACACTAACAAAATCAGAAATTCATTCAATATGCTACACAAGATAAGGAATGCGTACATCTTGTCACGAACTACACAACTACGAATGTGCATTGCCTTTATAAAATCAATACAGTGAAACATGGAAGCATACACGCGGGATCACGAGGATCGCTAGAAGACTCCAGGTATTTGTGAATAAATGCCTTAGGCATCTAATAAAATGCTTCTAGCCAAACACGACCACAGACGAAGAACTTGTGCGGTGGACCAGGCAAATCGAAATTGGGCGCGAAATTAAGAAACGCAAGTGAAGATGGATTGGACACACACTAAGGAAATGATCAAGACAAAAAGGCCATTGGAATGGAATCAATAAAACAAGAGAAAAGTAGAAGGACCAGCAATGACCTGTAAAAGAATGGTGATAGCTGCGGTGCTGCTCCACCAATTCTTCGTATAGACATCTCACTACAAGCTCGTTCTAATTGCACTACAATAAACTAGGCTAATCGGCAACAACATCCTCGATCACAGACGTCACTAATTTATTCAGTGTATTGATACAGTGTATTGATACGACCATCTCGAAAGTGCTTTAAACAAAATGAGTCAATGCCCATCGGGCTGTCTGCCACAGAGCTACCTTTTCTATAAAACCCGGTTATAGCCAGCATATACTTCTCACGTATAAGCGGAACCACAAATTCAGGTGAAAATCAAGCCATGGAGTTACGATCAATCAAACCGACCACATTATCGTGTCCAAACGTCATTTTTCGATCGCCAGGAATATTAAGACTAAAGGCAGCAGCAACATCAATTATGAGCGATTGCTTCGGTAGCATATTAAACAATCAATTTACCCGGCGCAACCACTTACCCATTCTGTGGAAGAATAAGGAAATATAATAAAATTGACAATAACAAACACGCTAACAACAAATCAAGGTAAAAATACATCCGGACTTAGAAACATACGCTTTACACTCAGTTACTTTATCTTCGCGCGTTGTTATGTCGGCTGATTACTGATGAAACAAACATTGATGAATTGGATTTGAAATACCACATCAACTACATAAAGACTTCGTAGATGTTGAGTATCAGATGATCAATTTGTCGGATGTCGTGCAAACTATGACATCGAAGCCGTAGGTGCTTAATTCTATTTGATAGTGCCCAAATTGCAATATATCCACAGGTAACGCATCTAGATCAAAAGCTGAATACGTCGCAATCATCGTTTAGTGATTTTGATAGCCGCGTACCAGCTTTCCCTCATTTGATGAAAAGGCATGCCAGTCCTTTCGCGAGTTTTTGTTTCTACCGGCACGAAAGTTACAACTCCTTAAGGGCTTTTTGAGAAGCGAACACTTACACTTGTACGTCGTTTTCTTATTAACAACGCAAATCATATAGAAGCATACTAAAAGTTATGCAAGCGATATGGCAAGAATACATTGCGGAATCATCAGCTAAACGGCTTCACAGTCTATATCGCATGGTTACACGGCACTTGCGTACTTTTTATTGTTATTGTCAAACTTTTGGCAGTGTTAAACAAGCGGATGGATTTCTTGCATGGGGTTAAACCGAAGGGGCGTTCAACGGCAATACATACACAACCTATCTAATTGTTTTAAATTTAAAGATTAATTGTATCAATTTTTCTTTCTTAATGAGGTTTATGGCATTTTCTATTATTTCTCTTCAGTTTGTACTCGGCTACCGTAATCGATTTCATAATCGATTGTATAGTGGGCGGTATAACAATTTGATATCCCAACGATATTTATTGGTGGAGGTGATTTTTATCCTTTTTGGAGTTGATTGGAGTTGAAGTTGATGGTAAAGTTATTGCCATTTCTGGTGAGTGTTGAGCTTTCCATTTCTTACTTGGCCTTTTATTCCGGTTCACAATACAATTTGTTTCTCTTCTAATTCTTCTTCATCATTATAGAATGGATTAATGTCATCATCAAGTGCAGGGCTAGGTGTCGTCCCAAGTTCTGCACATGTTGTAACTGCTTTTATGAGAATTTCATTATATTTCTTCAAAATTGTAAATTCTTCTTTCAATTTGGTTGTAAATCCCATTATTTCTCTTAGTTGTTCACAGAGTTCGGTATTTTCCTTCTCGCACTGAAATATATTTCCAGTTGAAGATCTGATTACCAATAAAATTTGGAACATCGTTCAAATGAATTAAACAATGATTGGCCTACACCATCTGCTGGGCCTGCCTCCGAAGAGTGTGGATTTGGCAGCATATGTCATCTGCTGTACCTCCCGGTCCCCGGTAGCACTTTGCTATTGCCGCGGCCGTAACCGCTCTCCGCGGCGAGAATGCGGCTACCTTGGTATTACCTATATGTACATAGAGAGAGCCGAAGCCCTCTGAGTACCCTGAGAACAACAAAGAATGGCATATTATTCCACCAGCTGCTCCCGATTTTGGAGGATTACAGGAGCCAGTCATTAAATGAATTAAATATGACATGAAAAGTATGCTCAGAGACACACGGTTAACTTACGAGGAGATGATAACGCTTCTGCTAGAAATTCCAGAATATCGGTGCTATAAAAGGTTTTCCGCCCAACAATAGCGCAAATATACAACACCGTTAAAATAAGAACATTTACGATAGTGATAATAATGAATCGATGTATCTGCAGTAGTAAAAATAAAAAAAAATTAAATAAACCAAATTAATAAGTCGATGTACGATATAGAACAAGACATTAAACCAACAACAACGCTTTCATAATAATAGAATATTTTGTATTAATAAAATAAAATAAACAAATAATCTTAAGATAATAAATAATATAAGACGTTGAAGAACACTAAGAAGAGGACAAAGAAGAGGAAGATAATATTCGTATAATAAACTAATTAATGCCATTAAATATTCTCATAATTAAAATTCTATAATTTTATTTTATTGACATTGAATATATTTATTCTGTTCCCTGGTTCAATTGTTGTGTTATTACTCTCGATAAAAATGTGTGTTGTTGGTACTGGTGCTGGTGTTTTGTGAAAATTAATTTTAATGCAACAAAAAAAAATTAATTGAATATTTTTGTTGTTGCGGTAAGACATTTTTTGGTGTTGTTGTTGTTGTAAGGAAGGAAAGTATGTAATTTATTTTGCTAAGGGTGAATGATATTGCTAATATATGGCAAATTTATTTAATTTTTTATTGTTTATATTCGTAATTAGAAGCGTGTATTTATAGGATGTAATAATGTATAATTGACCAAAAACGGTTCATTAATTGTAATAGTAAATCATTTTTAAGATGCAAAATTGTCTGTATATACCGGGATGGTCGAAACATTACTTCTTTTCATGTTAAATATGGTGCTAAGTATTTTGAATCATAAATTGTTCTTTTATATTTGCAAAAGTGGGTGGGTATATGTAGGTTCTGAAAATATATTTCTGAGAAACTGGCTGGGAAAGGAACAGGCTGATCTGGCTGAGCTAATGGCATCAAGGAAGATAAGCGCCGCTTTCACGCGAAGCCATTACAAAATGTCTATCGACACTACGGAACCAACCTCCATAATGACGACCTTACGTGGAAAACTTCAAATATTTCGGATTAGTTATAACAGCCACAAATTATTTCCAGGCAGATGTTAAAGCTAGCATTGCAGGTGGAGATCGACTCATCTAAGCTAGCACTTTATAGAGCAGCCATAAGACCTGTGTTAACTTTCAGAAGCAAAAGTTATACCTTTACCACTAATAATTATAGAGTTACGAGTTTTGGGAACTGAGGATACTATCCCCATCTTTAATCTGTTCGTCGCGAACAGACTCGTCTACTTTCACACTCGTTCCTGCACTCAAAACCAATCAAATTTCGTGAAATGCTTTTTGCCCCGCCTACTAGTTCCGCACTCGATTTGAAATATTTTTTACTTTCTTGTTGTTTTAATTCATTTAGTACGATACTATAGTATTTTTTCCGAACCAACTCCCGATGTCATGTACGCAGCCTTAGTGAGAGATCGACTATAATATGCAACAAGTCAGTCTTCGACCTCTTTCTTCTGTGTTACCACTGCACCTATTCTTGTGTTGCTAACATCTTATCCAAATGAAAATCACACTGACCTGCGGATACGCCAAAATAGGAACTTTGCATATTTTGTTTTTTAATTCTTTCAATGCTTCCAAACTCTGTGTTCCACTCAAATGGTTAACTTTTTCGGTAAGGTGATGAAGACTTTGTGCAACGTCGGCGGAGTTTGGCTCAAATCATCGTTAGTAGGAGCATAACACCTACAAAACTTCTTAGTTCGCTAATATAATTTGGTGCAGGCCAATCCATTACTAATACTAACTTCGTTGGAATCGTTCGTATACCATTGCTTCAAACAATATGACTCAAATAGTTAACTTCTTCCTCTACATTTTGTTGCACTTAACTACAATCCTACCGCCCGTTGAGCGTGTGGTACTTTTTAAGATTGTTAAGGGGTTTACCAAATGTGTCATCAAAATTAACAAGACATGTTTTCCAATTTACGCCTCTCAGAACTTGCTCCATCAATCTCTCAAATGTAGCAAGCACATTCCATTCTAGATGAAAATGCCGTTTTATCTCTATCATCAGGAAGGATTGCTACTTGCGCTATATACTGAAAATCTTAGCTCCAAACAGCGTGCTCAAGATGTTGTTAATGGTAACGGTAAAGAATAATGAAACGGCAATTAACACAAAATCGTATTGTATCGTCTTTTTTCTGGACAAAGACTACTGGTGCCTCTATGGGCTGCTACACCGCTCAATCACTTAGTCACATTACATATTTTAAGTTAGTTTGGGTGTCTCCTATTGCATCGCGAGTGGAAATCGTTTTCAAAGATATCAGTTAATTCATCCAGTGGTAATGGTACTTTCTGCTGTAATTTACACCGGTCCACGCAAGCAATAACTTTTTATTTTTGACATTCGCATGCTCCACAATTTACAACTTAGTATCTTCAAGGCCACCATCTATTTTCGCGAATATTACTTTTTGTTTCATTGATGATATCTCGACTCTGTCTTTGATAATAACTCACAATTCATTTTGCTCACTTGGGTTTATTTGAAAGGGTACTTGCACATTGCGCCATTTTAATACATCGTTATCTAGATTCTAGACCATCTGGTCCATTCATTAGTTATTCCCGCTACGACAAACCGATATTTGAACTGCATTCCACCAAACGTTACAGAAAAGGTACACTCTTCTTTGATTATCGCAGATTCTCCTGTTGCTGTTTACAAGTTCATAGGCATTCATAGTAAAAGTGTATTGTCGCTGTGCCAATAAGGTAATAATATGGGCATTATCTTCCTTTCACCAGCTTATACGCACCTTAAATCTGATGTAAATTAGTTTTCCGGATCCATGCCTATTAATTGAGACATGTGATTTCCCTCGTCGTCTCGTTTAACGTATAACTGTTTGATTTCTTTTCTTTGTAATCCTCCTTCGTCACGTTCACTCGGGCGCTGTAAACTATACCTCATGTAATATGCGGATTGTTGGCATCGGGAACATTAAGTATCACTGCGTTCCTTTTCAGACCTTTTATTAGTGCATTTACTCGCGTGATATGTTCCTAAACCAACTTGTGCAACTTTAATGTGCCAGTGGCAAAGCCTGCTCTAGCTGCCTCATATTCTAAGGCAAATGACATTACTTAATTCATGGCTTACTTCTAGTATTAGTTCTCAAATGAAATGTTATATGGTCGTCTTTTACAGCTCTGATAAACTCCTCAACTTTTACACCGCTTAACACATCTGCAGGTGCATTACCGTAAGTTTGACGCGCCAGTTTCGTTATTTCTCTTTCTAGATCTTGCAAGCTGTCCCGCTTGCTTTGGAATTGAATCTTGCACAATTATTTTCCCGTATCTTAATTCCAACTCAGTAATACTCCGCTCATAAGTTTCTCTCGGAGGTGAAAAATGAGTGCGTTGAGCTGCTCCCGTGCACTCGAGCAACTGTGCTATAAGTGCCGCTGAGAACTTCGCTTTAGAATTCTCAAATGAGATCTTATCATCAAAAGTCGAGGGCTTTAAAATTCCTCTTGAGCTTCCGACAACCGGTTCTGTGGAAAACACTTTGTTTAGCTGGCCATCTTTAATAATTTCAAAGCGGGCCTTGCTTAATATTATTTTCAAGCTCTTGTCTGATTTGTTCCTCAAATTGTTGGAGCTTTATTCCTGCTCTAACTCGGTAAACCGTCCACCTAGTTCTAAATGAATTGAAACTTCGATTTAAAATTATTTTCCGATTTTTCGCAACACCAAATGGCATTTAGCGGTATTGTACAAAACGTCGACTAAATGATCGACTACTACAGTGATATATGTCTTTTAACACACAAAGGTCCCGATATATTGGCACACCAATTAACAGGTGTGGAGTGTCGCGTGTTCCTTTGTTGTACTGTAGCGACAACAGGTGACACTGGATAAAACCGACGCATTAGTAAAGCGCGTATCACCTTCAGCACGCCTCATACGATCTTAAAAGCATCCATTTTGTCAAAAAACACGAATCTATGAATGTTCAATACACGCATAAAGTCAGTGCTGCTTTATAGTCGTAAAACATGAACCCACAGGCAGAAGTCATCTGAAAATTTCAGCTATTTCATTTAGGCTGCTAATAAAGAGCTTTTCATTTAAAATTTTTTTCGGCTAAATATTTCTATGAGGTGGTGGTGGGATAGGTGGCGTATTATGGAAATTATTATTCTCCACTAGTGTGGTGATGCCAAGCGATGTTGTCGGGAATTATTAAACGTTACTACAACTCAAACAACAAAACGTCATTACAGCTCAGCAAACTGGGAAATTTTGGGAATGCCAGTTTTGTTCACGTGTAAAGAAAAGGCGATCAGCGTAACTGGTGACTATCTCGACATAATGGGCAGTTTCAAGCTAAACTGAAGTTGTACGAGCGCGAGGCTGACGGACGAGGTTTACGTTGTAAACTCCGCCAGACGAAAACGAATGTGTTTATCAGCGATTGGATGGATATATTGGGGTTTTTTACGCAAATGGAGAGCTGTAGTTGACGGAGGAGGTCCGGACGAAGCTCCCCTCTGCGTTCGCTTATGTTTTTGTGGGTTTATGTAATAAAATGAAGGTATTACTTAAATTGAAACAGGAGCGAAGTCTGTTTTCTGTCGTCAGAGGCCCGTACCGTATGCAACCACACAAGCAATGCAGGAGTTGCAGAGATTACAGTTTTTGGGAGTTATTCAACCAATAGAGTATTGTTGCTGTCAAGAAAAGCACTATCTAAAAAGCGCCTATTGTTGCTGTCAAGAAAAACACGGAGGAACTCGCGTGACTTTTCGACGGGCCCCAATGCCACACTAGAACCCAATCAGTATCCACTGCCGACACTGGCTGACATTTTGACGAAGTTCGCAGGATGCTCTGTATTCAGCAACATTGACCTTTCGATAACGATGCTAAAAGCAGCTTGGAGTGAAGACAGCACCCGGTTTTTACCAACAGCTAATGGACATAATGATCGGGTGCGTACAGTTGACGATATCGTCGCTGGAAAAGACTAGCAGGACCATCGACAGAAGCTATTCGATGACCATGGATTATGGTTTCGCCCTTAAGCTCGCGGAATGTTCTTTCGGTGAGAAGTCGATTGGCTACTTGGGTCACATCATCGACGCTGATGGGTTACGCCAGGATAAATCTAAGGTTAAGGTAATTGAACAATTGCTAGTTCCAGCTAACATTTCAATGCTGCGTGCTTTTCTGGGAGCCATTAATTGGTATGGCAAATTCATCAAAGAGTTGAAAGACTTCCGTGAGCCATTGGATGAATTTCTGCGAGAGGACGTCAAGTACGAATGAACTCCTGCTCGTGATATGGCGTTCAAAAGGCTAAAAATGTTTGGCAACAGATCTCGCATTTGCACATTACGATTCAACGAAGAAAATTATTGTTGCCGCTAACGCATTTAATTACAGAATGGGGACAGTACTATTACATAAATTTGAAGATGGTTCAGAGCGTCCTACCTTGTATGCAGCATCGTCATTTAGCAAGACTGAGAAAAACTACGCACAGAATCAGCAATAAGCCCTTACAGTGGTGTTCGCGCTTAAGAAGTTTCATCGTTATATCTACGGCCAGAAGTTCGAGCTATGAACCGATCACCAACAATTGTTAGCAGTTTTTGGATCAATACAAAGAGTCCCTGTAAACTCTGCTAATCGTCTGCAGCGTTAGACGCTTGTCAGGCTCGCCTACGATTTTGACATCAAATACATCAGCACGAATAGTTTTCCGTATGCTGATTTTACTGAAAATACTATCAGTGCAACCATTCGAATTGACAGTCATGCAGAATCATTTTCAAACAATTCAAGCCGAGTTCGTAAAGCAGGTCGCTTATTTCATCAAGCAGGGTTGGCCTGAAAGGAGAACGCATTTAAAAAAAAAGCGGTGGCAGACTATTTCCAACTCCGAGCATCGCTGTCATTGATTAAAGAGTGTATTTTTTATGGTGAGCGGAGCGTGATACCATTGCAATTGCACTAGGCTATTTTAAAGAAACTGCATTCTGGTCATCCAGGGACAGCATGCATGAAAAAGATGTGGTATTTGCGATACTAATTCAAAATTACCTCGAAAATGTCCGCTGCAAGTATGGCCGATGCCGAAGGGACCTTGGTCACGTATTTACATCGATTACATCGGCCCAAATCAATGGATTCGACTACCTGGTCATCGAGGTTTTCAAGATGACCAGCACGGCATCTGAAAAGACCGTTGAAAACTTGATGCAAACATTCGCTCGGCATGGATTGTGCGACATAATCGTGAGCGACAACAGCCCACAGTTTAAGTCTGACTGTTTCAAGAAGATGTGTGCCGAGAACGGCATCGATCACCTTACCACTCAACCCAACAAACCACAGTCAAATGGCCGTGCCGAGCATTTTGTCGAGCCGAGCTGCTTAAGGCAGGAAATGTCGACAAAATCTTATGGAAATTTCTAATGTGCTATCGCTACACGCTTTTGTATGCGCTAGCGATGAAGTCTCCGTCGCCGCATGTGAGCTCACAGCAATCACCTGTAATTCCGTCACACATCGGTAACTTATTGATGGCCTTGTTCGAAATCACGCCGTTGCAAGAAGTTGTCGATGTCGGCTCAGACAATGAAGTCAACCGGAATGATCAGCAGGAGGTGCAACTTTGCCGTACAACACGAACTACGGCTAGGAAGATGCCCAGCTGCCTGGGTGTTTTCGACATTAGTCGATATTAGACTATTAAACATTTTCCTTATATAAGGGAAGAGTATGGTGACGCAAAGCGACGGTGTCAGGAATTACTTAACGTCACGAATGGACGTGTTTTTAAGTTGTAGTCTTGTGGGGCATTACCCTTTTAGCTCGCGAAGACAGTTGTGTAAGAATGAAGTTAAGAAATGAAGACTAGTTAAATATATACAAGTAAATAAGTAAAAGAAGTCGACTAGGAATTGATGTATTGCGATGATGCGCTAGTCTCAGATAATTTTTTTATATTTGGTATTTTGATGGGCTTTATGGCAACGGAATTTGTAGTCGATGCCGCTGTAGTATTAAGTGGAATGTATTCGTGGTTGTATACCGATTAGTATTATTTACACTGATTCTTGCAAATGGCGCTGGTTGGCTTTCTTCATAATGGCCGTGCACTCTTCGATGTGTTATGCTTCGATATGGTTTTTCTCCAGTATACTACCGAATATGAAGTGTTAAATCATTTGATTGTGTAAAAGCTTGATCGAAATGTGAACACTTGTATGGCCGAACGCCGGTATGAATACGCATATGTCGAACAAGTTTGTTTGATCTGGAAAAACATTTACCACAAATTGTGCATATTCAAGGCTTTATACATGTGTGGATAAACTATTGCATTTGATATCATTAATAGCGTATCGGATTAATGCATCGTAATCTTCGGTTTAGTATAGTTTTGGTCAAATCGATTCACATTTTGAAATGAATTTATATCCGTATGGCTCTGCAAATTTAATTGAAGTTAATACGACGAATTATCATTACTGTCATTTTCCCGGCCGTCATTGGTATACCGGTTCGCTCGTTGTTTGACAAATGATGACACAAACAATTTGACAGATAGTCGAAGCGAGAGAATTAATTTTTACACTTCGAAAACAATTTAATGTTTAGGACGTGACTTTTTCTTCAATATTAGAGCCATCTATTGGCGAACGTAGGAACTACTTTAGAAGGATTGTAAAATGAAAAATGGTTTCAAAATGTCTTTTCTGTACTATATTCTGTGCCCGGGTATTGTATATTGAGCAAAGGTTGTACCTAGCCAATCGGTCCAGTTTGTTTTCACTTTCCACGATTCTCGTGCATTGACGTTTTTTTCAGAATAAAATTTGAAGCCCGGTGTAAGCACAGTTCACAACTAAAAAACGCAGTAAAATTACTCAGGTTGTATACAAAAAATACAGTGTTTTAGACAGTGCAATCCATGTTCTGCTTGAATCATAAAATAAACCCCAAACTAGTTTTGTTTAGGTGGTTTTATCAAGAAGGTTATTTTATTGTAAATCTCAATAAATACCTGTCCGATTACTTGACACGTTTATGATTAACAATATGTGACGAAAGCGGTATTATTGAAATGCCACAAAATAAAATTTTCGATCGATCTATTATCGATCCATCAATTAGCACGTAATGAAATCATCATTTAAGCATTTTCTAAACATCGCGTTTTATATACGTTTGATTGACTCATACATGTCAATGCACACAAATAAAATTATCGTAATCATCGAACATGCATTTCGTAACGATCAACATCATGGCACGATCATTAATTATTTTATAACCCAGTACAACTCAATACGTGTGCCCTCCTTCACTCCACCGAAGGCGTATACTCGGTATTCGTTTGTTATAATTGTTAGTCAATTCGATTCACTCGTTTGTGTTCCGTCGCCTCGGTTTTTTTTTTTTTTTTGAATCAATTGATTGAAATCTTAATTGAACTTACAATTATAACAAAAGATCTCTTGGTATAAAAAAAAATTATCTTCTTCTTGTCTTTAGATGTCTTATTTGCTTATTATTTCGATTACTGTTCATTTTTAAAGTGACTTTGCATTTTATGTGTAGCTTAGAATCGGACGGGCGCGGTCTCACCGAATTCTCGATTAAATTCAATTTCTTAATATTGTGCCTGTCATAATATTATTGAATTGTAATGATCGTTAGCCCACAACACCATATATGTAGATATAAAATCATTTTATCGACAGCTGATGCATACGCCTGCCTGTGTAACGTATTTTTGTGTGATGGTTGATTTACGTTTTCTTACAAAAAATTTGGTTTGCTTGGGGTTGTCGATATCCGTGCGTGTGTGTTGTTTTTATTAAATAATCATTGGAACGTGTTATTCATTTATGTGGGGATATTTACGTTGGGTGATACAGTCGATTAACAAAATGTAGCGTACGACTATATAAAATTATCCTGTCGTACAGTGTTAACCAGCTGTAGCTCCCAATAAGACAATAATATTTTAAATCATAATAATGATAATCAAAAATACATATTTTATGAAATTTTCGTCGTCTTTTCGGTATAAAAAGGATAAAAGGAAGTCTCCCATTGAACGATTGAATTAAATGGATTGGAACCATTTCTCCATGTCTTCGTCGTTTTTTTTTAAATTTGGATGTGTAATGGTAAATTACTCTACATCATGATTGACGCATATGGTAATGTAATTATGTGTATTTTAAACTTTTTTTTTTGAAAATTATAATTACGTTTTATAAAATTTATTTCTTCTAATTCAACGTGGCATTTTATAAAAATTCAAAACTTATTTTTATTTTTATAGTAACATTTGCTGGGTATATAGATTAACAATTCTGGAAAAATCAATGACACGTCATGCTTTTAACTGCACCCAAAGCAGGTGGATTGTGCTCCAACAGTGGGAAATAGTTCGTACCAGGAGATGGAGCGCAACGTTTTAATTTTAAAATTTTATGAAAGTGTCTAAGCGATGGACAAAAGCTCGTGTTTTCATCATTGTACGCAATGACGGCCATGAATAATGTCATTTGGTTACAAAATTTGATACACCAGTAAATATATGAAATTTAGTTAGCTAGTTGCATAGAAGGACTTACTGATTACAAGGACAGTTGTTGAGAAAAATCAATTTGGCAATGTTTCACTATTCAATAGCAAACAACGGCCTAAATATGGCGGTAGCAGATACCTATAGAAGCGTTTACCTTTCAACGGAGTCGCCTTAAAGCAAACAACAGAAATCGCTTCTGATTTGATTCTATATGACTACAGGACTTGTTATAGTGAAAATCCCAGACAAAATAAAACGAAGGGGTCTCTTAGAGTATACGGATCATGAAAATCTTTTGTGAAACGGATTAAAAACGCTAACATTAAATTAGCCTTGTTGATACAACTATCAATATGGCCTTTAAACTATAATTTTCAAGAAAATAAAATACCTAATGTATCGGAATACGATTAGTGCGCCTACCGTGGGTCAGAGCTTGTCCACTAACTCAAAACAATATATTTTAATAATTGAGAAGCTTGTCTAGTGATGAACGTCATGCATATGTTTACTTCGGTAGCTGAGTTAAATTGTGAGGTCCGATTTGCTCCGAAGGTGGGATCTAACATCATATGATCACTCAAATTAAATCGTGGCATGAGTGAGAGCTCCAATCTACTGCTAAATTCTCGTTACTGTGTCAACGTGATTGTTTTTCCTTTTAACACACAGCTTAGATCTAGTGTTAGGATTGCCTCTCCTTGGATGAGAGTGGTTGTTGTTCCGATCATTCCGCTGCTACTTTCGCAAATCGCGTGTCGGCGTAACGGAATCCATAGTGAGGTAATGTTTATTCTGTGGAATAAGTGCTTCCTGGAAAAGTTGCATTTCACAGCTGCTTGTATCTGACTGATATGCATTCAGTGCGGTTGATGTATATCACAAAGATATTCATCATTGAGGTTGATACGAGCATTCAGTTCTTCGGAAGAGGTACGTATAAATTGATTCTCCTTTATCGCAATCAACAAATAACTCAAGAATGGCTTGACCTATATGTAGTCTTGCTGATGAATCGTTGGGCCCGCCATTGCGTGGTATATCTTGTACCCTCTGTACTAATCCTCTGTACTAATGGAATTTTGGTCTCGAATGTAACTTTGCCTCAATTTTTATGGTTTTGACGAAGGCTATTTTATAGATGGCGTCTATATTTTTACTTTGGTATGGCATAGCCTGACTTGGTTTTAAGTTAGGAATGATTTGTTTGACTTGCTCCTGGAGTTGATGTTGAGTTAGCATCAAGAGATCGGGTGTGCCATCATCTTGCAAGGTTGGTGATTTGTATTTCATGACGTTGATAGTCAACTCTAATATGGACATTCAGTTTGGTGCTGCTGGTTAGAATCTAATTTTTCTATAGATAGGTTTTTCCATCTCTTTAATCTAGTACCCCGAATATTTCGTTTGCAATTGTACCTTTAAAGTCGAAGGGCGCTCTGCTTCTGCGAATGATTTCATTTTCGCCTAAGGCGTTTAATACTTCGTTTTGTTCATTTAATTCTACGTGGAGTGTTTTTATCTGTGAAACAATGGCTTTACATTACTTAAACGTATTCAGTGTGTGCTGATTGCATAAGCGTTTTATTCGAACAAAAGCTGTCTAGTTGACGACCAGCGTTCCCAAAGTGACTTAGTCCCGCCCAATAAAAAGTGAGGTTATAATAGGTTATAATCCTCCATTCTCCGTTGATTAGCCTTTCTTGACCAATTGTATCAAAGTGGATCCCAGGATGAGAGGTGAATCTCGATATATTATATCTTGTTGGTGTTTCTGCTAATACTAGCCCTAATGCACTGATTAATGCGATAGTTTAAAGTAGCAAGCTTGATGCTTTGTCTTATCACTCGTTTATGCTGTTTTGCGTGATCGTTGGCTTTAACTGTGTTTATTTGCCTTTCTTCCGACAATGGTACCTTCTTGCATCGTCCATCGTCCTCAATCGGCAAACGTCAAGTCCCTGTGATTGACCTTTTTGGTAAACCTGCCTTAGTGTTCTTTGCTGTCACGGTTCTAACAAAACCATCGTGGATCCTACGTAGAGACCAATTTTCTGTAGGCAGATCATCATCCTTAATGAGCACTAGCTCGTCTTTCGCTATATTTCATTCTGGTTTATCCCAATTGCTTCGCTTTTGTAACGATAGTATGTATTCGGTTAGCCAGATCTTTCAGAATTCTTGCGTTATTTTCTTCAGTGGTTCACCTATAAGGAAATGTTCCGGTGTTAAAGTTATGAAGTTATTAGGATCTGATGATAATGGGAGAAGAGGACGTGAGTTGAGACATGCTTCTATTTGATAAAAAAAATTTATCATCACTACAAATGTTAGATTTTGTTCTACAAATACTCTACGCAGGCGATGCATGATGGATTTAACTGCCGCTTCCCATAGTCCACCCATGTGCGGTGCTCTGCCACATACACATATACTTAAGTTTTCTCCAGCGTAACAATATATCTCCGAGTAGTTGTTATATTGCTGGGACGGTGTGGAGAGCCAAAGACTACTCTGAGCTTGGTTGTTGAGCGCTATCATCTTTGATTACTGCACGGTGTGGTATAAAATAGTTTCTACCTGCATCATCACGTTGGTTTATTTTTACCATATGACTCAATTCCATGTATTCATCAATGAAACTTCTTTATTCATTCCTCATCTGTGGGTTCTTAATTAGTTGTTTTTTCACTTGAAGAATGCGTGCTGTAGCTTTTTTCCTGGATTCGCCTAATATGAAATCGTCCTTCCAGTGACCTGGTAGTAATGCGACCTTGTGTAGTTCTTTTAAAAGTGTTCTTCGCATCTCTGTTCATCACTGATAAGTTCCCACACTATCTGGACCTCTTCAGTTTCCCAAAACTTCTTGAGCTCATTTTCTAAATCGATATACGATATCATAGATTTTATATGGTGATGTTGGGTACCTGAGCTTTTGAATTTTTGAAACACAATCCATCCTAATTCTGTTTTTTGAGCAATCCCTCCTTTTATAATGTCATTCATTACAATCTTTGGATAATCATCTGTTCCAAGCAACATGTCTGTTATATCAGTTGTTCTGGTAGCAGTGTCTTGAGTTTTTGAAATACTAAATCATCTAAGTATACTCCAAATTCGGATGCTCTAACAGGATGGATAGTGAAGCGCACTATTTACTTTAAAGGTTTTTCAAGAAATGCTACTGTACCCTTAGTCGTCGCTTATCTCATTGGATTTAACTATACAAACCGCGATAATTTGTCCAGTATGATTAAAACATAACAATTACCTACTTTGGATCTAGAGTTGGTTCAAGGTAATAGAAATATTATAATTGAATCGGCCGAAGTGAATTTTAAAATTCACCAATGGGTGGTCGGATTATGTAGTTGACGGATTTGGACGTTTTACAAGTGTCACAGTCGAAAGAAATTTAACACTAACCGACTGAATCATACAAACACAAAAAAGACTTTTTGCGAAGCGTTCGGAGCTAAGCCTCAAAACTAGTGAAAACGCCATCAGTGTAACAATATAGAATAAATCATAAAATCTTATATCGAAAAAGCCACCAACACACTTGGATACCAACAATACAGACAAAAACCCTGGAGCAGTGAAAACACTTGGTGTCATTGCTAAAATGAAGAAAAAATGCCCTTGGAACGGACAATAAACCAGAAGATATATTCAAAGGAGAAATACCCATATCTGCAAAAACTGTAATTTCGCAGTGGTAAAAGATGGGTAGCGTTCCGGTAGAACATGTCGAAACTGATGGAAAGCTTTGACTATAACGATTCCTTAGAAAGATGACCACATATAATGCCAAGCATAAAGATATTAGTAACGATCGTGGTGGATAAAATTTCCCTGGCTTCAAATATGGAGCAGTCTAAATAAATGGAATGCACCACTATATCTATAACCGATACATACTCTTCGTGAAATTCGTACGTGTATTCAATAGTATTATAGACAGTGTTACGAGGAAGTTCGATAGCGCGTCCCCCAACGGAATCTAGGGTGGATTTACGGAGAAACTCAATAGTCTACGTTATGCAGATGACAGAACGTAAAGCGGCTCAAATATTGAGATAAAGAGGTTAGCCGCAAAAATAAATATCAGGGAACCAATATGATGAGGTTAAACACACCTATATACCACACCAATAAACGTAAACCAAGAAGAAATCTATATATAAGTGATCGATTAATTTGTATAACAAGGTTGTACACCAGCTAAAACGGCTGGAAGCGATGAAAACATAAATAAACGAATCAACAGCAGCCAGAACAACATTCAACTTGTTACACAAAGTCTGGAACATATCTGGTCTATCTCCCAATACCGATCTAATAACGTTCTATTCGACTGTAAATTCAGTGTTGCTTTCCGCTTCTGAAACCTGGAAGCATACAAATAATATTAACAATAAGGTAATAATCTTTGTAAAAAACAAAATAATAAACGTCGAGCTCTGTGGACAAACGAATGAGGCAGTTGATGAGGGTCACCGTATGATGTAACAAAAATATTTCTGGAATGTAGTCCAGAAGGAAAAAGGAACGTTTTACGACCAGTTAAAACAAGGAAACGAATAATGCTACAAGACACGAAGCAACTCGGCAAGTCATAGTTGCAAATCCAATAGCATCCAAAAAGAACGAGAATACACATTCCTGAAAACTTAAAATTTCTGCACACTTCTTCTGGAAATCATTATACTCTAATCTGTCTGTTTCAGCCCGAATGACTTAGTCAGATTTCCACTATAGGTTTGCATGCTATTTAGACACATAAACTTTAAATAAATTTTAAATGTTACATACGCGAGGCATACGAGTTCGTAATTTTTCTATATTGACGTAGGTATTTAAATAAACAAAAACTTATATCTAACTTATATTCAGAGATGGGCGTTTATGCGTCATCTACCAAATTGTACGTGATCGTGTCGTTAACTAGTAGGCAACGTCGACTAATCGTAGACAAGTCGACAACCACTTGTAATTTACGTCCGTAGTGATCTACATATTTCGAACTTCTGTCGCCGAAGATTTTAGTTAATGTTCAGTTAGCACGAATAGATTCACACACTAGATATTTAGTGATCCCAGTTTGTATATTTTAACACGATATTCATGACATTTAAATTTCTATTCGCAAGATTATTTAAACATTGTACAGAAATGAAAAGAAAATATAAAAATAGTGCCCTTTGGTGGTCGACTGGAGTCTTCCATCGCGATAAATAAGTCTATTTGATAAGAGATGGCGTGCAAAGCAAATAATTTGTTAATACATATATACTCGTATTTATCAGGCAAGACATTGAGAGGAAATCAAAAGTACTGAACTTTTTAGGAACAAAGTACTGAATCCAGTTTGAAAGTACTATATCTGAACCCTACCTTGTCCATCAATATTTCAGCAACTTAACAAGGGCTTTTCAAGCCAAATTAATTTAAGTCTGATAGGACCACCATCAAAATAAATGCTATTTCGCAATTTTAATTAATGTATTCTTGCACAGCAGAGAAGTCTAATTAGCAGCAAGTTACCACAATATTAAAATTCTCGACCATGCTCATGTCAAAAAGCTTTTGCAAATTTATCATAATTTTGAGTTATTTGGATTTTACGGGTTTAATATCACGAACAACCGACAACTTTCAAGTATTGAAATTCGCAATCATAGTTTTCACGACCGTGTAATACATACTTATAACACGAGGAATCCAAACATCTTTGCTGGTGTTCGATGCAATAATGAAAAAAATAGGAGTTTTTATCTCTTTATGGCACCTTACTGGTTTCATATGTTACCAAAGCATTTAAAACTTCTCACAAAAGAGCGCAAATACCAATACTATCAGCCCGAGAATTACACCCATCCCATAAAAACTATAGCAACTACATAATAACTAACGAGAAATCATAGGATTTCTGTCGTTCCGAAAAAAAGATATTAATTACGCAAAATAAAAATAATCGGTCTTTACAAATAAAAAGATTATTAAATTACACAAACTTACCTATTCGCTTAAACATCCTATTCCATAACAGCGTCGGATTAGGACGGATTTTGTTTAGCTTCATGAAACTTCTATGCGTCCAAGTGGCGCAATTAAATTTTAAATTCTTAAAATCATTAAATTACTCACTCTGTTGATGCTCAATCGCTTGTACAGCCCATTCTATAAAAGTGTCGGATTATACACACTTTTATAGAATGGCCTGAGGACGCGATTGAGCATCAACAGATTGAGTAGTTTAATGATTTTAATAATTTAATATTCAATTGCGCCACTTGGACCCATAGAAGTTTCTTGAAACTGATCCTGTTTCATGATGTTAGTATGCCGTAATTGCGTCACTTAGACCAACAAACTGTTGCTGAAATAATTAAATTTAATATTTTGTTTTACTTTAGACTTCTATTGTTATATCGTGATAGAATAATATATATGACATAATACCGTGATAGTTTTTATAGTATTGCCTAAAGTGAATATTTGATTTTTGTGGGATGAAAGTCTGGGATAACTTTTTTTACCTAACATTTATCAAAATAAGAATAAAACCATTTAATAAGCGAGAATAATGTTTAGGTTTACGATGTATTTTATGTTTCAAATTTAATAAAATGTATTCAAAATAATTTTATACTTGGGCTTAAACTAATTTTTATTCTTTCATTTTTAGTCGTGTAGGTTGTTGACGTTGTCTACATTGTCGACACCAAGCGCTTAAAAAATCTTACTAACATGTCGACAACCGCAGAGATTACATTGCGTAAGCTACCTGGCCTATCTCTGCTTATATTCATATTACATCATCTTCATGATCAGACTACAGTGAAAAGGAACTTTGTTCAACCAGAGTGTCAAAGTATTGGACGTTCTCTTTATTGACTGACGAGCTTAGCTGGTGGTATACGTAAATATATATTCCGAATAATTAACTAGAGTCAATGACTAATTAATATAAAATAACTAGAATATTAATTAAATTCAGTAAATTTTAATATTTATAAAATGTAACAAACAAAAAATCAAAAATTGAACATGAAACCTCCCCCATATATATGATATATTATAATACCTATAATATATAACACCAATAACAAAGCACTATAATTTATTCCACCGAAACTATAAAAAAATAAAAATAAAAATTATCACCACTAATCCAAATTAACCAACCAACCAGAATATGATTATTACAAACAGAAAAAAAAATTAATTTTAGCCCCGTGGGTTTCTATTACAAAAATCATATACAGCGATTGCCCATGCCTCCAATATATAAATTCGAACGATATACGGTTTTGTAGTCTATATGTTGGTGGACGGTTTGGGTTTACAATTTATTCAAATTTATTTGATGTTTATTGATGCATGGATTTGTGTGAAAAGGCAACAAACCAATTTATAGTACGCTATACTGCTCACTGCCTGCCTGCCTGCCTGCCATGCTAGCACCTCTGCGTATATACCAAATAATTTTGTCTGCCTGCCAAATGAATGTATATGCGCGAGAGTGAGAACCTCGCGCACACCAACCAAAGTTTCAAAACAATAATGTGTGAATAAATTAATAAATAAATAAAAATTTAATTTATTTTGTTTAATATGTAATAATAATAACAACAACAACAAAAACCGCAGTTAATACCACTATTAAAGTGTTAATTAATTATGCGTGTTAATTCGAATTTATATAAATGTTCCATATGTATATACGCGAACGTATTGTTTTTGTTCGTTAGGGTTGAACTCATTTGAAAATGAAGAAAAATTACCGTGCGTTTATATCGCAACGCCGCCCGGAATATTAACCTTGAGCGTATATACGTTTATTGTAATGTGTAATGAGGAACTTAGTCAAGTGTGCAGAGTAGAGTAAGAAAATTTATAGTTTTATAGACGATTTTTCTTAGGCCAAGGTTGTTTTAAATAAACGCACGCAGCGTTTTTATGAGATCAGATAAAAAACGGGCCACCATCTGCATATAACAATAAATAATCCAATAAAAACTTATGGCACAATGACCCCATATATACTTTAATCAAATTATACACAAAATGTCGACTCTTTTGCTTGCTCGCGGGAAATCATTATCGCCCGAAATAATCGAAAATTTTATAATTACAAAAACACATAACATACGCCGCATACATTATGTATTTATGTTCCATATATGTATCAATTTAATGTATTTTGGACTTTTGGTTAAACCATCGAACCGTAAATAACGATATTCAAAAATACCCATATTTTAGCATCCATAGTGTTTTTTTTTTTGTTAAATTTCGTTTGAAGCGGAAAGTGTTTGTTACTCATGGCACAAAAAAAGCTTTTATTTATTTGAGTTTAATAGCTTTTTGTAGCTATTATACACGTTTTATTGAACGTATCAATCTATGCGTAGCTATCTGTACAGATCTGTACCTATGTGTATATACATGTGTGCATATTTATACTTTCTAGACCAACAAAATCATCCAGTGTGATCAGTCAGTCGGATTAAATTGGAACAATAATGGTCTGATTGCAGAAAATGGAGGTGAGATTGTAACGTGGATATGTGGAAATTGCATTTCAATTTAAACTTTTAGACGTATCATATACACGTATATGATGTATAGCTTGCGTCATAGGCAAAAATTGCTAATTGATTACCAAAACTAGTGGTAGTTTTAAAAATGATAAAAGTTTATCTTAAACCATAAGTTTGAAATTTTATAAGTCGATCACTCCTGTAAGTATACGGTGTTTTGAAATGTCTTGAAAGATAATTTTATACCAAATGTTTGAATATGACTTCGGACATGTGGCCACCGCGGCTGGCGCGAACACAACTAAAGGAAAATAATTACTGATTGCCATTAAAGAAAATGGATGTGAATCCAACTAAATCGACAACCAACCCTGGCCTGATCGATTTTTTTATAACCAAAAATATTTCTAATAATTTTATAAAAGTCGAAGAGAACCAAGATACGAGGTCAGATCATACTCCGATAGTCTTGAGTAAGCGAGTATATAATCCAAATAAGGAATAATCCAGTACACCTTGAACAAAGAATACTTTTGATAGTTCCTTTAAAAACTATGGATCATAACTACAACTTTGGATATTCAACAATCAGCATGGGAAAATACTTCAGAAATCAAATCAAGGCTAAAAGGAAACAACTATCCAATAGAAATTAGAAAGTTAAGAAAAAATAAAACTAGAGCTCCACAAGACAGAAAAAGACTATACAATCTTACTCAACAATTAACAAGAGAAATTCAGAAACTAAAAAATGAGTCAGTTAATTTCTAAATACTTAAGTAAGTTGGCGAATGACAGTAATACGGATTATTCGCTCTGGAAAGCAACTAAAACTCTGAAAATGCCAATAAAGCCGATTCATCCCATCAGTAAAATGGATGGAACATGGACAAAGAAAAACAATAATCATCTTGAAAATGTATTTCGACCTCATGAACGTCAAATACGAGAAGCATTGAATGGAAACATAATACAAATTCTCGAAGATGTCACACCAACATCGCCTACTGAAGTAACAAACAAAATTTAAAACAATTTAAACTTAAAGAAAGCACCAGGGTTTTGTCTGATTACTGGATAAATAATAAAGCAGCTACCGAGAAAAGGTACGGTTAACTGGTATCATAAACGCTGCACTTAGGTCCAAGTGCCAACATTTTGGAAAGTAGCTGAGGTTATAATGATTTCCAAACCGGGAAAACCGCCACATTTAATAACATCAAACAGACTTATATCGTTGCTGCCAATAATGTCTAAACTCTGTGAAAAATTACTAGTAAAAAGACTCAAACTGATAATTGAAAAAATAACCTAATTCTGAATCATCAATTTGGTTTACGCAGTGAGCACTCAACTATTGACCAAGTGCATAGAATAATCAATATCATTGAGAAGATTTTAGACGAAAAAAATAGTTTGTTCAGCAGTATTCTTTGATGTAGGCCTTTGATAGTACAGCATAATGCTGGAATCATATATAACGGAAAGATATTTCAGGCGTAAGCAAGAAGATGAATATTATGAGCTTAAGGAAATAAGATCAGGAGTTCCACAAGGAAGTGTACTTGGACCACTTCTGTATTTACTATACACCCGAGATGTTCCAATCCCACAAAAATCCACGATAGCCACTTTCGCCGATGACACAGCCATCATACAACAGAGAAATTACAAACCGCCATCTACCAATTAATCTTTCAAATGATTACAAATTTTACATTTCATAAACAATTCTGATTTGTTGGGGTAAAACTCAATGGTTAGTCCCAAAATTAATTAAACCTATTTAAAATTTATTTTCAATTTGGTATCTTTACTAGGTCAAGTGGCCTCGTTCTTTGAAGTCTTCTTTTAACGACAGAGTTATCTATCATATGGCGAATATAGGGGTTTCCATGTTCCTGGAGCCTTATTTCGTGTTTGGCGGCATGCTTTTTTATTTCATCTTTGATCTTGTGTACCACGTCTGTATCAATTTAGGTTTTGGCAATTTGGCTTTTGTTTTGCTTAGTACATCTCCATAGAGTTGAATACCGTAGGTCCATATCGGCTTCAGTATTTGCCGATATAGCAACAGCTTGTTGTGTATTGTAAGCTCAGAGCCTCTACCTATGAGCCAATACATTTTTCTGAACCTACTATTAAGTTTTTCTTTTTTCTTTTTGACATAATCTCTCCACTTGAGCTTGGCATCGAGTGTCATGCCAAGATATTAATCTTTGTTTGCATATGGCCCTCGGCATGAGTTAATTTCTATCGGTAAATGGGAAGCCTTTTGATATTTAAAGTTAATATGCGTGGTTTTCAGCTCATTAAGCTTGATTCTCCAGCGCTTAGTCCAGTTACAAATCGCATTGGTAATCTTCTGGAGTTTGCTCGTTGCATCATCGACATTACATCCAAGCGCCGTGATTTCTGTGTCATCTGCAAAGGTGGCTATGGTTCCTTCATCTGTTGTTGGAACATCCTTTGTATATAATAAATACAGAATTGGTCCTAAGACACTCTTCTGTGGGACACCGGCATAGATTTTCTTTAGTTCGGAGTATTCATCCGAATTATGATTTCACACGAAAATGTCTATTGGATAAATAAGATCTTAGTATGGTAAAGAATTGCCTTGGCAGATCTCTATGCAACTTGAATTCCAGTCCACTGTGCCAGACTTTATCGAATGCTTGGGTGTTTTTTCGATAATGTTGGTGATTCTATGCATCTGTTCAATTGTGGAGTGCTTTTCTCTGAATCCAAATTGATGTGGAGGAATTAATTGTCGGTCCTCAATTATTGGTTTAAGTCTTTTCAGTAATAATTTTTCAAAGAGTTTTGACATACTTGACAACAATGAAGGTGGTCTGTATGATATTTTATCGTTAGGTGGTTTATCAGGTTTTGCTATCATGATTACTTCTGTCACTTTCCATTGCCACGGAACATATTTTAACCGCAAGCGTGCACTGATTATGTGTAATGACTTACCAAATCCTATACCTGATAGATCCTTCATTATTTGCCAAGTAATCAAGTCATTCCCTGGGGATTTTTTAACATTCATGTTGCTTTTCATTTCTACTTTTAATTCTTTGAGAGTTACTGGGCGTACATCAAAATCATCTGGCTTTTGGATTGACATTATATTTTCATTGGCCGTTTGCCTTGGTAGTGGTTGGAAAGTATGCTCGAGATACTCCGCAAACAGATCAGCCTTCTCTTTAGGACCTCTTGCCCATGTTCCATCCTCTTTTTTAAGTGGGGGCACTTGCATTTTGAATAATCGGAATTTTTTTAGTCGGTTAGGCTAGCTAGATATCTGTTGATTGATGCATTTTTAACTTCTTTGAGAAGAGATTTGAGACTGTTACCTATACTTCTATTGGGTAGGACATATTAAGCTTCTTTTTATTTTGTATAATGAGGATACTTAATATAGCATAGTGAATTGTTTCATTGAGTTGTTATAATTCTTCTTCCAACTGGTGAGAATTTCTTTTCGGTACCTGAATATAGGCTTTTCCTCCATAACAACACGAAAGATATCCCAGTTTGTTTTTGAATTTTCTAATCTGGGTGCATACTCTTCCTTTGGATTACCATTTCACTGACTGTCATGATAACCGGGGAATGATCCGATACTAGAGAATTACTGTCTTTAATGTGAATGCAGTTCTGGGATATACCTCTTGCTACATAAAAGCCTGGGCCAGAATGTTGGGGAGCCACCAAAGTAAAATTTACATTTTGACGTTGTAAGTATAGATCCCCAGTAGGTGTTTTTCGCATTAGTCACCTCCAATAATAAAATCACGTCCAAGCAATTTAAATAGTTTAAGGTAATCCTCCCTTTTCAAGTTATGCCGGGGAGGACAATATTTTGCAGAGGCAGTAAGCTGTCTGTGTTTAATTTCGGAAAGATCCTTGTTGTAGTGACTTGCATTGTTTATTCTTCGATATTTGATTCTAAATGGTGTTTTATTTCTTTTATTAGTAATGCCGATCCACCTCTTGCACTGTCCGCTGGATGAATGGAGACAAACAAAGACTTAACTAAATGGCTTTCAAATATTAAAGAAATGTCGTTTTTTCTGTTGTATAATGCCATTCGCATTCCAGATTGTTATTTTGAAAGTTGTGTTCTTCTTAACCTGTTTTGTTGGATTGCATTGAGGGAGTTGCATTTTCTTCAGTTGATCAAAATTCATGTTTTTCAGATTACTTTGGTCATCTAGCCGCTTTTTAATAGCTGCAATGCTGTTCATAATTTGGTTATTTTCGGAGCCCATTTGTGTGGTTGAACCCAAACCTTTCATTACCTGGGCAAGTGAACTTCTTTGCCCTGTGTTGATTGGTTGTGAGTTTTGATCCATCTGAGTTGATATTTGAACCCTTCGATTTTCGTGATTTTGTGGTTGATTTCTTGTTTTATCTCTTAATTTTTGTAGTTGTTTAGCAACCTCACAGCCTAGATAATTAGCCGGATGTTGGCAGGTACAATTTGTACACTTGGCTGGCACAACTTTCTTTTTTGTAAATGCCTGGGTAATATGATTACCTGAGCATTTTACACATCTTGGATCCCGGCAGCAACATCTTTGGGTATGATTAAATGCCTGATACTTCTTGCATTGGGGTATGTGTGTTGTGGTGTTCCTCATTGGTTCGATTTTCAACTTCATGTAAAGGATTCCTTTTATTAAAAGGAAAGAGGGAAAAAGAGGGAATCCCCTTTTACTGATAAATTGGTTTCCTTCCTGGATTTCTGTTTTCTCTTGTTTAACAATATTCACAGCATGTAGTATTTTACGACCTTTATTCTGTATTCTGTTCTCTTCCATTCTTTCTTTGCTTGCAAGTGTGATGAAAACCTCTAGCCATGACTTTTATAGGTCAGGCCTGTTTATTCTCGTAAGTGAACCACAACCAAGTTCTGTAAGTATCTGAGTCCGGAGTATTAATTTTCCAAACGTCATTGTTTAGCGTTGTTACCTAATAGTCTTTGCCAGTAACCGATTTCATCTGTGACTGCAATTCCGGGTAACTGGTTACACCCACAATATTTATTGCTGGTGATTTTCTTTTGGTTGCATCAAATATGGTGTAATGTTCTTGGTAGGTTTACTACATTTTGGTTGATTGGCTTTGGGTAGACCACCTTTTGAATTTGTACTAGATTTTACCCTACCATTTAATTGCTAAGCCTTAGGTGACGATTTAGCTTTTCTTTTCTTACTTTTCCTGGACTGTTTTTTCTTCTTTAGGATGAAGTCCGTTTCTTTCATCTTCATCAGTGGAATAGATCAGTTTGTCTGGTTCAATGCTTCCTATATCGCAACCTTCTTTTGAATCCCAGTCATTTTTAGGTTTTCAATTTCTCGCTTTAGATACTCAATTTCTTCGCTTAGTTTGGCATTGCTCCATATGCTCTACTAGTCTCGCCAAGAGATCCATATTCTACTTTTCTAGGTCGATAGTTGTTTTACTAGATTCGGCTATTTGTAAAGTAAAATTTCCGGCGACATCACTTATTTCGTGTAATGTTTGTCCAGTACATCTAGTTTTAAGGTTAGAAAAACGTTAACGTGGGAATTCATCTTCAAACGGCAGGGTTTTCCCATGGACAATTGTATGTCGCTCTTTCCCGCTCAAGAGATTCTCACCAAGTGGAAATAATAATCGTAGATAATCCACAGCAGTGAAAGCTTCTCAACGACGACCGTCAATTTTCTCGAAATGTTTTTTTTTAAAGAAACTCTGTAGTTTAATTTTTAATAAATATTGTTCGTACAAATAATTACATATTTTTTGAATTTGTAATCTTACATGCGATCTATTAAAAAAATATTTAACTACACTTTGCTGGGAGTAAACGGGCGCGAAGCGCCTCAGAACAACCTAGTCCCTAATAAGCTTCTGCTTTATAAGCAAGTATTGAAGCCTGTCTGGACTTATGGTATACAGCTGTGGGGGTGTACCAAGCAGAGAAATATGGATATTATTCAACGATTCCAAAATAAAGTGCTAAGAAACGTCATCAACGCACCATGTTTTGTCAGTAATAGTGACATCCAAAGATCTGGGCATAGGACACATCAAAACCTAAATTATGAAATTTGCTAGAAGTCATGAACAACGGCTACTTCCCCATGTCAACATAGGGGCTGGATGATACTGGATAATATGGATTTAGTTGGAAGGCTTAAAAGAGTTTTGCGTTTGTGTAAAATCAGCTAAAATAAATCTCTATCAAAGCTAAGGAGTTCATCGATGGATGAACCCTTCAATTTCAGTAAAATGTGGTAATTTAAGTTAGAATAAAATTGCTTATTAGTATTCGACTAGATTGTAATTAAAAAAAGAAATAATAAAGAAGAGTTATTTTCAAAAAAAAAATAAAAAATCTGAAATGGTTGGAAAAACTGAGCAATAGGTGAAAAAACTATTGTAGGTTTAGTCGTATATCAGCCTGGTCCTTTATGACATACCGCGTTTCGAGCACATCGAAGTCATCTCAGCCAAAACCCGGAATCTGGACAGAAACTTCTTATTTGTTAGTATCGATGCAACTCCAGTGTTGTCTACGTCTGACAGAGAAAGAAGCCAATGAGATTTTCAAATTTTGTTTGAATGGGTGGAAGGCAAAAGTGACGTGATTCTAGCGGATGATATGAATGCGCATTCGAGAATATGAAGGGGGAGGGGTGAAAGAACTGATGCTAGAGGTAACTGGTTGACCCGCCTCATTCTGGATTCTGATCTCGTAGTCCTGAATGATGGTGGGTCGAGTAGAATGGCGAGAGTGGGGTCGGCAGTCAGCGCGATAGACTTAACTTTAATATCTAGCGGGCTGGCGGGCCAAGTCACTTAGAATGTCTCAGATGAGAATTTGGGTAGTGATCATTATTTGATCAGGATATGCTTAGGTGGTATAAATGTTGACATAGACCGTAAGGTCATAAAGAAAGGACATATGATTACGTGGTTTCAGGGAAACTTTATCAGATCCTTATGGATTTGGGGTTTGCAAATGGGTGTATGAGATCATGAATGAGAGAAAGTTAGTTTTATATGGTAGAGGGTATAGGTTGGAAGGAGCAGTGACTATGGGCCTCCCCCAAGACACCAAAATCTCATCGACTCTCTTCAACATGTACACGAGCTCGATACATAGGTGTAACTCCTCGGGCAAAGTCATTTTGCTATTTGTAGATGACTTTTTCCTGATGGACAATGGGAATACCATCGAGGAGGCCTTGAGTCGGGCCCAAGAATGTGTGAATCAGGTAACCGAATGTTTGAGTGAATTGAATTTGAGGGTAAATTCGAGTAAATGTTGTAGTATGGCTTTTAGAATGAATCGGATGGTTGATGTGCGAATATATAATAAGAGAATTGAGTGTGTGAAATTGACTAGGTATTTCGGAATCTGGATCAACAGAAGAATGAGTTTCAAAGTGCATATGGAAAAATTGGCCAATAATTGAAAGAGTAGATTGAACGCGATTAAAAGGGTGAGCAAACCGAAATGGGGAGCTCATCCGAGTGTGACTGATATGTTACGAAAGGCGCTAGTGTCAACTAAAATTGCGTATGGAATGAGTATATATGGTGATGGGTCCAAGGTTGGGTTTAAAAAGTTGATGCTTGTGGAGAATGCGTGTGCTAGAGTGGTATTGGCAGCGATCAATTCGACACCAATACATACTCTGTGGTCTGCATTGGGTGATTCGCCTCTTAATTATAACAGGGAATGGATCACCGTGCGGGAGACTGCGAATGTTAACTAAGGACAATAAATTGATGAATGAAATGAAAGAGAGATTGCAAAGAGGGACGGTTTTCAAAAAGACAACAAGATCACTGGTAATCTTGGAAAATATTAACATATTCTCCAAGATTCGTCCGACAAATTCGAAAATCCCTCCGAGCAATCTAATAGTGCGGTTCATGTTTGGTGATGCAACAAAAGCAATGATGAATGAGTTATCGGTTAAGAGTGAATTTTGCAAAATGCGAATGAATTATGTTGCACATGTGAAAGTGTATACAGATGCAAGTGTAAATGATGATCGAGTAGGTGTGGGAATTTATATTCCTTCAATGAGGAAAGAGAAAATGGTAAGAGTGCATGACAGTATCTGTATAATGAATGCAGAATTGATCGGGATTATGGAAGGGGTCAAGTTGGCAATGACACAAGGGAGAAGGAGAATAATGTTATTCTCTAACTCCCGGAGTGAGTTGGAATTAATTAGTAAGAGTGGGGGAACTCATGGCAATGTGTATGTGGAAATGCTATATAAGCATCTTCAATCTTGTGGGAGGGATGTCATTCTTCAATTGATACCTTCACACCTACAGATTGAAGGTAATGAAAGAGCCGGTATGCTTGCGAAACGGGGTTGTTTGATTGAGGATGTAAATGAATATGAATTCAAGGATGCCAGAGACGTACTTCGCATGTTTCAGGTGAATCTGTGGAAAAAATGGGAGAGAGAGTTTGATTGAAAAATGTTAGGTGAAAGGTAAGAAGTACTTTGAGTTGGTTAGGTCTCCTTTGAGGCAACCGTTCTTTAAGGTGCTCAAAGAAGATACTAGAATGTTACGAACTATGGAACGAGTGAGATTGAATCATGGAAATTGGAAAGAATGTTTGAAGAAACGCAATTTGGTTGTGTGTGAATTATGTGAAAGCTGTTTGGTTGTGGAGGACATCGATCATTTGATTCTGAAATGTTCTGCATTTAACCAGAGCAGACAAATGTTCGTTGTTCTATTGAGTGCAAGTAGTTTGACTGAATTATTACGAATGGGAATGAACGTATATAAGAATGTGAAAGGGGATCGATGTGTGCTCGATGTATGAAAAGAAATTAAAATTAAATTATGATTGTAAAAAATGTAAAAATTAAATTTGTAAATTTTGAAACGGGCACCGAAAAAAAAAAAAAAAGTAAAGGTTTAGTCGTTAAACACTGTTTATATGAAATGTATTGAGTACCTAGAATGAAAATTGTAAAGCCGATTTGTTTATGATTTTAAAATGTTAACGATTTTAAATAAACGTAGAGCTATAAGTAAATAGAAACAAATCTGATGCGATTTATTTCGATAAATTGTGTTTATCGCATTATCTGGTTTGGATGCAAGCGGTGTGCTCTCTGAACTCCTAAGCTGTCGTTTTAACTTTTCACCCACACAAATAAGCCCCTTATACTTTTATGAATCGGAATCTATTAACCCATTAAGCAGAATCATAAAAATTAATTTACTTATCTTCCATTAATTTTAAAAATTATTTAAGTTAATTTTTTAGTTTTTGAAACCGCTCACATTTCTATAAATTTGGTGTCTAGCGAACCAGAAACTAATTAAAACTTCCAGTTTGTTGTTGTATTTGGTATCGTACACGTTATACATTGAGTATATTGAATTATTATTTTATGTATTTTAATGCGTTGAGTGTTAGTTCGTTGTGCGGAGTATTAATATACAACAAAACTCTATTTAGCATAATAAGACCATTAACGATTAAATACAATTATTGGTGTTCAGTTTAATAGAAACTATATTTTATTGTACACATAGTAACTACAAACTGTATACATAATAATAGAGGTTTTGGGAGGAAATGAATGAATTCATATATGTATATAATACGCGTATACATAAGAATGAAAGGCAGGATCCAGTACTACAATAATTTAATAATTAAATTTACGAATTAATATTTGGTTGAATGATTTAACTTTTTTTTACAAAATGGAGATTAGTCATCCATCCACATGAATATTACGTCGAACCACACATTCGCGTATCATCAATATGCTAAAATAAAATAAAAGACCGAATAAACAACCAAAACCTAACAAACAAATAGTTCAAATATTTCACCAAACAAAACACAAAAATGTAATTAATTCGTTTATTGCCATAAATTTATCCGGGCGCGAGAGAAACTGCGAATATATGGATATCACCCCTATATATGCTATATCGGTTCGGCTGTGTATAACAAAATCATGGATTGACGTCGATAAATTTATGAATTCGGGCGCGCGCTACACTTTTTCCACTCAAATAAAACTCCAATTTTTCATTCATTCAAATAAAAATATGCCAAGCTTTTTGTTCTCTCGTTTTATATCGAAGCTTTTGTATTTTATATGGGCTTTTAATGCACGATGAATACAGAAAAACATTTTATTTAGATTCAGCATACAAAAAAAAAACTGTTGACAGTTCAAATATGTGTTCAATTTTTACAATAATAATGGAGTGAATGGATACAAAAAAATAATAATTTTTATTTATTGGGATTTGAGGTTTTTGGAGGAGTTACATGAGTGGATTAAAAATATTTTTTATGGTTGGTGTTTGATACGCTGCTATTCAATACGTTTTGTCGTTGGGGTTTTTTAATGTCAAAGATCAACACTATTGTGTTGGAGTTGTGTGAATAATTGCGCTTTGAATGGATTATGAGTCTCATTTATCCGCGATTTGTAATTATTTTTTGCTGGTGGCGATAGAATTTTAAACTTGGAACGACGTAATGTACTCTTAATATTGTAGTATTCATGATATTGGTTTAATTAATATCGGAAAGGTATTCAAGTCAAAAATTTATGAAGACTAGGATTTATTTTAAATTATTACTGAATTATTGGTCTTTCGATAGCTTTTAGTAACCCGAGAATACTTTACTGATAGTAATAATATGATACTCTCATATACCCATAAAATTATATATAACGCGGAAACCAATATCTACCTCTTATAAAACTTTAAGTCACCAAAACTTGGAAAAATTCTTTGTCGGGATGTCATATCGGTTCAGCCTATTGCCCTGCACAATTTTTCGTCCACTTCCTTTTAACAAAGTTGTATGAATTTTTCCATTCTCGTTGTGCATCATGAGACGGAAAAGCAACCGCTTCCTGAAATAATATTACCACTTCTCTTTTCACGCTCTCCACTGTTGGCTCATCCTGTTCCTGATCCTTTCTCTGCCTCGTCATATTCTGGCACTTCACCATCTCAACTGCAACCCGTGCCACTTTAGCACATTTCTCCGTTACGGCTTCCTGAATAGCTCTCTCTTGAGAGATCGACTCCATGGTGTCTTGGGCTGGGCCTACTCTACGGATCTGTGCTCTACTCAACAAGTCAATTCGCGCTACGACTGCCTTTACCGTGTACTTTCATCTGCAGTCTCTGACTTGTTGATCGTTGACTAAGCATTTTTGGTGATCTCGGACTGAGCCTCATAAAGCGATCATTACATTGCAGCCAACGGTTGCGGACGCAGTGACCTAACTTGACGCATTAAAAGCATCTCCTTGTACTGTTTATGCTTCTTAGCACTGCTCTTGAATCTTGAAATTCTCTGTGACTTCCATAACTTTGTGTTAGCTGTCAATCCGTCTTTTATTATCCACTTTATCTCCGCAATATTCTCGGAATCAAGCTTACACACCAACGCCAATACTTCATTCATGATTTTATTTTTAGTATTTTTTCTTGGGCAGCACTGATAAACGCATCCAATATTACTCCATTCAACACATCTGCAGGTGCATTACCGTAAACTTCACGCTTTCTGGGTCTTGCAGCCCTCCGCAGATCCAGAGATGGGATTTTACACATCATCTACTAATTTTTCCCTGACTGAGTAGACAACTCGTTGACAACGTAGACAGCATAAACTCTCGTAGACAACATCCGACAGTAGCGATCGGATGATCTACATAATTTTAGCTTCTGTTTCCTGAGTTTTTTAATACTACAAAATATATTTCCGTAAGTAACATATATTATGTGCCTTATGTCTAATTTCGGTTTAAATGGCCAACTAACTAAATTTAAGGTTAGTGTGTAATAGTTGCACGAAGATATTTCTAATATTTTTAAACCAAAACATCTTAACTGCAAACTTAACTCACATTTGTAAATGGCCGATTTAAAATATTGTCGAAATTTATAAATTTTAGTTAGGTTAGAAAATTTTAATTAAACATCAAACACGGTTTGTTTTGCGCCATCTATGCACGACTAGTATGAACTAAACTAATTAACTTTATAATCGAAAAATTGAACAGTCTAAATTATTGACTAAACCAAATTGCCGTTAGTCTCTAAACTAAAACGTATTGGATCTCATAGTTAGTTCTCAATTGTGTACTAAATTGTTAATAATCAACCGTCTACAGTAAATGCTTCGACAATTGATAAAACTCAAATTAAATTAAAAAATTAAAATAAAATTTCATTTTCATTAATGCCATCTGTTGACAACTGGTACGAATTAACATACAGTTGTAAAGAAATTATAACCAACTTAATTGTTGGATAGATCATACTAATTATTAATTAATGTGTCTGAACTTTAGTTTCAGTTACTAATTAGATCAGATACATCAATCTCCTCCACGCAAACAAAACAAAACAACGACAGCAGATTGATACAATATAGCTTGACGCTGTGTGACTCTGTTAACCTATAAATTGACATAGCCAAAAAAAAATGTATTCTCTAGAGTTCAACAACAATGGTAGTGATTGTCTTAAAAGTTGAAAAACTATCAACAAAATAATGAAGGGGCAGCCTCATCCAGTTGAAATTAAAGAACTCGTTGATCAAAAAGGTTGCATAATATCTGGTTCAGTGCAAATAGCCAATGAATTCAACGAGTTATTTACGAGTGTTGGAGATGCAACTGCTACTATTATTTGTATGGATGAAGCTGACAAAAAAGATTAATAGGTAAATAATGGGTTGGGGAATAATAAATCCAATATTGTTTCACTAGATGGCTTTAGTGGCATATATCTCGTGATGTATTTGTCGCAGTGGGCCATACGTATAACAATATTCTTTTGCCCGTGTTGTGATTGATTGATTCAGTTGTGAGTTATATCGCTTCAAGGATGGAAGACCTATCGTCGAAAATTTCAAGAAAATACTGAAAATTATCGAAGTAGGTCGGCATGCGAGCTGTTGTAGCTTCACCCAGGAGCTGAAGTTCGAACACAAAATAACAAGGTAGGTAAATAGGTAACAAGCAATATTATTTGTCACATCACAGAGTTGTGAAAGAAAGTCGTTCCACTACGAAGTTACGAGTGGTATTTGATGGATAAGCTAAAAGGACCAATGGAAATTCGTTGAATGATCAGTTATTAGTAGGACCAGTCGTTCAGTCCAGTTTTGTAAAAATACTGTTAAGATCTCGCACTCGCAAAATTGCTTTCTCCACTGACATAGAGAAAATGTTTAGGCAAATTTGGGTCAACAAAAAGGACAGCGAATACCAGAAAATCGTGTGGAGAAAGGATTCAGGAAATGGTCTGCAAACCTTTAATATATTGACAGTACTCCGGAAGTCGATAGTGATATATCAAATAAAGAATTTGAAAGTGATTCACAATCAATCTCTGTACTTGGCGTAAAGTATGTTATCTGAGGCATCCAAAATTGTTGATACCATCGGCTGGTTGTCGCCGACTAAAATAAAAATAAAAATATCGTTTCAGAAGCTCTGGTTGCTAGGTGTAGACTGGGTTGAACCTTTACCGCCCATAATTGACGAGAGCAGTGATTACAAGCAATATGTATAGATTGGAAGATATCCGAATACCTAGATGGCTTCACACTGAAGGGCAAGAATGGGAGCTGCACGGTTTTGCTGATGCATCTGAATTGGCCTACGCGGCAGTTATTTATAGCAGAGTCAAAACGGAAAGCGGCTATATCACAAGGGTTGTGGCCGCAAAGACAAATGTGACACCTATTAAATCAATAAGTATCCCACGTTTCAAGCTCTGTGCTGCAGTATAATAACAAAATTGATGATGTCTATACTAGCGGTACTCAAAACAGCAGACATTTGCGTCCAATAGGGTTTCGTATATCCTCCAACACACCAATCGTAAACAATGGAGTCACGTACCCTCAAACGATAATCCAGCTGACTGCGCGTCGCGAGGTATTTTCCCAGAACTGGTTAACCGCGATTTATGGTGGAAAGGTCCACATTGGCTAAAGAGACCAGAGGTAGAGCGGCCGAACCAAACTATAACCAGTTGAATTCGGTTGTAATGATGAATGTTGGAAAGAGTAGCGAATGGCTTTTCGCCTCCATCGAAAGATGTTCCACGTTTTCAAAGTTGACCATGGTTATTACTCGAATTTTGCTGTTCTTTCGAAGAATACCATCAACCTAATCTTACCTAAAATACTCACGGCAACATAATGAGGCCAAACAAGACGCATTCCATGTTTGTGTTGATAAAAATACAACGTTCCAGTTTTGCTTCGGAAATCAACGACCTCGCCAATAATAAACCACTAAATAAAAATTCAAAACTAATAAGTGTTTTTCCATTTATAGACAAATTTGGTTTATTACGAGTTGGTGGCAGATTGAATAATGCAGCTGTGCCCTACGAAATGAAACATCCAATTATAGTTATAACAAAACATCGCATTACGTCACTTATCATTAGAGATGGACACATTAACCATTTGCATGCAGGTCCAAAGGTTTTGATGGCAATTCTGAAGCAAAAATACTATATTCTGCGATGCAGGGATGAAGTTCGTGCTGTAATTGGAAGATGTGTCAAATGCGTCCGCTTGAAGAAAAAAAATCAATAACAACTTATGGAACAATTGCCACAATCGCGAGTGACCTATCAACGACCATTCTTCACAACTGGGGTGGATTGTGCAGGACCATTTTTCATCACGGGTATATTTGACACTTTTCATAAGTATGGCAACAAAAGCTGTGCATTTAGAGTTAGTTTCCGACATGACAACGGATGCTTTCCTGGCAGCTCGGCGATGGTTCCCTGGTCGAAGAGGAATATGCGGCCATATATATAGTGATAACGGGAGTAATTTTATCGGTGTAACAAACCAAACAAAATCGAATGCAATTTTATTCCACCGGGTGCTCCCAATTTTGGAAGTTTAAGGGAGGCAGCCATAAAATCTACAAAATATTATTTAAAGCGAGCACTAGGAGAGTCGAGATTGACATTTGAAGAGATGGTAACATTATGAAATCAAAATTTAGGCCATCCTTAATTCCCGGACGATATGCGAGGAAACTTTGGATAATATAAACCCTTTAACGCCGGGACATTTTTTAATTGGGCACGCAATTACACTGTTACCGGATCCCAATTTACAATTTATTAAAAACAATCGATTGTCACGGTGGCAGCACATCCAGCGAATGGTCCAGCATTTCTGGCAAAGGTGGCGAGTATTTACTGTCACTACAGCAGTGCCAGAAATGGAATACTACTTCACCAAATATACAGTGTGATACGGTTTTTTTGGTTGTTGGCATTTTTAGTATTAAGAATAAGAAAATTTTGATAATAGCTCGTTCACTTTTACTTTGGCAAGAGAGCTGTAAGTAACAAATTTTGGACAACACGAAATTATAATCAAAATCAAAAAAATTTATTTTTATAGCGTATTGAGAAGATCAATTTGTTTATTATTGTTAAATTGATGGTTTGGAGACACATTCGCACAAGTAGAATTCCTAACAATTTTATGATTTTTGCTGGGATTAGAAACTAATTACCCATATGGACCCACAATGAGTCATATATCGAGAGAAGAGTAAAATGTTTAAATGTCTTGAATTGTTGTTGAATATGTTGCAACGTAAAAACCTGAACAATACCACGCCGAAACAACCAGTTATTATATATGGTTGCGGATTTTGGCATCATAGGATTTATAAAAATAAACGCGACGAACAGTTATCCCGATGATCCTGTTAGATCTATGGTTATCCTGATAATATTGGTATTCGCTAAAATAATTAGGAGGAATGGGCGAGAGGTTTCGGGGTCAATATTTCTTAAAATCTAATACTGTGGTAAAGGATACTGAAAATTTAACCATTTTATTTAAAGACAGCTAGCTCCAATCTCAATGGTCTCAGTCGCAGAATCATATAGTTCAACAAATTTTAGGAAAACCGTTTGTCCTCAATAAATCATCAAATTTCATCTTCAAAATTTAATTATCCGCAGGTATTAAAGTGGCGTAGAATATACGAGTATTTCATTTTAATACCCAGAAGCGGCATCAATAATAAAAAATTACTTACAACATAAAAGATGAAATATACTATAAATATAAATCACTGTAAGACTGTACGAGATAGCTACGTCACATCAAGTAATTTGGTTGCGAAATTGTTGATGTAAAACGTGAATCCGCTATTTGAAAGTCAAAAAATAAATTTTGCTTAGATAAATCAAACAATATACCCTGAAAGGGTTCCAATCGGAATCACTTTGATGCAACTAACGTTTTATAGGGGCTCGTGGCTAGTATATACACGGTAAACTAAGCGGTTATTTGACAAATATCGCAATAATTGCATTACACTTGTCATTCTTTTGTTTCAAGCAATTTAGAAATGGACATTGGAACTTACTAAACCAAAAACTTGTTATGTCATTAAACTGTGTAATTAAGCGATCAAACCTATAGCACAGGTTAAACTATAATTCAAAACTTCCCCCCACCATTAACACGTAATTTACAGGTATCAATATAATTAAATTTCCTATTACCATTTATTTTTTAAATTTACAATTTAATTTTTAATTTGTGTCAATGTATTAACATTAACATTACATAGCCATCAAACTAACAACGACAAAATAACCATAAACTATAGAAAAAAATTATTGTTATGACCCACAAACCAACCAAAAACAAAAATAATTAAAATTAAAAAACGAAATTGTAATAATTAAACGTCGTTCAAATACACGGTCTGCGTATATTTACTGACATGTCATACCCACCTCCACTATCACATACGAAAATCCTTGATAATTATGTTAATTAGCAAGTCAACTATATTTTTTTATTCAAAATTTTGTATATCATTGTAATTCAATATAATTGTATCGGGTATGTTCTGCGCACCGTTAATTAGAATACTAATATGTCGGTTATTTTTAAGAGCGAGATTGAAAGTTTTGATAAAATTAACAAAAAAAAAAATTATTTCAAATAAATGCGATAGACACACGCACCAAATTTATTGGTGGCCCTGTGTAATGGTGAGATAAGACGCGAATGACTTTTAATGGAATTTGAATAAATATTTATTAGAAAAATATATGCACCGTTTGAAAAATATCTCTCTATATATATAAAGAAGGAAGGGGACGTCAGGGACAGGTGATCACTTCACTTTTTAGTTGTAGGGAATATTATTAATTATTGAAATTTTCGATGCGAGAGATCAAATTGATAACGAGTTTCTTGAACAGCTAATTAGGTGTGTGAGGATTGCGCTCATACCACCGTTGCGCTCATACATCGCAGAATCGCATAAAATAAAATTTTTACGACTTTTTAAACCACATTTAAAATCCTGGTGCAACTCGAGCCCGTGCAACTCGAAAGTTGATTACACCGTAATACATCGCATTGTTTTGCAAACCTGAAACAATATTAGCTTGTTCACTAATTTTGACCTCGAAATCTCATACATCTACGAGTCAAATTTAAGCCGGAAAGCTAAACACGTTTCAATGTGAACAATTCAAGCATCTCACATTCGAGTTATCATCCGTCGAATCATTTTTACTCAATCAGATAAGGACCGCAATGTTTCATGGCTGCAACAGTATCTACGACTCACGCTCTAGGTCACATACTCAGGTCATTTCGAGAAGTCGAATCCTTTCCTACCACCACCAACACAACTGAGAAGGTTTAAATCACATATAAGGTCGGTTTTCCAAAAATTGTAAATTCCGTTTCGAATACAATAAATTCATTTATTGGAATCGGGCCATATGGAAGAAGTGTTTGACAACCAAATCAAAGTTCATGTAGTGTAAGAAGTTCCGTATTGGCTCAAAGCTTCAGCACAGCATGTTAGAAATATTAACTCGCTTTTGCGAATAAAAATTAGTTTTCGTTGCAATTTTCAATCTATAGATTGTTATTTCAGTGATAAGTATTAAAATAGTTTGAAACAGCAAACATCTCCTCAACGAGATACGGAAAGAATTTACCACTAACTCGAGCTAAATTAAAACAAATCAATCAGCATTGGTCTCACTAGACCGATTGTGTTTTATACTTTTTTTATCGTATATGAAGAAGCTATTTCACCTAGCTTGAGGAGAGCTCACCTATCAAAATGGTTTCCGATCGCTGGAAGTGTCAGAAGCTACTGATGATTGAATCGTTCAAATTGTAACGGCAATCTGCATATTAACGGCTTCAGTGTCACCTATACGAAAACTATGAATCGGTGGTATATATTCGTCCAATTTTGGCAAAAGGTTGAACTCAGAAAACTATCACCTCGTCATTTTGGAGGGTTGCGCCAACGTTCGAGAAATCGATGTGTTACAAATTAAAATGTACGCATGTACCGATACGCTAAGGGATGTCAAAAAAACGTCACGTGCGATGCAAAAACCATAACTTGTCATAACGACAAGTGTCATTTGCACAGTTGAAGTTCCTTGCTAAAACACTTCAAATACATCGCACCTCAGTGTTCTGCAAACAATTCATCCATCATTTACGCCTATAGGCTTTGCGACATTCCCAAAAGGTTTTATAAGTGTGCCTGAAATCAATTGGTCATTCGGGTTCTGGGTCAACCTCTTACAGAAAACTCAATTTTCCGTACCTAGGGAAACATCCGAGAATTTACTATTCCGATCTTCAGGCCGAAGATCCCCGTTTAAAATATTATCGAGAACGGATGAACGAATACGATGCACAATACGGCCTAACGCTATTGGAAAACACGAACACCAAGCAGATCATTTCTTAAGCAAATAATTGAAAGACAACAGTCACTATGACGGACAAGTATAAGTTGAACAGGTAGATGACGATCATTTTTTAAATTAAAAACTCTTCACTTTCTGTCATAGAACACGGAAAAATTATCAAGATGTCAAATTTTCGATTTTCAAATTTCTAAGAAATCTTCTTCCAAACAAAAAACCATAACGGTAACGTAATAATTACACACCAAGCGTTGATCAACCTCTTTGGGCCAGAAAGGCAATTAAAATTCTTTATTTTACCAACAATGTAATCATTTGATGAAATAATTGGCAACGACAGTTTAAAACAACTTCGAGCCATATTCCATACAAATTTTATGGCAATAATCCCTCTGAAGCAACATACTTCCACTTCAGTCAACAATATCACTCTTAGAAAGTCCTACCTAAATCGTCAGCAGAAGAAAAACTAAAAATAAAAATTGCACAATTGCCCCGAACTCTTTTCTGACCCCGATAAAAAATTAAGCTACACAACCACACCTTTGTAGGAGAAATTCGTACCGTTCAGTACCGATTTTCTCTCGACCGTGCTCGTATACTAGATGCCTGAAAGATGAACGATTTAATCAGACCTTCTAAATTAACATACAGCTCCCCCGTATGGAGAAAGTATTGAATGGTCATCGACTATCGAAAGTTGACTAGTCTCACCATCCCAGAAAAATACCCAATCGCTGAGATCAACGATATATTAGCGAATTTTGGAGAAAATAAATTATTCACAATGGTAAATCTAAAAAGTGGGTTTTATCAAATCCCGCTTTAACCGTCAAATATTGAAAAAACTGTCTTCTCTGTAAACCATGGCAAGTACGAGTTCACGGCTCCCTTTCGGCCTTAGAAATGCTCCATAATTAAGACGACATAATTATTTTCGACAAAATGAACAAGAACATTTGGAGAACCTAAAAACCATATACAAGGTTTTAGAGGGCGCAACCATGAACATTCAACTTGAAAAATTGGAATTCCTTCAGTATCAGGTTGAATTTCTAAGGTTCGTAATTTCGAACAACGGTATAAAACGAGCCGATAGAAATTAAATACCATAACTAAGTTTCCTCTGCCATAGACAGTCAAAGAACTTACATAGATCATTCCTAGGAATTGTTGGGTTCATCGCAGGTTCATTAAAGACTACGCAAAACTAGCAAAGCCTCTTACCCAGCTCTTAAGAGGTGAAGTTGAAGTGTTGTTAAACTCTCTCGTTTTCAATGAAGTGTTGTTAAAAATCCCAACGTTTTGAATTTTGCACTCGGTGCAGTATTATCTCAAGATGAGAACAAAACAGAAGGGAAATACGGCGCAAACGAAAAAAAATGCTTGCCATAATTGGGCTTTTAACATGCCTTAGAAATTTCCTATACGAAGTACAGAAAGTTTGGTTTTATACTGACCACCAAACGCTCACCCGAGAAACACACACCCGAAAAAAAATGTTGTGGCCATTGCATTATCAAAGGTACCCATTTCTTTAGAGTTAAACGCGGTAACTAAAACACAACATATAGTGACGATAGTTCTGCACAAACCGTATACCTATGGTCAACGCACCCCTAAATATATTCAGAAATCAACTCATTTTAAAGGTAGACGATGAAAGGTCTTATCAAATACTAACTCCATTTCCAACTTACTTCCGACACATCGTTCCACAACCGAATTTCTCAAAAACAGAGATTATCAATTTCTTTAAGAGAAACGTTAACCCCATACTCTAAACAGCATCAAAAGCACATAATCCTTAATGAGCAAAAATGAAGAAATATACTCCTTACATTTCAACAATTATTAAATTCGATTCTCATAAACACTGGTTGAAAATAAATTTACATACAGGTTCAAGGAATACCAGACGAAAACCAACAAGAAGAAACAATCCTCTCAGTTCATCCACGACCACATCGTAAAGCTCAAGAAACCTAACACAGATTCATTCAAACCATATGAATATCTAGTCCTCCGAGAATAAGTTGGTCTTAACAACAATAGACAAACTTACCAAACTCGCATTTTGCAAACCCATTAAGTCGAAAGCAGTTGAGGATAATAATTAGCCAGTAAGGGATATTCTTATAGTTTTCAGTGTCCCGGAAGTAGTTGTGATAGACAACGAAAGGTCATTCAATTCAAACGCTTGAGGATGATTTGAAAATAAAAATCGTCAGAACACCGCCATACAAAAGCAAGGTAAATGATAGAGCGAGACAGAGATAACGAGATGCTTGAATCTCGACGGTCCACTCATAAAATCCGATAACGACTACAACCATTCCATTGATTCCAGGAAACATAAAAGGGCAGTTCAATTGTTATATGGTAGAATGACCAATATAGATGCCGAGCAATTCAAACAGGCTTGGTTGTAAAATACTACAACAACAGGCAATCATAAAAGGATTTGAAGAGAGAATTGACATTTTCAGACGCACGTCGAAAGCTCCAGTTAATGCCAGAAAAGTAATTCATTATCTTTTTAGAATCTAACTGGCTATAGTCATGGATAAGCTTGTAGTCCAGTTTAACACGCTTTGATCTGACTTTATAAGAAATAGTCAGAAAATCATGGTCAGAGATGTCAGGCAAAGTGTGTTGACTAGACGCTAATACCCTAAAGTAATCGGACTCTGGTAGGTGCCAGAACGATACTGAAACTAAATGATTGGCTTTTAAAAGATTATGAAATTTATGGGACTTATCAAGCCTATTACAGTTTATATCGCAAGCAATTATAAAATAATTATAATTTAAGATATGCGAGGCTAGGAATTCCTGATAATCATCTAAATCGGATCGCACGGGAACTGCTGGATTGTAGCAAACCAATCAGTACAGTCATAGATGGTAATATCATTTCTGCCATCAAAACTTCAGTTTTACAATAAATGGACGAATGAATAGCCTTACGTTTATAAGGCATTTTTTATAGTAAATGCAAACACCTGCACCCCTTTTATGTGTTCTGCTGTCAAATCTCAAGATGCTGTGCCCATTCAGCGAGACAGATTCGTTATTAGGTATCCACGACACAAAATACGTCAAGATCTTTGGAATCGATAAATATTCACAGTTTATCGATATGACAAAACAAACTCCGGACATTAATAAATCGAAAACTAACACACCCCGATTGACAATCGTACACAACATTATTATTTAGAAATAAACATTCCCGCGATGAGTCTAGATTGAGAATAGAATTGGTGAATGACCTAAAATATAAAAAAATATTAGAAAGCAAGGTACACAAATTATGAAATTTATATGGCAGTATTCGTGTAGCTGTTGATCTTCTCAGCATAAGAAAAATTAGAGTAGAAGACTATCATTTCTCAATAGGATTGTCGATCCTATTTGTGGTAGAAAAATTACTCTGCCGTTTTTGAGCCTCCAGTTTTACGCACAAAACGTCATCTTCTATTTAAAGTAAGCTTAAACGAAACAATTTTGAGTTTAGTTTTATCCCGGCCCTTAGGGAGGAGTGGATGACAATCAACCACGTCTATAATTTCCAGATTTTAAATAATCAACTAATGAAGAGGCTCAGTATTTGGATTCAGCCTGCTCACATATAAGACATCGTTATCTGGGACTTCAACGGATTGTAATTGAAGTGGACGCGACACCAATTCCAATGCCATCAGCAAGTTGATTGAGGTGTTGCCAGGAATCTGCATTTGCAACGACTCTGGGCTGACAATCGCCGCGCGTCAATTGATGCTTTCATAAAATCATTCATCACAGTGAACCATTCCAACATTAAGGGTTATCCAATTCGAGGTTGATAAAGTAGAAATCTGTATACCGACATCTGTCAAAGATAAACGTCAAGTACGCTGTCATTTATTTAGTTGACATTCTGCCATTTAAGAGTATGGAGCATTTAACTGACCATGGACAACGAAGAACATACGCAAATTGGGTGTTGGAAAAACAGGCCGTCGATGCTGATTTTTCGAACAAAATTTTCTTCAGTGATGAAGCTCATTTTTCGCTTGGTGGATACGTTAATAAGCAAAACTGTAGAATTTGGGGCTCAGAAAATCCACAATTGATTGTAGAGAAGCCATTACACCCGGAAAAAGTCACTGTTTGGTGCGCATTGTGGTCTGGTGGTGTGATTGGGCCGTATTTTTTTGAGAACAACCATGGACGAACCGTTACCGTCAATTCTGAGCGCTATGGCCGCATGTTAACCGATTATTTTTTTACGAAAATCGAAGATTATGATCTTGACGATATGTGGTTCCAGCAGGATGGAGCAATCAGTCACGTAACACGAGCAAATCGAGATCTTTTGCAAGAGAAATTTCCTGGACGTTTGATTTCGCGATTGGCTGATGTCAATTGGCCTCCAAGATCCTGTGATTTAACGCCTTTGGATTTCTTTTTGTGGGGCTACGCGAAAGATCGTGTTTACGCAAACAATCCTCAAACTCTTGACGAATTGAAAACTAATATTCGTAAGGTAATGGCCGAGATACCGCCCGAAATGTGCCGAAAAGTCATTGAAAATTACCGCAAAAGAATCAAGGCCTGTAAGAAGTCCCGTGGAGGACATTTGAATGATATCTTGTTTAACTAAAAATGGCAAGGATCAATCTGTAAAATGAAATAAAAATTACAATACATTCCGAATATTTTGTGTGTTTGTTTTAAGTTTACTTTATCAAGCTTGAATTGGATACCCCCCCCCCCCCTCCATTTCAACCATATGGCTTGCGCTTCGAGGTTTTGTAAGACAGCAAATAGGATAATTTCACTACACGATGTTCAGACCACCCCAGATTTGTTTTAATTTCAATAACTGGTTGTACGTAGAAGTGTGTATCCCCGCACATTTGAAATGAAAGCTTGATTTGCAGACACTGCTACGTGGGCACATCTCAGTCCGGCCATTTCATTTTGATTTACATTTTCCACAAGACTCCATTTCGTTTTATCTTAGACTATAACCACAAGAAGTCAATATGATTAGCCGCAACTGGTTTTGCAATTTACACTGTAATACGTCACGTTTGAACTATTTAAACAGTAAATGCACAAAGTAACAAATTTATTTTTGACAATGATCTTGTTTATAATATATCTCGAGGTGGGCAACAAATCAACAGGTGAACGGGTGAAACAAGCGAAATTTAAGTTTCGAAAAAATTTTAAAATTCTGAAAATTTTGGGGGTAATTCTGACAGATATTGAGTAGACACAATCATGAAATTTGATCTGATTGTTCATTTCAAGTAGTTTAAGTGTTTCATTAATAAAAGGAGCGATTTTCAGAAATCGTTCGTAAAATGTATTTCAAAAATTTATCTTATAAAATAGGCTTGAATTGAGAGTTTTATATTGCCAATTGTGATTGATATAGAGTATGCTACCAGTGACTTCTGGTCTTCCCAGGTTATATACAGCTAGTTTAAACAATGTGACTAGAAAACTACGATATTTTTTTACATAGTCGATCTACTTCAACAGATTTTGTACATATTGCAAGAAATGGGCAGATATAGCCGTTCTAGGAAAAATCCTAACCAATTCTGGAAGAGAACTAAATTGTGTTTGGGACGCACAGCTTGACACAATTAAACTCAAGTAAAACATATGCGTTAATGATTAAACGGATCTATGGGATTTTTAGTGCGATAATCACGTCAGAAATGCCACATTGTCTTCCGAAATACATTAAACATTAATTTTACCTTTAGACGCACAAAATTGCACAATCAATTGTGCGGAAAAGCTAAATAAACGCCTCAGCAAATGTGAAAAATATTAAATTTTGGTTCAGAACCTACTAGATCTTTTTCTAGACTTCGCTCAAGCATTTAAACTAAAATGGAAATTGATAGACACGACCCGCACTTAAGTTCTGCGTGGAAACACAAGTACAGCTTGAGTTTTGATTCAAAACGGAGTATGTGGAAAGACTAACGTCTACTGTCCACCTGTCATTAAAATCAAGTTATAACATTAATTTTCGAACAGTTGCAGATGGAGACACAAAATGTCAACGAGTTGCAATATGTGTTAACATTAAGATATACTTTAATGTCAGAAGTTCTGTTAACACGAAATGTTTACGTTTTCTGGCATATAATAACAAATAGATCTTTATTTAGTCAAAATTTCAAACCAACAAGAGGAAACTTTAAAATTAATCGAGCTATATAAAAATAAAGAGTGTTTATGGAATATTCATTCCAAAATATTTCGAAGAGTTGACATAAAAAATAGCGCTTATATGGTAGGATTATCGGTAAGTTTATCATAAAATTTTCAAGGTCAGTAACGGACATGATTATAAGTGGGTACTACCAGGTTTGGTTTCCGGAACTTGCGAATTCTGGGAACCATGAAGTAAAACATTTCATATGTTGGGCCAAACATGTGTGCGCCTGAAGCGCCAATCCGTATAATAACAAGTTGTTACAATTAGGTTTGCTTTCCGGAACTCTTTGCTTCCAGGAGTTATTGAAACAAATCTCCGTCAAATGTATTAGCTCTTTCAATTATCAGCCTGTAGCGCCAATCGCAACAGTGAGATTATCATGAAATTTTCAAGGTCAGTAACGGACATGATTATAAGTGGGTACTACAAGGTTTGGTTTCCGGAACTTGCGAATTCTGGGAACCATGAAGTAAAACATTTCATATGTTGGGCCAAACATGTGTGCGCCTGTACCGGCCAATCAGAACGGTACGATTTTCTTCAAATTTGTATGGTACGTAGGCAGTATAATGACAAGTTGTTACAATTAGGTTTGGTTTCCGGAACTCTTTTCTTCCAGGAGTTATTGAAGCAAATTCCCAAGAAATGTATTGGCCCTTTTAATCATGAGCCAAAATATGATATTTAATTAAAATAATTTAAGCAAATCTTAAGTCAAGAATCTCAAATAATTTCAGATCAGCTACACTACATTGCCTGATTCATTTGGAATTACCCAGGGAGCGCCGCGAGGAGGTATGAATCTTGGACTTCGCCACCCGTACCACTTTTGTGGGTTTGTTAATTTATTTAAATGGGTTTGGTCCAAAAGTTTTCGTAATTGTGTTGTGTGCACATTCATGAAAATTTTCCACTTTCAATTTTTCACCGATGTCGTATTGCAAGTAATACATTTCGTTTGTGCCTCAATACTAAAAGTGTTTGCACTTTTAAATATTAATTCAGATACCTATGTTATATTCGGCGAACTGTTCACGTTTACTCCGTATAATCTGGTTAAGATATTAAAGCGCTTTCCGTATGCTTTTTCCATATTACCCACTTTGAGAGAATTAATAAGTTCAAAGTATTCACTTGTTATTGAGAAACCCGTATTTTTCAAATAAGCAAAATATTGAACTAATGAATCAAAAGCACACGTGTGAGTGTAATTAACTCCGGTAATTAATCCGTTGCGCAAATACGATAAGTGATTTTTATTTGATATTTTGGTTAACTTAGTTCGTTTTATATATTTCAAGCGTGTGGGAGTGCCATAAGGGTTATTGCTTCTGCTCGTAGTTAAACATTTGATTATGGATGATTTTATATCTCCTTTATTAATATTATTAAGACGCTTCAATTTTGCTAAATTAAAATTCGAACGGGATGTTTTAGCAGGCTGTCCTCTCCAATTTTCAACAGTAACTCCTGGAAGCAACGAGTTTCGAAAACCAAACCTAATTTTAACAACTCGTCAGTATTCTCGTCATTATTAAACCTGTTGTCATTATGTCTTTTACAAACCATACAAATTGCAAGCCAATACTACCATTGTGTTGTGACTAGCACTATTAACTCACATGTATATTTAGTTTAATGTAATTAAATTTGAAAATTTTTCGTTTAAATATGTCTGGGTTCCGAATATATTTTTTCTTTCCATGCAATATGTTTTATTACGAGGTTTTAATATTTCTTGGGCTGAATTAGTGTCAATTTAAATATTTTTAGTGAAATCCTGGGCTTGTATAACATATAACTTTAGTGTTGCCTGATGCAAAAATTAATTTTTTCTGGGTTGACTTTCTGGGCTAACTTCACATACATATTGAGATGTATTTATTTTTCTTTGTATATACGAGTACATAGTGAATTAATTTGAAATGTAATTTAATAGATAAATATAAATTAAATGATCTAAACAAAATGTTATGTAGGATTTGAAAATACACGATGAAAATACTGAAAATTAATAAGAAGGTACATTAAAATCATTAGATATCTTAATGTGATATCTTATAAAAACACGTGAAAACACATTTTAAATTTAACTCGATTTCACGTAAATAATACGTGAATTCACATTGAAAAATTAATAAGAAAATTTACGTGATAATTCACGTTATTTTAACGAGTCCAACCTATTGACTAAAAACCATATGGAACTCACGTACATTTTCTTCTACATTACGTGAACATTTTTCTGTGTGTAAAATTCTGGAAGCTACTGCTAGAGCTCAAATTATGCTCTCCACTTTTAACTAAAAAAGGATTGACACAAAAAGCAGGTGTTCTTCTTTTTCTTTTTTCGCGAAGCGACTTTATTTTATTTTCTAGAAAATTTTTTAATTCTTTTAAAATTTTTAAGTCAGTAAAATTTAAGGCCGATATACCTCTCGAAGCCATATTTGATTTTTATGTTATCCGATATGTTACTGTTAATGACATAAGATATGTCAGGTGGAGTGGCCGTGTTACCAGAAGCATACAATGGTTCTGCTTGCGTCTATTGCCCAGTTACGTGAATAGTTACTCGTTTGAAAAAATGTATATTCAGATAATTCAGTATAATCGAACACGGCTTTAATAAAAATACAAAGTATTGCGGTGCATGCAGCATGGCTTTAGGTCCTTTTAAATATGCACCACACCTACACTAATTAGCAATTTTTCATCTTCAGCATTGTAATGATTATAACAGGTACAAAAATTGTTTCAAACTGATAGCATTATACCGACAATGACAAATACAAGTATATTCTTCAAATTGTTGAAAACAAAAGTCTCTGATGGCAAAGTTATTTCAAATATCAAGTGTGAAAAGTCGGGAAAATTTATATTCAAAAAATAATTTGTATCTATTATATTACAGAAGAGCAAAGTACTCTGTATATGTGCCTATAATTTATTTCAATAAATTAAATCGATTAAAAGCCGCTCCAACCCTTCTACATCTATATTATAGAATTTGGTTGAAAATTGACATTTTTATACAAAAAAAAACTGTTATTTAATAATAGCTTTTAACCCTTTATACTTTACACACCAAAAAAAAAATTTAAGGGCACGGGGTGAATTAAAAAATAGTTTCAATGTATAAAATATAACGTACTATATATATATACTGGGGAGACGAGATTGGGGAGCACAAAAAAAATAAAAGTCTATTATATTTAATGTTTTGTAATTTTCACTAATTCACTTATGGAATTTTCATTTTAAAAATAATACAAAAGGAAAAAGATTAACGAGGAAAAATAGATTTATTTGGAAAATTTCATGGAGAGAAATTTAAATGTTTTTCATCAATTTTATCTATGATTGGTTATTTTCGAAGGTGGTATGTATGTATGTAAGTTTGTGGGTGGCTGGAATCAAGAATATTATTTCTGGGAATCTTATTAGATGGATGACTGATTTGGAAATGAAATTAAGACATTTTTCTGGAAGATTAATTTCCATTTAAGTGGAAATTCAAGTAAATCAGCTTAGGGTTGTATACAATTTTTAAAACAAAGCCATCTTCATTTTATATATAAATATAGACCTACTTTAAAATTGCATATTTTAATGATGGCAGTGGCAGTGATGAAATGAAAATGAATTTTTTTGCCATTATTAATGCAATTCAACAACCAATATACGACAAATTTTTTCATTTTCATATTTTCTTTGTAAAAAAAAATCTTCATTTCCACTTGATTGCATCTCTCCATATATATATTCATTTATTCATATTCATCATTTTGGTTCTGAATATTCTGGGATGCTGTGTGCATCATTTTTTTTTGTTTTGCTATTCAATTGCATATTGCAATTTATTTTGATATGGAAAAATATATGTTTGTGAAAATGTCATCAGGATAACAAGAATATTTGTGTTGTTCTCTCAATTCAATCGCAATGATGATGATGATGATGATGATTATTATTACATGATGATGTTGTGTTACACAAAAATAAAACAAAAGGTTTTCCATTCCGACGTACTCGATGGAATTGGATATGATGTGTATAAGAAGATGTCTGAAGGATGTTATACCGCGATATAAGGACTTTTGTTTACCCGTATCGTGTTATTTTCAATTCGTTAATGTACATACGTAATATTATAGTGCAAAGTGTATACAAGTAACCTTGCTACCATTAATTTTTCGCACGCATTCAATCAACTCTCTATAAACAATATATACGTACGTATATAAATACGTTTTATCGTATTATGTGTTATAATTCACTGACTTTGCGATTTATAGCAAATAATTAAATTTGTCCAAAAGACAATTAATCTGAGAAATAATTTGTATTATAATAAAATCGCGTGATTACACGAACACATATTTTATATTAATAGCATCTTCATCTATATTTTACGTACACGTACTCGTATGTAATACAGAAACACTTTGCTGGGTACTCGCACCGAAGTACATAATTGCAATAGCACATACGCGGTTGAATGAGTTACATAATTAAAATTCGAATACATTTTTTTATATATTTTCAGTTACGTAGAACAGCAACATACTCACGACGAGGTTTGAGAAGAATATTACAAATTTAAAGAATTTCCATTCGTATTTGACTATACTCGTATATGTTCACACACATACCGTATATGTGGATAAAAATTAAATAACGTGCAATAATTTTTACGGAATTTCTAACAAAAAAAACTCCGAAATTTAAAAAAAAAAATAAAAAGCTTCTGAAAAAATAAAATTTATCGAGTTTGACAATTTATTACTAAATGTTGGGTACATACAATATGCGTGACAAAGAGTAAAATGTCATTTAATTTGACACTCGTATTGTCATAGCCTTTATCATTTGTATGATACTATAATCAAAAATGAGCAGATAAACTCTGTAGAAGGTTACAATTCCAAAGGTGTCCCTTATAATACACTGTGGTGCAGAAATATAGACGCACGTAAAGCACGTAAAGGGAACATAAAATAAAAAACTAATTCACTTTTGTTCTGAATAGGCTTACTCGAACATCTTCACCAATTGACTCCCAAGCTTCAACCACGACCACTTTCAAGTACGAAACCTTTTCATATTGCTTGTTTTCAGCAATGATTTTTCGAACTATGATTCCCCAGACGTTTTCAATTGGGTTTAGGCCTGGTGAGCAAGCCGGCCATTGCAATACCTCAACATTATGCGCTTCATTGCATTCAACATCGTGCACTAAAGCGTTGTAGATTGGTTCTCAATATAATGTTATGTATTCTCTGCGGGTGGATTGGAAAGCTAACTCTAGCATTCCATTGATACAAAAAGCTCCCAAAACCATCAAGGAACCCTCCAGTAAGAATCAGGTCCCTCCAGTAAGAATCAAAATCCGGACCGTTTAAATTAAATTTTTTCTCATCTGAAAAAATAAACTAAAATTTTTTTTAAACGAAATTTAAAATATTAAAAGAAATAGAGGCAGGCTGCGTTATGACGAGTCAATAATCTCGGCACAGACTTGAGCTGTTGTCGAGCAATGGTATGAAGATTGTTTTAAAACCCGATTCGCGGTCCAACAAGATACATTTAAGTGGCATTCTCGTGCTATGTGAGCTCCGCTTTTCATAGAATTACTTTCAGTTTTGACAATTTGGCGCTTATCACGTTTCGAAAGCTTTTCTTTTGGTCCTTCTTTCTTATTTTGTCCGCAGTTAACCGGATCTTTTAAAAATGTGCGGACCGTTGTCAGTCAAAAGTTTTGCTTTTTTCGATATCGGTTAAATAGGAACTACGCGGCTTTGCAAGGAATAACAACAAAACTAAATTCACAAACCTTAACTTTCAAATAATTAGAAGATACTAAACATGCGTCTATTCGTATGCACCAGCAAACAAAACAAAAATTCATTATAACGGTATATAACAATACAATTTCGTCATTATTCGTTATTCGTTCGTAGTTTTCTATTCTCTGTTAGATTTCATGAATTATACATTTAACCTTTTCTGTAGTCTGTAGTCTGTAGTTCCGCACCACAGTGTATCAATTAAGGTAAATTATAGAGCAGACATCATTAAACTCCCTTTAAAACCATCTAGTGCTATTCTCATCCATAGTGTGTTTTCCCAAGTGATGATGTCATCTTCTGCCAGCTAGCACACAGGGCATGCTTAGGAAATGAACAAAAATCTCCTACTCCTCCTCGCCCTTGCAGCTTTTGCAGAAGTCATTTGCATCCAGACCCAGGCTTCTCGCATGATTGCCGAAAAGACAGTGTCCAGGAAGCACCCTTACAATTATACCTAAATGACGCTTCTTTAGTATGATTAAGATGTTATAGCGCTTCAAGTTCAGCTCAGGCTATATTTGTTTCCCTACCCAACCAGACGGACTGGCAAGCCACCTAGCATTTGTCAACTTTCCTATGGTTTGCTGCTTTCAGCACAGATACAGGCCCTTCTACATACTCTCACCATGGTTCCAGTTGGAGAGTCGTACAGTACCTTGCTAATTCGTCTGCTCTGCAATGCTTCAACCAGTTCATGACCTGCTCAATCGCTATAAATTCAACCTGATACACGCTGCAGTAATCAGGGAGATGGTAGGATAGACTCACATTTAACTCCTCAAGAACACACCAGCTCCCACTCTACCATCGAGCATGGAGCCATTAGTGAACAATTTAATTGCCCCGGTCTCCACGAGGAGACCACTCTTCCAATCCTTCTAAGAGAGGAGAATCACCTTAAAAAGCTTGCGAAAAAAAAATGCCTCACAGACACTGGGGGTCGTTTTCAGCGTCCCACAAATGAGTAAACATTCAGCCCTCTACACCTTTCTTATCATGTTCCTGTGTGATAATTTAGCCTTATTCACTCTTTCTATCATATTTGGTGTCCAACTGAGCTGATTGTCCAGAATCTCGCCTTATCAGTAAAGGCCATCATGGTACAATTCAAACTTGGTGGAACCACTTCCGGAATTTTATACCTCCTAGTGAAAAGGACCAACTTTGTTTGGATAGATATTCAATCTCAAGTGGCAACAATCCTGATCCCAATCAAATAATTATCTCCACCTTCACGTTGTCAAAAGCGGCATCGATATCGAGAAACACCATTTACGAGAATTCCTGAAAATTCAGTAACTTATAAATTTCCCGAATCAAGACATGTAATGCCGTGACCACGGACTTACCCTTATGGTACGCATGTTGAGACAGTTCCCAGTTTCTGGGTACAATTCTCGGTCGAATGTGGACATCCAGTGAATTGTAAAATACCTAAAAGAATTCTTTACTTGTAAGTGCTGATGTTACGTGGAAAATTTTGTTTCTATACATTGTGTTTTCGATGTTGTTTTCGATTGTTATTTGAAAAATTAACATGGGGAAGTGGGTCACATCGGACTCTGAAGAGAGTGAAGTGGACCTCCTTAAGTTAAGGAACTGCAATTAACCGCCGCAGCACGGCTGTCGTAATAAGTTACGGGAATACTGTTAACAATGATTAGGTTTGTGCAGATAATTTTACGCCAAGGCTGCTTCGACGGCGCTGCTTTTCAGACTTGCTAAGTCAGGGAGGAGATAGCTCTGATCCAAAAACTATGGATCAATAATAACAAACAGAAATTTAAAAACTGTGGCCTACGAGTGAAGGGGTATACCCTATTATACTCTTACGGGATGGATAAGAAAAGATCGTGTATACTGGTGAAAACTAATATAAATGTTTTCTACGTCCGCAGTATTGCAATAGGGATATCAGTAAGGTCTGCATAGAGACGGAGATTAGGAGATTCTGGCTTCCAGCCGCATATGAGGACCGGGAGGAGCCAGAGGCACTTGTTTGTGATGCAGAAAAAAGAAAGGCCGGAGTTGTCCTAGGGTGCGACGCATACGCAATCTGGAGTAGCTCGGACATCAATGATAAGAGTGAGGCACTTTTACAATATCTTTGAAAGACTAACCTCATTATTAGTAATATAGGTCAGGAACCTACCTTTATTATTAAAAATATGCAGGAGATTCTGAATAATACTCTGGTCTCCGATTTTATTTCACCTATGATCCGGGAATAGAAAGTGGCCAAGGGGCACTCCTTCTCTGACCATCGGTAACGTTAGACTCCAAATTACAAATTAGTACGTCTTCAGAAATCCCACAAGAATAGTATGGCGCGTATATAGGGAAGAATTTGAGAGAAGCATTCCATCTAGAGTTGCAGGACTCCCGACACGGGTAGTGATCTAGATTCATTGATGATTTTCAGCACAAAGGGATGACTTAGATATTGGTCTTAAGTTCTTAGGGTTGCTGTGCGAGCTTCTACCCGCTTCCACCCGATTGTTGTGTTTCAAGTGTTCAATGGTCTCTGGTTTATCGGTGTAGACAAGTGACTTAACATTAATCTTTCATCCATGTCTCCATGATTAAATTAACGTATCAGCAAGATTGATGCCAGCCAATTGGGGTACGATAAAGTTTAAAAAAAGTTACTGTAGTTAGAAAAGTTACTGTAACATTCCGCCCATCATTGCTTTTGAAGACATATGAACCAATGATTTCGCCGGCCTATAAATCGCACCAACCGGTGATTTTATCTAGATGTAATGGTGTTACGGCAAAGGCTTGTGGATTATCTTCACTCTAAATCTGATAACTCTGTTTATTAACGTACCCATTCAACTGAAAGTGAGCTTCATCGCTGAGCAAAATTTTCTGTGGAAAATCAACATCAAAATCAATTTGTGCTTCAGCCCATTGTCCGAATTTCCGGCGTGTGCGATGGCCGGATGTATTTAATTCCGGCACAAGTTGAATTTTGTAAGCACGTAAACCAAGATCCTTAGATGAAATCTTCCATAAAGTGGATGGACACATGTCCAGTTGCAGAGAACGATGTCGAATTAATTGATTTGGGTTTTCCTCGATACGCACCGTTCGACGTCTTACTGCATGCGTATTATCATTTAGTGTGTACGTGGTGCGAGAACGATCTATAGTTAACCGAGTTACCGAGAACCATTATATTGATAATAAATTTCAACAATTTGCAGGCGTTGCTCTGGCGTGAGTCTATTCATTATGAATTGGAAAATCAACGTAATGACAGAGCAAATGTCAGCTTCCAAATCGGTTGTCAAACAAAACAGTATTGCCAACTTAAAAATGTGGACCTCTAAAAAACACCCGTTACTATATTATTATAAATTTGATGATTTTCGAACTTTTGAAGGGCTGCCAGATGTATATTTATTTTGTCAATTCAGCTCAATTTTGTCATCAAAATAACGTTTCGAATCGCATTGGAAATGAGAAAAACCCGGATGATGCTACAAAGCCAGAAGATGATGGAATAAACCCAAAACTCAGGTATGAGAATGATGACAACGCAACTGATGAACTGAAGGATACGGACGATGGTAAAGATTTTTACAAAAAGTGCGACAAACATAATGACTTGGACTCGCAAAACTAAAAGCAGGATGAAAATAATTCTAAGGAAGAAGGGGCGGTCTAGACGCTACCGATAATGAGGATGCTCTGAAAGAGCCTAAAGAGAAACGATAGAATATTGATCAAATCAACAAAACTGAGGAACATGCAGAACAACCAAATGCATATCAAGGAATTCGATTTAGACGAGATTCTTAATGTTAACGAAAGAGATGCCATAAAGGAGAATGAAAATTAAACCATATCCTTTCGATATTGATGTTATGATTATTGGAGCCACAACAGAATAAAAAATAGAGGAAAATGATAAAGCGGCAGAAGATAAATGAGAAGCAGATTAATGTGTATGATGAAATTAAAGAAGATTCTGCATTTGGTATGTAGGAAAAACCCGGCATCTGCATACATTCCAGGCGGAGAGTATTCGGAATAAATCGTCAAATTTAAACATCCTCCATAAATTGAGAGATCTTTGCGAAATCTAGTAAAATTCTATGTTCCAGAAATTCTGAATGTTGAAAAGTTTAGCATTTACAAAAAACGACAAAGAGATTTAAATAAATTTAGAGATTAAATTTTTTATCAACAATGATTGACCTTGCTAGTAATCTGAAATGTAAGCAGATATAATGTTTTTTATTATACAAGATAGTTTTACCAAAATTGCGGTAAGTTTAATTGTTCACTTTAGAAATCAAGTATTGTAGGTATATTCAAGATCTATGTATACATTCGTGGTAAACGACAGTTCGGTTTTGGCCACAACATATTCCCCATCCATTTACTTTTCTTATAGGTTAGCGGCTGTGTAGAGTAAGCGATATTAATAGCAAAGTAGTATATTAATGCTTTAAACCATTATGAGCTTTTAACCTGAATACTTATCAAATTATTTATGTATTAGTAAGCACGAGTAATAAGAGGTAATTCCATTGTAAACTTGATATGTCATAATCAGTTGAAATCTTTGTTTTGCTATAGAAAATAAATTCTAATCCATTGCCTGTAAAATTAAAACTAAATTCTTATCAAAAAGATTATAAATTAAAAATAAAATTAAACCGAACTTTCAAAAGATTCAACGTGTGCAGTGCAGTGTACGAAATTTCCAATTCAAGACAATTCACATATCGTTTAACTATCCGTGAGCCGAATAATAACTTTTTATGGTTGATTGGAATCCATATTGGATTATATTTAAGCATGCAAATACTAAAAAAAAACAAAACGAAATTGGAAATGTCAAAAGATCCATTCAAAGAATATTACTTAAAATTATTATTACAATCCAGCATCAAAAAGGCAAAAGTCTATAATAGGATCGTGCATGCGATATGCAAAACAATATTTCATTAATTACTGAATGCAAGATAAAAATCAAGGTGCACGTGGACAAAAGTGCCATCCTTACTGAAATATCATTCACATTCAAAATAAATCAACTCAAACAAAATTATCAGTTCTATAGAAAATCAAATCAAACATAAAATCGTCCCTCGTTTTACCCAACAAAAAATACTTTACATTAATCAAATTAGGCCAGATAACAAAAAATTAGTTAATATCCAGAATATACCAAAAAAAAAAAAATTAAAAAAATAAAACCCTCGGAAAACACACAACACAAAAATTACCTCACTATATTACTGTGCACATATCCTTCGGGGTAATACATCCTAGTGAAAAAAAACTATCCCATTTTTTTCATTTTCTATTGTCTCCAACATTTATTTTTTGTGATCAAACAAAAAAAAAGCCTTTCCGAGGGAACCACACATAGAAACGGTCGGAAAATGCAATCGACATGAATTAAAAAAAATTGTAGCATTTTTTCAGTATGCGCCTCCAAAAAAAAATATTCAAATGAATTTTTTTCTGCGCCGTCATATTAGATTATAGTTCCATATACCATAAAACTAACAAAATACACGAAGAGGAGAGGAATGGATTTTGAACTCGCGACCAATTTTTTTTTCATGGTTTGTCTTAATTCTAATTTATAACTATTTCAATTTTTTTTATTTTATAAAATATTAATAAATAAAAAAAAACTTAATATAATTTAAATACTCATGCTAAAGCTATGGATTACCAAGAAGGGTTTGTTTTGTTAATTTAGTGAATTGTTTGTTAGTCTGACGGCGAACTAAACAGCCAACAGAAAAAAAAAATGATAAAGTGCATTTTGTATTGAATTTATTAATTATAAGAATGGAAAAAACTAGCTACGATTCCGGCATAAGGTCTGGCGTGATGTTTTGCATATTTATCGTACAATTTCTACAATTTGTATACAAGATTTTAACACTAAGGGGGTTATTCGTATAAATTACAGAAGTTTGGTCAGAAACCTAATACCAACTGGCGATTAACTAATAGAGTTTAAATAAACCGGTTTACCCAATATTACGCTAATCAATAAAAAGAGATTAGCTAATCCTGTATAAACATTAAACGTTTTACCCAATGAAAGAAAAACTGAAAAATAAGTTTTACATGATGACGCCCCCTAATCTCATTTTTAAACGATAAACTTAAAATAGCTTTAGCTAGCGTTTAGCTTACGGTTATTTTATATATACGGTTACCTTTTAATATTTTTTCCAATTTTTGACTTAATGTAATACACTGTCACCACACTCTTCCGCCGCTAGAGAAAAAGTGCAGGTAAAATTTCTCATTGGCTGTTCTAGTAACCTTCGTCGTTCGAGCTAATGGCGCGATGTTTGAATCTGTTGCTCCTAGAACATAAGAATATGTTCGTACGTCGTCGATTCTGATGAACAAATGTGTGTCTCTCTTTGAACAAACACGTTACAAGTATTATGTTGAGTTGTAACCGTTGAACGGTTTGACGCATATGCTTTCGGAGTTCCATAATGAATTCAAATTCTGTTAGATTTCTTTTCCCAGAAGAGAAGAATGCTTCAGTCGCCGTATTCTTGTAATTACCTCAAAATGGGAACGACGGAAAGAATTTACATATAATTTTTGTTTAAATTATTTTTTCTGGCATGCTAAGGTAAGAAGTTAATGGTAATTTTTTTTTAAACAAAAAATTGGGAATAGTTTTCCCTGCCAATTTCGCTATGGAAATATTATACCCAATTTATAAAAACGTATATCAAACTTTCTCCCTCTGTAGGCCAGAAAACACGGATTTGTCGATTGAATCTATGTTAAATTTTACCCAATTGCGTATTCCCAAAATTATCAGAATAGGACCACAGGTATTCGGAGAGTTATTCCAAATACGAGCTCGGCAAGCGATGTACTCATTTCTCCTTTGAATGATACTTTAAATTCTAATCGTTGCCCTGCTGACACTTAATTGCAACCTTAAGCGATGCCATATCTCTCTATTACTCCATTAGCCAAATATTTCCAAATATTTTATTAAATTTCATAAATATCCGGGACTCAAACTGTTTGTCAAGATCAAGGGAATTTTTTGTTGTTGCTTTCTTTTGCCAAAGTTTTGTTTCCTCTCTGATTGATTGATTGATTGATTGGACTGTAGGACCAAGTACTGAACAATTGTCCCGGATAACGCCGGGCCTATTCCTACAACCTGTTTACGTATAACAATAGGAAGGATAGGAAAGGTTTTTTTCTTGGGACAGAACGACCCGGTTTCAGACACCTAGCGATCGTACGGCACAACACAATTCTAATCTACTTCTAATCTACTAGAGGAAGGGTAAAGGCTTAATAGGTTTAATGGATAATGATGGTATTGGTCTTCAACAATTGCTTCTCTAAATCAGCAACTTGAGAACAAAATATTAGTATTTCATGTACATCTGGAAATTTCCTGAAATTTAACTCTGCATTAATAAATTCCGGCTTCCTAAACAAAATTGATTGATTGAATGTTACAGACACCTAGATAAAATCGATAGTTAGTAACACAATGACAACACAATTCTAATCTACACAATCAACAATTAATATTTCAAAGAAATATTATTTCACAAGCGCAGATTCTGATTGATTGATTCACCAAAGTTTTGTTTCCTCTCTGAAATAAAATTGAAAGCAGTCCTATCCACCGCCATGTAAATCATTGGAATTGCAATACAGCCACTTACATATTACAATACATACAAATGGCCAATTGCGATTAAATTCTCCACATGTCTACGGATAACGTCAGGGTGTCCCATTTCGGCCCGTTCATTTGCCATAATTGATAACAGTCGTAAATAGAAATTCTGTGGAAAAATTTCAGTAAAATTTGGCAAAAGTGGTAATGAAAACGGCCGAAAATGAATATTCTGTGGATCGAATCCTCGAGATTTTGGCACATAACCATATCGAAATAGTGCAATAGATGAAAGCAGTACAATTTTGAAAAAATGCGGATCGTCAGGATGTCCCATTTTGACTCCCTCATTTTTCATAATTATAACGAAAATGGAAATTCTGTGGAGCGAATCTTGGAAATTTTGAATCGTCATTCTTCCCCATTTGAGTCATTTTGGGTTTATGTCATAATTATAATATAATGGTCCAAAAATGATAGTTCCGAGATTTATTGGCACATAGTCGCTTATATAATGCAATAAATTACGCCTCATGCCAGTGCGGTTCGTCAGGGGGCTCTATTTAGGGCTCGTCATTTTTCATAATTATAACCAGCCAGTAAATGGAAATTCTGTGGAGCGAATCCCGGAGATTTTGACCAAGAATGCCTCCCTCATCGTGGTCCGTTAATTTTATCATAGTTATAATGAAAATGAGTAATGGTGCCTCATTTTGGCCCGTTCAAGTTTCAAAATCATAACGTAAAAGACTGACAATGAAAAATCTTTCAAGCGATCATTGGATCATTCTGCACATAACAACGTACATAGTGCAATATATTTAACATTCCAATTTTGAAAAATTTTCGCTCCATGCCTATATACAGATCGACAGGGTTGCCAATTTTTATTCCGTTTATTTTGCATATTTATAACGAAAAAGACCGTAAATAGAAATAATTAGGTTAAATAGAAAGGACCAACGCTACCTGACGATGTGCCAAAATTTTCAGGTTCCGAACCAAAGAATTTTCATTTATGGCCTTTTTCTTTGTAATTATCAAAAATGAATGAGTTAAAATTGGGCATCTGGCGACCCGCACAGACTTGTTGTGTAACTTTTCTTTGTTCAAGTGCTCTCTTCTATTGTGTTACGTATGTGACTATGTGTGCCAAAATCTTCAGAATGCGATCCACAGAATTTCTACATATTTTCCAAATGTTTCGTAATAAATAGGAAAATGAACAAACAGTCCGATATGAAGTGACTGACGAGTTGCATAGACATGTGGCGTATATTTACGAATCAGAACTGTTTTCATCAATTGCACTATTTAAGTGGCTAATGCGGACTTTTATGTAGAATTAAAATGGGCACCTGACGATCTGTGACATATATGTTTAGGAACTTTTCAAAATAAAAATGTTTTCTTGTATTGCACTATGTACGAAGATGGCTATGTGTCAAAATTTCCGGGATTTGTTCTCCAGAATTTCTATTTAGGAACTTTTTAGGTTACATTTATGGAAAAATAACGGACTAAAGCTTCTAAAATGTCCTGCATGGCACATGAATTAATATGTTACCAATAAAAGCCGCGCCAGAAGTCAAGCGATGTTGGGCGATGACTTTCGTGTCAAGCAGTCGGTTATTTTTTCCATACAAATGGAACTATGCAAATTATAAAAATGGTTATATTTTTCAATATAAATAATAAAAATTTCAACTGGTCTTCTTGGGGGTCGCGTAAAACCGTTGAACTATGAATAAACATACTGAAATTGAAAGATGTTTGGCAGTTGAATGATCAGTCAGAAAACGTTTGCAATTTGATACAAATTTAGATGAAGTTATAGATATATCATTATGAACATCGCACCCTGTATGAATGAGCATCAATGCTCAAAAGGGGGTGTAAAGTTCACGAAATTTGTTTGTCAATAAATAAATAAATTTGAAGTCTGAATCCGAAAGAAGTTGTCTATTTTCAAGCGTGCATATTTTGTAATCCGCACATCTGGTTGAGTATGGAGGTAACCGAGCCATATTTTCAAGGAATGGTAAATGGTGTCCAAAGGTCAGGATTATGTCATGATTATGAGTCACTTTACTTTAACAAAAAAATCAGAAACTTCTTTTGAATGCTTTCAATTATTTTTATGTCCACAGCATAGTATGGATCCCTTACCGTTACAGCGTATTCCAGTTGAGATCGAACGTAAGCAAAATGAGTGAACAAATGGTTTAACTGTTTTTAAGTTCATCTGTCCATCGTTTAACAAATCTCTGTGCTCTGGTTTGAGTTTGGTTCTTCCATCTGGTTTGTCCCAGTGTATTTATGTATACTGGGAATATATGTATGGGAATTTGCTGCCTCGTTGAAATCAGACCTTGAGTAATTTTTATGTCATTTCTGGATGTACTAGATATTGTAGCTTGTTACTGCTCATTGAAGTTCGTCTTTGGCTGTGTCATTTTGCTTCTTCCCCCTTAGACGCGTACATAGCACACTCTGAATTTACATTGTATTTTTATTTTCAAATGAAATCCTGCTGCTATTATTCTGCTGCTGCTTACTTTATTAGATTACTCCTCCTCCTCCGTATTAGAATACGCCTTGTTGGTGTATGTCGCTGTCCCTTGTTTATATGTGTTCTTGTCCACTAGAGTACATCAAATAGAGTTGTGTCCTCGTGCTTTTTGTTGTTATAATCTCGATTATTCTTTCACCTTAATTCACCAAGAGGCTCATGACTTTCTCAAGTTGTGCTCTCTCATGTTCCAGTTTCCAATTCGTGTCCGTGTTTCTACTAGTCAAAACTTGGGAGAAGAGTGATTTTGGTTATCGGTTGTTTCAGGAGCTTGCCATTTGGAAGTTTGACTGAAATAATCCTAATTAGGTTATCCTCCCCAGGGTGTACGTCTTCGATTCCTGCTAGTGGCCATTTCGATGGGGGTAGGTGTTGGTCTTGCAGAAACACTAAATTTCCTGGTTTTATCTGATGATTCGGTGTGTGTCATTTATGGAATTTATTAAAGGACCGATTAACCAATTAAGCTTTATTGTTGTAAGGTGTGGTTCTGCTAAATGGGTTACTGGTTGGCCAATTATAAAGTGGCCGGATGTCAGGGGATGGTACTCGCTATCATGAAGGTCTTGTATAGGCCGGGAATTAAGTAGAGACTCTATTTCTTTGATAAGAGTGATGCACTCTTCGTAGGTGGGTACCGTCTCTCCAATTACACTTTGGCTGCCTTTACGGTGGCTTTTCATAACCCACTGAATGTAGGAACTGATTACATTTGCTTTTGCTGCTTGGTTTAGGTACTCCGCGTAAAATCCAGCTAGTTCCCGTTTAGCCCACTAAGTTTGTGCCGTTGTCACAATATATATCGGTAGGGATTCCCCGAACGGCGCAAAATCGCTTTAAGACTGCTAGGAAACTGTCGGTGCACATATCCGTGACTAAATCTAGGGTTGTAGCCTTTGTTGCTATACAGACGAAGATGACTATGTAGGACTTGTAGGTTTTACTTCCTCGGGAGTGATGTGTTTTAAGAATGAATGGACCAGCCAGATCGATGCCAGTTTGTAAAAATGCATTAGCGGTGGGTGTTACTCGAAAAGGTGGTAAATGACGCATTGATGAATTACGCATTTTATTAGATTTCTGGCTCGAGGAATTAACAATCTTTGGGCGATGATGCTCATAAGTAGCTTCGGCGTACTATGCAGATGCTTCGATATCTCGAAAAATTACAAACGCCGCCTCCTGTATCTCAGACACTCTCAATGAGTTTAACAAGCGCCGATGAGGTTCCAATTTCAAGTTTCTGCAATATCTTAGCAGATATGCTATTATCCGTGCCAATTTTCGGTATGTTGCCCACTTTTCCATTAATTCCTCAGCGACAGATCCACGTATCTGTATTGCTGCAAGCTGGCAACTGAATTTTTCAGGTTCGGCCGAAGGTAATTGAAGTCCTATATTTTCACCAGGAGAGTTAAGAGTGGGATCAAGCAAGAATTTGGGATCATTAAACCAAAACTTGTGTTGACAAAATTCTTTCGGCAAAATGCCGCCGTGCCTTCGTGACGCAATCCGATTCTCTTTTAACGACACATGACGCCACTGGCTACGATTTGCACAGGTAAGAATCTTGGACGTGCGGTTTGCTATATATGTTTTCCATGCATTGGGCGGTTAAGATAACCAATCTAGCGTAATGGTTGAATCTGTATACAGATAAATTTTGGGGTGATTTGACAGGCATAACGATTTTTGGACTAATTCTATAAGCCGACCTAGAAGGGTCGCAGCATTTAGTTCTAAACGTGTAATCGAAACTACCTTGACGGGAGCCACCTTAGTTTGGTATTTACTGTCGAACCTTCTACTACACGAGCGTATATTATCGCTACATATGCCTCTTTGGATTCATCAGTGAACCCATGAAGTTCTAGGATTTCAGTTGCATATATCCATCGTGGGAACTTCCAATTGGTTAAACTGTTAAGTTGATTACGAATGAGACACCATTCCTCAGTAATATCTCGAGGGAGGGTCCTAAAGGGCCTAAAGGGTCAACAATTTGGGAGGTCTCGAATAAAAATGACCGCTTTGAGAATTGGGTTGTCATGGATAAAGATAGTCGAAAGAAAAAATTATCTTGGATCGGGTCATATTTTATGCCTAGAACAGATAGTGATTTGGAATCATCGGTTATTTCCCAAGAGGATAGTTCTCTGTTTTATTGGAATGTTATCTAGTAAGGCGTGGTGGTTTGCGAACCACTTACGTAGGTTAACCCCTCCTTGATTGAGCAAACATATGATTTCCTGTTGCAGCTGTAAGACTGCTTCCAACGTTGCTCCACCTGACATCAGGTCATCCATATAGGGGTCCCGTTTTAGGATTTCGGAGTCAATATGATATTTGCTCGCAAGTCTATCTGCAAGATAATGGAGTGACTGTGTAGCCAGGAACGGTGCGGGACTAGTACCATAAGTGACTGTAGTCAGGCGAAAGTGCTGGGTTTTGGAGCATGGGTTTTCACGCCAAATCTCTGGTAATATCGATAATTTGGGTGGATAAGGATTTGACGGAACTTCTTTTCGATGTTAGACGATAGAACAAATCTATACTTGGGGAATCGGATTAAGATGTGAATTAGATTATCTTGAATAGTAAAGCCTACTACAAGATTGTTATTCAATGATTCTCCAGACGTAGAGTTGGCGGACGCATCGAACACTACCCGGACCCTTGTAGTGCTACTGAATGTTTTGAAAACTTGGTGGTGTGAAAGATGAATGTATCGCAATTTCTCGGTCAGGAATAATTTCCATATGCCCTAACGTTAGGTATTCATTCATAAAATGATGTGTAGGATTCTCTGAGCAGCGGATCTGCTACCAATCTTTTTTCAAGCAAATACAACCTTTGGAGTGCTTGCGGAAAGCTGTCACCAAGGTTTGGTGGGCGCTGGAGGAATGGCAGCGCGATTGATATACGGTTATCTGTATATATTACATTTTCATTGAATAAATTCACGGACTTCATTTCCTCATCATTCATGTTTGGCTTGGTAGTTATTTCCTCAGTTTTCCAAAACCTCTGGAGCAAGTACTCCTCTATATTGGAACATTCTAACGAGTCGTTCTTTAACTGAACTTGTAATGAATTTAAGTGATCATTGGGAAGGGTGGTTGGATCAGCCGATTTAAAGCTTCCCGCCATAATCCAGCTAAATCGGCCGTTTCGCGCGACAAAAGCATTCTCCATATGTGCTACTTTACCGTCAGTCAATGCGGCGTGTTAAAGTTGGGATCAGCTAAGGGTTTAAAGGAAAGCATATAAGCTCTTGTACTGATAACATAGTCATGATCTACACAAGAACGAATTTTCAAATTTGCTACTCCTTTTGACAATCCAGCAATGTTTCAACTGAAATATTAGCATTGATCTTGGAATCCTTAAACGATTGATACACATTTCTGTGGCAAATGAATGTGTTGACCCTGAGTCAAGTAAGGCTCGAAATTTCGTCCAATTCCCACAACCATCTTCAAACTCAATTCCGGCCGTAGGGAAAACTGCTATCATACGTCGTTTTGGTTCAAAATAATGACACCAAGCATGACGGTCCGGAACTCTGGAGTGAGTTATTTTGAGGAATGTGAAGTAAGGAATTATGTCTCTTATTACACTTAAAACAGCTTTGACTATTTTTACAGCTGGTTACGATATGTTCATCGCTTAAGCCGTTAAAACAACGATTTAATCTTTTGGTTAGTTCTCGTCGTCCAGTAACATTTTGGTTGCGGAATTTGGAGCTAGTGAATAACTTGTGGTTCTCATTAACGCATATCGGACATCGGGGTTCTGATTTTATGTGGAATGATTTGGATGTGGTAGGTAAGCTCGACGGATTGTGGCTACGATTCGCACCAGATTCTCCTAATGCATCAAGTCTCTTGGATAAGAATGTCAACAGTTCATCTGTCGTAGGAAACTCGATTTCTACTCCTCATATTTTCATATCCGTTTAGATTCTTCATCGAGTTTCTCTGTAGCCAAATAAATGATCCAAGGATCATGTTCAATCGCTTTGGGACCAAGTGATTTCAATCCACGAATGGTTTCATCTAAATTATCGACATTTTCATTAAGTATGGGTTGAAGCAGGATTCGAACTAATTTTGGGTAGCGATAAAAAGTTCGAATATAGGTTTCGACAATTTGTTTCTTTTTGTGATATTTCTTGATAAGACGTTTCAATGCTACGATATAATTCGCGTCATCTACGCGAAAGTGACATACGGACAAGTATGCTGAACCACGGGTGACAGTGATGTGTTCTCGTGAACGGTCGAAATGAAAATATCATAAAAGGATTGCCAATTCTTATAATTACCGTCGAAAGTAGGAAGCGTTATTCTTGGTAGTTTAAAATCTGATTTGAAATTAGTAAGCACAGAGTGATCCATACTATCATAAAATTTGGTGATTGGTTGAAGAATGAATTTACGAATTAATGATTGGATTTTCGTAACCAGTGGGAAGTATTGGTCATCAAGTTCGTCCATTTCGGAGAACACTTCGGAATCTAATTGGGGCAGTTTTTCTTCGGTGACGATAAAATGATTATACAATTCGTGCACTTTGGACAAACGGGAATTCAATCCGTCAATTTCGCAATCATTTCCATTAACGAAGTTAGGTTTTTTGGTTAACTGACCTTTAATCAAGGCCTTATGTTTTACAAGCGCACCGGGGCGATCAAGAGTGGATTCTAGAGGCATTTTACCAAAATAGACCTGTACACACGATAAATTGAAAGAAATTCGGGGAAAACGAAAAAAAATAAATAAAAACGGTTACCTGGATTTTGGACAGGTTCCCCTTTTGGTTGGTAAATTGCTGGAACTTCAATAACTGCTTATTTGGATAATCCCGTATTTCTAGGTTACATTCGCCACGTGTCACTGATCTGGCTCGAAGGACTGAAAAAACAATGTACAAATTGGCAAAAAGATAAAATTCTATTACTACGGAGGGCTCTCTCCCTCATAAGAAATGAATTGCCAATAGATGGCATTGTAATTTTTATAGGTAACCAAAATGAATGACAAGGTAAGAATGATTGGACTCATCGAAATTTTGTTGTTGTTGTAAGTGGTTAGTGTCGGTTGAACAAGGATTTTGGAGAAGTTTCAAAACAATTGTATTTTCGAGGCTGAGTTGTTATAGCCCAACGCCCAGCCCCTCTAGAAGGACCACAGCTCAATCGTAATATTCACTCGTACACAAATAAAACGGCGATTTTAAAATATAGTGTAGATTCGACAATAATAACCTTACAAGCAATACCCAAAAGTACTGCAGCAAAGTGGCAATGTAGTTACGATATTTGACACGGAGCGCCCATCAAAAAAGCCGCTAGTAGTTTATAAAGAAAAAACTGCTTAAATATTTCCTTCTAACAAAACCAGACGTGCATCAAGAAATTATATAAAATTGGAATACAATATATTCCGCACCAATGCAACACGATATGGGATCTCGATCAGATAAAAATTGAAAATCGATCGTAATCATCCCTTTCGTTTTATTATTCAACCGTTTTTCTTGTGCATACTAAGAAGAAGAAATAACGAACCAAATCATAAAAATGTTAAAAATTGAAAAAAAAAACATTACAAAAGAAACCACCTGCACTTTCTTATTCTTATGATTATTATATTAATGTTCGAAAAGACATAACCAAAACAAACATGCAAACCAACATGAATACGTGTCTATCTGTCGTTCGGTCGGTTTGCTACATTTAGCCGAATGTTGTTAACAATGACAGTATTACAAAGTATATTGAATACAAAATGCAAGGGAATTTCTGTTTATAACGAAATCTGTGTGTGATCCAAATATGCGATACACACACATAAATTTCCAAATTGACAGATAATTATATGTAATTTACATACAAACATATTTGTAATATTAACGTATTTGATCAAGTGGAAATCTTTAATGGGCCATCATTTTATTAACTTTAAAAAATAAGCGGTTATTGTTAAAATTTTATAGTTGAGGGATCGATCGATTGTAATTTTTGTATGCGGCCAACCTACCTATATATACAGCACATTTTATACACGGAATTTTAATGAACCCCTATATATATAGAAAATTCTACAAAATCGATGACCTGTTGTAAAACAATAAAAAATGTGGTAAAATCACAAACAGGTGAATTTTGTATATACTCGTACCTACCTACCTACCTACCTATACGCGGAATTATTTTGGCGCGCGAAATTATATTTTATTGTGCACCAGAGGTGTTAAAAGTTGTGTTTAAGAGGATTAAAATATATACATCCGCATCATTAACGTATACAATACGACCTGATGTCTGCCGAGTTCAATATAATTAATACCCTCGTACGTATGATACATCTCTACATCGCTAGAGATACCAAACACAGAGCGAATGCATTGCGATACAAATTTCATTTTTATGACTAAATTATAACAAAATGTTTTTTATTTTTTATTTTGGTGTGTTAAATTCTTATCTTATTATTAACATCTCGGTCTGTTATTTGATTCGATCTAAGGTCAAACCATATATACGAGTATAATAAATTTATAAATGAAGTCAATAATCAACTGACTGACTATAACTAACTGACTTTTAAGTACACACAAGACTCCCTCGTCTCTCGCATATAATTTTCTGTACATATTCGTATTGTCTCAATTTGTTATTGTTGGTTCTAATTAAATACTTGTGTATTTAAAATATCGCGGTCTATGTTTTTTTAATATTCGATTTATCACTTAAAAATTAAAATACTAAAAATTTAAAGTGTCGAGACATGACACATAATATGAAACACATATTGGGATGGCTAAATTTATTTATGATTGAAACAACAACAATTTTATTTGTTTAAGTAATTTGGAACACCAGCGAGTTGTGCTTGGTGGTAAAATAAATGAATCGATATAACAAGATTAAATTTATTTTGTTTGTCAAATAATATTTAGGATGTCCAAGCTATATATAGGGGCATTTGCCTTACCAACTTGAACAGGTGGTTTTTATGCAGCGTCACAAAAATCATAAAATTGTCCTTAAAATTTTCAGGATGAAATTGCTAGTCGGATCGGTTATTATGAAAATATGTGAAAAGGTTTCGATCCACATTGAGAGTCCATTCCGAAAAACACAAACTTAAATAGCCGCGCAGAGAAGCGTGAAGCAATCAAATTATTTTATCCCAAGAAAAAAAAAATGTTCGTCGGGCAACACTAATTTCACTTATCTCAATATTTTTAAAACCATCCCATCCCAGGATATTTAAAATAATCCCATACCAGCGTTACAGGACTGGTGCCAGCCAACCCGCAGACTTATCTAAATATGCAGAGGCCTCTTTCACGGTAATTTTGCGGCTAGATCTCAAAGTTTTGTGGCCGTGGGGAAGTTGAGGCTTGCATATCCCTGACCTACACCGTGGATCACCAAAATTCAGCCGAAATTGTATCGACCGAAATTTTAGGATAAATATAATAATAACCGGGTGTGTCCATCCAAGAATGGCCGGATCTCCCCGAATGAATAGTACAATGTCTGCTGAAGAGATACCCCGAATGAGCCATCGACCCCTAGAGGCCGATACCCAGCCACAACGAAACAGCATTAGAGGGTAGGGTCGTCCTCCCAACAGACAAAGCCTCCCTTCACCCGGAGAGACCTCTAGGTAGCTCCCACATTGCACACTTCGACAGCTGGATACTGCCGAAATGAATGGGAGTGGCAAGTCCAGTCCAAATTTCTCCTTCCATCATACCAAACCGAAAGAAATTTAGTTACTCATTTTATTATTTGCGAGAAAAAAAATAACAACAGGTACAATAATCAGATATTCAGAATAGTAACGGAATACCACAAAAGCCGATGAGTGGGAAAAATAAAACCGAATGTCAAAATCATAACCGGTGCTGTTTTTTATTTAAATAAATTTTCACCAAGCGATCTGAGGCGGAAGGAGGGAAAAAGAAAAATGAATCAAACTAAAATAGTAGCTGAACGTGAAAAATTTCGTAACGAAATAAAAAAATAATAATAATTTGAGCAAAAAGGGCCGCTGAACTTGAATATAATTATGTAGCGAAACCAATGTGCACCCTCTCGCGCGTGCCAAACAATCGTTATGGCACTCGATTACACAAAATATATTGAATAAAAAAAATTCAAAAATTTAAAAATTTAAAATTCAAAAATTGAAAATAAATAAAACAAATTTAAATTTTAAATTTAAATTGGAAAATGTAAAGTTTTGATTCAAAAAAACAAAATAAAAAAATTTCGATAACTTTTGACCTTCGGTTAAGTCTCGCCAAAATGGGTTGCGGCGTCTCCTCTCCGTTAATAAAAAAATTACAAATGGCCACGTGTTTGGCCACTCGTAAACCGTAAATATCGTTAAGCGTTTTCCCGCAGTAAATAAATTTGCCTTGATAGGCCGCAGTATTGGTTGTGTGTCATTCCGCAGTAATTCGTAACTATCGTTGGGCGTCATCCCGCTGTAAACAGATTTGGCCTCAATAGGCTGCCTTAATAGATGGGCGTCTCCCTCCCCCCCGCCTTTAATAAATTTAGCCTCGAAGTGCCGCAGGAATGATTGGGCGTTGGCCACCTGTACCCGTAAATGTGGGGCGTATTCTCGCCTTTAACCAAAAACGCGAATGGCCACGTTGTTGGCCACGTTATCGGCCACCCGTAATCGTAAATGAGTGCGACAAAACACATACAAGGACTCTTTATGTTCGCCTTTCTTTTATTAAGTAAAAAGTTATTTTTATTTATTAAACTAGGCCAAACTGTCTTTATGAAAAATTTTAAACCCAAAAAAACTATTTTTCAAACCAAAACTAGACTCTACCTAAAAAAATTCTCGCACCAAACCATCTAGAAGAATATTTTATTGCTGTTGGCTTTTTTGGTTTTAGTTTTCGTGCGCGTCATTCTCCTACCCATTCACACCACGCATCAATCGCACACACCAAAACAAGAAACGCACAACAAAATATTCCTCTATATCTCTCGCTCTACAATTCATTCGACGTTTTCATTCAACACTGGATGTGAATAAAGAAGCAAATCAAAATATTGAGGCTAATTTCCATAGAAACAAAATACTTTAGTATTAATGCCATATAACAGATGGTACTGCCACCAGTAAAATGCCTCAATCATTCGATTGCATCGAAATAAAAATTCAAAAACAAGATTTCAAATGAAATGATCTTATGACCCCACAGGGAGCCGTAACATCAGTATTTTTAAATCATCCGATTAATTAATGAATGCTAACTTATCAAAAAAAAAAAAACAATTATTATCTGGAACCTATAGAGTTCCTAATGATTTGACTAATGGTTTTGACTCGCCATGATGTCCACCAGCTCCGAGATTTGCATTATATATGCTCATTTGCAAATGAACAACCATATGCAATTTCAAGAAAATATCCAATACAAAATGGGGGTTAAAGCCATAGATTTCGAATACACCATTTTTGATTTCTAAAGAAGAAAAATAAACTAACCGGTCTTTCGGTTAAACTTCCTTGTACTCGAATAATCATAAAACATTATCAATGCTTAAAATTTATTTAAATCTTTATATTCTTTGTCGCTTTTTGTGAAAGTTAAACTTTTCAACATCATTGCAAAAACTGAAAAAACTTTCACTTCCGGTACTCAGATTTCCACCAAATTTCGCAAGACTCTCGTGATGTTTAATACGTGATTTTTTTCGATATGTGCTGGTATTACAACTGGTTATCGCGAACAACAGTCCACGCTATGAACAAAACACAACTTCTGTTAAAAATAATAACTAGATGTGTCGCTAGCACCATCTATGTCTGAAACCCGGAAACTTAGTTGCGCACCTGGTAGTAGTGCCAGTCCTAACACATGACTGAAATCCAAATTTTTTCAGAGGTATCTAGTTGTAATCGGCTTCAAAAAATATGTTCGCGAACTTCGCTTAACTATCGCGTAACTTCGCTTAACTAACTAACCGCGAGATTTTTGCTAATTTATCTTTCGCTAAATCGCCGAAATCAAAAAAGGAGTTTTTCTACAGCCCAGACGGTTTATCCGATCGGGATTAAACATCATACATAAACGTTTTTCATTAATTCAGTGATACCAATTATATTTGGAAGAAATCGGGTCACCGGATGTGAAAGCTTTATTGGAGCTTTTTCGTTTTTCGCAAATATTTTGAAAAGTATGGCATTTACGAGAAAAATAATTATAATGCAAAAGATTCTTAATTAAATTTGCATCAATATCAGTCCAAATAAATTTTGAAAAATTTAAGCGGAAATGACATAATTAATTTTCTATAAACCAGATTTCCGCTATTTACTGAACTACGAGTATTATACATATAAAGTTGGGTTCGTTGGGTACTTGAATCAAAAACTTACCATTACCAAGAGAGAGAAAACAAAATCGAAAAAATTCTACACAATTTGGGTAACAGAGAAAGCAAACAATTTAAAATGTTTGACATATGCCGCGGATTTTCATATTCAGACGGATATAGCAACAGTCGAAGTAAAAGTGGCCTCAGTAAATCAATTATCAAGCCCACGCCATAAACTTTGCAGAGCATTACATTAAAAATTAAGCAAGGTATATGCTGGCCAATAACGCCCAAATCAACGCTCGCAGGTCACCATACGGGATTGAACAATTTTTGTGGAAATACGACTGATGATATTCTTTTAGATATGAATTCTATGCTCGCACATATATGTTTAAAATAAAATTCCGCTGTTTACGCACTGAGATGTCTTGAATTTAGATCCAAACAAATTAATAAATTCTTGTTTATAACGGAATGGACCTCAATGACTCAGAGATTTACCAGCTCGGTTAAAGAACGTGGCAAACCTAACAACCGCACAGGAGAATAGGTGTGAAATTAATCATTCAACTGACAATCTTCATTATTCAACTTATTGGACACAAGAGAAACAATTTGGTTCATAAACCTGGTGTGCACATCTGAATGAAATGCACAAAATATTCTGTAAGAGAGTCACGTTAAGTCATGGGAGGTCGTCCTTATCGAAGAATCGAATTAGTTAGATGATTCCACAACGTTGCAGTTTATTAAACAGGTCCTTCAATAATCTGGAGGAAAATATTTGATGGTGAGAGATTCATGGCGATAATGTTAGCAACTAAATTTGACGTGGAAATTTGTACAAGAGTTTTATACGTTTGTTAGGAAAAATTCTCATTTTTGTATTGCCAAATTAAACTTGATTTCTCCAATTTTACCGCACTTGAAGCTGCAACATAAAATATCCGCAGTTTGCCGAGTAACCAACATTCATGTATTGATACCCGAAGTTATTGTGACCCTATGCTGACAGAACGACGTCTGAAAAAATGCTTGAATTTTCGGCAGAATTGAATTAAGATAAGAAATCATTTATTCATTTAATAAACTTTATTGTGAAAATTTAACGCTAGTTGCGCTATCAGTATTTCATCAGCTATTGTTTTCTCAGATGTCTAAAAATGGTACAACCGACTAAAACCACTCTCACCATTACGAGTTCCAGCATACACATAGTACCAATAAAATATGTTTGGTTAAATTAAGATGCTTGACTTGCGATTCAATCTAAAATCTTAAATCTGGGGGTGGTCCGATTAATTATTCTGTTAATTTTGTTTTTATTTTATCCGTATTATTTGAAGAATATTCAAAATGTGTGAACTTCCTTTATGTACCGACAAAGGAGCACACACATTTTGCTATGTGATATAGAACTCCAATTATCACGAAGGATATTTGGAAATTTTTCAATGCTTCCATTACGAATAAACCAAAACCGGAATATTTTTTTTTTATTGTTAGGTAGATATCGGGTATAGCTTGAATTTTAAAAACTACATTCGGGGATATAAATCGGAGGAAATTGGGTTAAACCCGAAAAACATTTACTCGACTCATAGCATTATAAAATATTCTATTCCCAAGCATTGTCGGATGTTAGAGGAATCCGCCCATGTCGCCGACAAAAATGTTGCCGACCGGCGAGATGGCCGACAACCACATCGCCGACATAACCACAGTGCCGTTACTTTGACCAGATAGCCGACAACCATATCGCCGATTAAAACTTTAGCAACTAGATGATGATCTTATATTTACTTCGCCGATAAGCTATTTTGCCGACACAACTATCAACTACAATGCCAAAATCCATACCACCCACATCACCAATTCTTATGTGAAATTTGAGTATCACAGTAATTAATTTTGGCCCTTAAACTATCTCAGAACAAACAATCAGACCATCGATACAACAATATCGCCGATAACAACATTGTAATCTCAAACAACGCAAACAACCATATTGCCGCCAAACATTGCATATACAAATTTTGACCAGCAAGAGTACATCGCACACATCCCATTTCCCATATCATCCCCAACATTAACCCCTTTATATAAAAATTTCGAGTTAGCATAACGAATGCTCACAAATAGGGCGAAAACTATATACTAAGACCACTCTAAAATGAATCTTAGTCTTTTAAGACTGTCAAATCTCTCAAACCATTCGAATCCTGCCAAAATGTACCCATAAAATGTAATCGAATTATAAGACCTTCTATGGTTCAGGATCGGGATCCACCAATGGTTACACCTCCATTACAACGGCGATCAGAACGGGGCCGAATTGAGAGTCGGCTTTCTCACCGGCGAAGCGAGCCTATCATGAGGCCGAAATGCTCAGCTGAACTCGACAAAAAACGGAAGAAAAATCGGATGTCGAGATAGAAGTGGTCTATTTTATAACATCTCTTAACTTTAAAATCATCGTTGGCAATGCCGCTATAGGGATGAGAAAACTTACCGAATATTGGTTCAAAAACTGACATCGCGCCAGAACTGCAACGGCCAATGCGTTATCGAACTATGGTAATAGTGTACATAACCCAGTTATATCGAGACCATTTTCTGCACATAAGGGGTTTCACTTGCTTCTCGTGTATCACTGCAAAGTCACCATCAAGCTGCCTAGTCAAAAACAGCAATACAACAAACTACACAACGGCAGCAGTTCGCGATGCAGTCAGCAGCGGTTCTTTAGGAAAGGAAGTAAAGAGTCCAACAAAAGAAGAGCAAACAAAATTCTCTAAAGCATTCCAACAAAATTTCTGTTGGCGATGTGGTTGTCAGCGAGGTGAGTGTCGTTGTTGGGTATCGCTATCATATAAATTTACGGCACTTCTAAGATGAACTTATATAGATGTACATTACCAACGCAGCTTTTTCAAACTTATACGTTGCCAATTGTCGGCGATACTGGTGTCGACGATTCGGATTTCGGTAATATGGGTGTCGGCTGTGTGAGTATCGTCGATGTGGAGTGTTGGCGAAATGGCTTATGTTGACGATCTAATTGTGTAAATTAGTTTGAAGTTTGTCGGCCAAAATTCTTTTTGGTGATGAGATCGTCCTAAGGTACTTCTAAGATGAATTTGTTTTGCTCAAATGTGCGTTCCAAGCACCACCGTGTCTTACCAATAATTGTGTGGGGTACACCCCTTATTTTGAGCACAAGCCTATTTGGTTATGTGCGAAAAGTGGTTTGTTCGCGATCTTGTTGTGTGCGCTAATTTTGATTGTATACCAGAATTCTTTTCGGCGATGTGGTTGTCGGCGATGTTAGTATCGGCGATGTAATTGTCGTTGATGTGGATTTCAAAAGAAGTCTGTATGAGATCAAAAATTAGTGAGTTGTTATATTGACTAATTATTTGCTGTTACATTATCCTCAGTACTTTATTGGCGCCAATGAAATTAGCTTCGAATTCAAATTTGCTCCGGAATTCCACGTCTAGCGATAAAACGTTTGAGGGTTGCTAAAAACGATTCCGTATCGAGACTGCTCATTCCTTCCAGATGGACAGTCCAGATGGTATAACGGCCCGCATAATCGATAACAGTTCTTAGGAATGGCCGGCTTTGCTTGAATCGTACAGTTGGCAAATCGCCCGTCTTTTGTTCATTTCTGTGATATCGATATCGGATACATTCAGTGCATGTTTTTATACACCGCTTCTCAATGTTTCTCGCTGCCATTATCCAATGCGTATAATGGATACCGTTAATGAGTTACCTGCATGCATATCACGGATGTGAATATCACAATGGATGCTTAGTCGAATAGAGGAGTGATGAATTGTTTAATCCTCCGCCAACTCTCAATATGCCATTGCCATCTGTAAATAGATCAAGAGAGGATAGTAGATGGTTTGCTTGCAATGAAGATTCTTTACTTGGAATTTGTAATTCTGTCTTAAATACAAGTTTTTGTACATTACGAAATATAATGATTTCTGCCTCATTCATCTCTGCTGGCGTGATGAACTCATTTTTGAAGACAGCGTAGTTTTCGATGATGCAGTCTGCCAAATCTCAGTCGGTGCTGACCAATTATCGCTAGGTATGCTCTCGATAATTTCTGCTGTCCTGTTTCGTCCGAATGTTTTCCACCTCTGTGGTACGTCGAATAGCCAATGAAAGACGATCATGGAATCGTACTGAATCGCTTTGGTACAAAATTTTACTAATTTGCACAAAAATGCGGCCCCTCAAAATTCCAATTTAGGTAAGGAAATTTGTTTGATTGGTGCAACCTTACCTTTTGCGTAGACGATGTTTACTGTGGTTTCACCAATACTGTTCGTAGCTCATAAATAAATCACAGTGCCATATGCCACTAGATTGGGTGCTGTAGAAATACCAAATGCCTTGGAATGCGAATGGTTTCAAGTTCTGGTAGTGACTGATAAATTATAATCCAAGATTTGACGATACGTTCAGGTAAGCTGGCGTCCCATTCTGTCTTTAGCAGCCACAATTTCTGGAGCAAGATTTTAAACAAAATTGTACCCCAGTGGAGTTTAAAATAAAACTCATCAAATTCTGCGTTCCAAATAATTCCTAACGTTTTTATTGACGAAACTAGAAAACGAATTCAGAAATTCTTGTCTGTTCGATTTCCATTTTCGTAGATTGAATCCATTCTTCTGTAATATTAAATTTATGTCATCCTAAAGTTTTATAGCTTCCTGAATGGTGTCACTTCCCGTTAATAAATTATCTATATAAAAACCGTTAGATATCACATGCGCCGCCTTTGGATACAACTACCGATCATTTTCAGCTGATTTTTTAAGGGTTTTTACAGCTAAATATGCACTGGCGCTTATGCACCGGTTCCATATGTCACAGTGTTAAGCTTAAAATCTCTGGTGTTCTCCTTTTGATCCGCACGCCATTGAATTAGTTGAAAATTGGCATCTTCAGGATTGATCAGGATTTGCCTATACATTTTTTCAATATCGGCTACTATTTGCAATACATCATTAAGAGATACTCCGTTACTGGTTTTACAGGATACATCGAAGACAACACACAATTTAGTATAAGGATATAGGTAATATCGTTGATCCTCTGCTGCTGGTATGTCGGAAAATGATATGGGCGTCATGCGTCCTAGGGCGATATACTCGTGGATGAATGAGATCGTTGAAATTTTTTTACATAGCGAATAGTCTCTGCTGTGCTGCTTCGAGTGATCTGCCTAATTCTGGCCGTAGATTTTTAAAAGGAAGCCTTACAACAAATTGTCCCTTTGCATTTCTGATCGTGCTGTCCTCGTAAAATATTTTACATTCATTCGCCGATAATCGACTTCCCAAAACTTTCTTAATTCTCGATTTAAATCGTCGTTTAGCTGTTGATTCAAGGATTCGGTACCGATGTGAAACTGGCTCGAAAAGTAGCCCGAAAAAAATGTGTCTTTGCTTAATATGTAATAAATTTGGGCTGGCTCGAAAAATATAGAAAATCTGGATTACCTTTAATTCTCAGAAAATCCTTGTGACAATCGCCACAGAAGAAAATTTCTTAGTAAATTTTCTGTTGAAAATCGTTACATACTGAGACTGGCACGAACCTTCTTTCCACCTCGTACAGAAATAAGGCTACATTATATGGATTCCAGATGGCCTACACTAATTCTCGATGGTAGCCGAAGTCTCAAGCAATCCCTGTGACAATCGCCACAGAAGAAAAATTCTTAGTAAATTTTCTGTTGAAAATCGTTACATACTGAGACTGGCACGAACCTTCTTTGCACCTCGTACAGAAATGGGGCTACATTATATGGATTCCAGATGGCCTACACTAATTCTCGATGGTAGCCGAAGTCTCAGGCAATCCCTGTGACAATCGCCACAGAAGAAAAATTCTTAGTAAATTTTCTGTTGAAAATCGTTACATACTGAGACTGGCACGAACCTTCTTTCCACCTCGTACAGAAATGGGGCTACATTATTTGGGTTCCAGATAACCTAGACTATTTCTCGATGGTAGCCAAAGTCTCAGGCAATCCCTGTGACAATCGCCACAGAAGAAAAATTCTTAGTAAATTTTCTGTTGAAAATCGTTACATACTGAGACTGGCACGAACCTTCTTTCCACCTCGTACAGAAATGGGGCTACATTGTATGGATTCCAGATGGCCTACACTAATTCTCGATGGTAGCCGAAGTCTCAGGCAATCCCTGTGACAATCGCCACAGAAGAAAAATTCCTTGTAAATTTTCTGTTGAAAATCGTTACATACTGAGACTGGCACGAACCTTCTTTGCACCTCGTACAGAAATGGGGCTACATTATTTGGGTTCCAGATAACCTAGACTATTTCTCGATGGTAGCCAAAGTTTCAGGCAATCCCCGTGACAACCGCCACAGAAGAAAATTTCTTAAACAATTTTGTGTTGAAAATCGTTACATACTGAGACTGGCACGAACCTTCTTTCCACCTCATACAGAAATGGGGCTACATTAGATGGATTCCAGATGGCCTACTCATGTATATGAAAAATACATAAAAATATTTTAAATGTTAAATTTTATTCTATTTTTTAGTGTTGGCTTGTAAAATTAAATTTTGTTGTTGTGTGCTGATGTAAAAAAAAATCGGGATGAGAATTAAAGGTAAAGCAGATTTTCTAAAATTTTCGGGCCAGCCCGAAATTATTACAGATTAAGCAAAGACACAATTTTTTTTTTCGGGCTACTTTTCGGGCCAGTTTCACATACATGGATTCGGTGGTTGCTTGCATGTTGAGAATAGGTTGTGTTTGATTTTCAAGATTACCTGCGACTAACCATCCAAGATTGAAATGGTAGAACATCCTTGTTTATTCGCTTTTCTGGGTTTAAAATTTCAAAAAACAGGTCAGGTTCAAGAAGAACATCGATTTTATTTGGTTGGGAGAATTGAGAATCTGCGAAATTCCAAACCTTAATTAATTTTGATAAATATTTTATTGGTTTTGTCAGCAATAATTGAACGGTTTTGTTTGTAACATGAACCGTGATTGATAGCTTATAAGTTGGATCGAAACGTGAGCTAAGCAGCCGGTGTGGATGCTAAACCATAAATAGATATATAAGACGGCTGCCATTTCAGGTTAAGGCTTTGAGCGTAGGATTCTGTGATAAAAGACGTTAGTGTCGTGGTTGTTGAGTATAAGTGTGCGTGACATACATGGTTGGTTGATTGGCTATTGTCGATTTATTTTAGTTCAATAGTGGGTGGTGGCTTAGTGAATAAGTGTGATCATGCGAATTTTGACTGAGTACAGCATGATGGGTCGAAGTTGTTTTGGGGAAATTTGGGGAATATCATTCTCTCTTTGATGAAGAAGTGTGTGATGGCGCTTATTGTAAATGAGACAAGATGCACGGTTAAAGCACTTTACAGTTGTATGTCTCTTCTTTAAACAATTATGACATAAATCCTTGTCTGCTACTAGTTTCATTCTAGATTCCTTATAAAGTCTGGTCATCACTCGTAATTGTCAGTGAAATATTAGCAACTAGAAATTTTTTGCACTTGCTTTGTATGTTGATTTCTTAGCAGTGGCATCGCAAATTTCTAGTGCAAAGTATGTCAAATATTGATTTAAGATTGTTGATGTGATGCAACTTGTGGTTACAGATTTTTTTTTAAATAAATTGTGAAGTGCTAAATTTGTTGTTTCATTTGGGAAGAAGGTAACCCATAATACGAGTAAATAAAATTTATGCATCATAGTCCAAACACTGAATTAGTTTTTCAGCGCCCACTTTTAAATGTGTTTATGTACATCACATTAGTATGGACTGCTAATGTCTTGTTTGTATACAGAATGCTGCAGAAGGCCTATTAAATATCTATTAATTGATTGTCCTACGATAAAAGTCTGGTATTAACAGTCCGACTATTTGTCCTTAATAAAAAATTTAGCATCAAATCCTTCACATAACCATAAACAAAACACCAAGGAGCTATAATTGTGCACGATGTCTGGTAGATTGAACTCGATAGATATCACCTGTAAAAAATTTCAATAACGAATAATTTCACCCGTTCAAAGTCCCAATAAAAAAAAAATCTATTCAACAAGTTCATTCAATTTTCTTTCCACTATCACCCCGATCGCACATTTAACTCATTATACAATTATGTATGTACATATTATATCTATCAAAGTACAATACACAAAAAAAACTATAAACTATTAGACACTATAGTATAATAATTTTCAAACGACACACAATAAAACAACAACAACAACAGCAATAATAATAATTGCGTGCCTCAAAACTATTTCGTTTCGTTCATATTCATTCATTCAACTTTTCTTAAACTTCTTGTAGAACAATCATCAAACTTACAGTTACAGTCGGAAGTGAGGTTATTCCATCGTCTTCTTTTGTATTAATATGATTACACAATAAATTAAAATCTTTGGAATACAAAATAAAAATAAGAATGTATATTAAATTCAATGTTCTCACAATTGTCGATCGCGAGGACATAAAAAATTTAAATTATGATCGATAAAATGAAAAATAATTGATCCTCTTTTCTTAGTCTGTGATCTGTCCCATAATTATTTATTCATATTTAAAAGAAAAAAATATATGTAAAATACGAGATCGTTGATCTTCTATTATACATATTCACATACACAACGAACAATGATCGTAATTATTATTCTATTAATGATCGTATATTATGGCGCGAACACAATGATCAATTGATGTGGGTATAAAATGTGTATAGAGCCAACATAATTATCGATCGAGGATTATCATCAACGGTTTTTTTTTAGAAGATCGCCTAAAAAATTCACTTTCAATGCAAGATGTTTGGTTTTTTATTTTTAAATAATGATCGAACAGATAATTTTATGATCATCCACTTATTATTGAGACGATCGTTTCGTGTTTTTTTTTTGTGGTTTTTAATAAGACATATTATATTATGTATATAAGACAATCAAATAGTTCAAGTCGTTTTTAGTTTTGTAAATGTTAATTAATAAAATGAGGGTAGAACATTTGTGTTCTTTTGTATAACAGAAAAAACACTTTAATGAATTTTTAATTTGAGTTTTAATATTGAAAAAATATATTCATTAATTGCGTTTTTTTTGTGTGTACATATTATGTGCCGAGCATAGTTTCTGATCACAAAACATTAAAGGGGAATAATACATAGTTAAAAATTTAGTTTGATCGTAATGGTTTGATGATCAAGAATTATTATTATTTTTTATAAGTTGTATTGTTTTAATATTTTAAGACATTAAATTTCGGGGTTTTCGATTGTTTGGAATTTTGTAAGATTTTATCGCACTTAATATTGCGATTCGAAGTATTCCTTGTATTTTTAGGGCGAATTGTGCTTTCTACTTATTATACTGTGCGGTGAAGGGTTATAACATAAAGTTTAAGTGATACGCCAAACATAATTTGGTGATAACATTTTTAAATTGCAAGCTAGATGAAAATATGGGTTACACTCAAATCAAAATCGCCGAACTCAAAATCTCGGAAGTGAAAATCCTGGAATCCAAAATTAAGATATTAAAGAGAATAATTTGAAAATTATAACAAACTATTATCAAACTTGTATTTGTTTGTAGGACGGGTTTGACTGTGGTTAAATCCAATGTTCAATGGAACTGAAAATAAAATTTTGAAATGTGATCGTGGAGAATCGAATTTGGGCAATATCACAAAATTTGGCCCTGCTGAGCTGAACCACTTAATAACCAAATCTGGTATTGAGCGTATTAAAACTAGATTGTTCTGAAATTTGTTAGCTTGAGTACAATTCCTTTTGGAAATCAAGTTACAAAAAATTATAAAAGCGGAATTTAATCATTATTACCAGTTAAGCAGCAACAAAGTATTCTTCGAAATAGGGTTGGACACATTAAACCACCTTCGTTCCTTACTCTAGCGTAGCATGATCATACGATTTCATGTTTTGCCTCGATGAAAACAGGCTAGACTAGAGGCATGTTTAGTATCGTTTACTTCTTTGCAGTTCTAGCTGAGTGATGCACAATTCACCGAAAACAATCGAGGTACAAAAACACTGTGCCTCTGTAAAATTCGAATCAGAAAGTACTTCGCCTTATTGGATATGTTTTTAAACCATAGCCAGACTAACCTTCATGAAGCTAGTCCGAATTTCCAGCCGGAAAGACGTGTTCAGTGGAACTGTCTGAATATCGTCGCTATAGTTGAATATCGCCTCACATATGTCTGTGCAGTTATCCCGAAAATACTCCGAAGAAGTGCGATGGCAACACTAAAACACTAATATCGAGACATTTTTCTATATCATCTCGAAAAATTTACAATATTACGCTAATTTTGAGTGTCATCCCGAATTTTGTTTACTGTCATGATATTTTTACTATCATGACATTTTTACTATCATGACATTTTTACTATCATGATCAAAAAAATCCAAAACAGTAAATTTCAGTAATGTCTGTTATTATATACCGAAAATTATCCTGACTAAATGCGATGGCAACATTGAACTTCTAATATCATGACAGTTTTCAATGCCATTCCGAAAAATTCGACGCTGTCACTAATCGTTTATATATCATCCCGAAAAACAAATCACTCTCATGACATTTTTATATCAGCACGAAAAAATAATCTATCGCAATAGATTTTTTACCGAGTCCTCCCGAAAAAAATATGTCACTGTAGTTCACATTCGATATTTCTAATTAACAAGTGACATTTTATGCAGTTTGTGAAGTAAATGGGGTCACGATAACACAAAGGAAATAAATATCCACAGAAAAGCTCTATTAACTATTTGTGAACAATAAAAAAACTCATTTTATTGCGGTTTCCGTAGAAAATGTATTCTACTAAGGAATGGCAAAGTAAGAAAAACAATTCTAAAAGCCGTTTGTCAGCTATAGTACCCTGAAGGCGACCTAGATATCAACTAACGAGCACGGCTTAATGCGCTTTTCATAGATAATCAAACCACTTTTGAAATAGCAAAGTAAGAAAAAAGTTATAATAACCGTTTGTCAGATATAGTGACCTGAAGTCGACCTTTGTGCATAAAGTAGTGCATAAAGCCGTGCTCGTTAATTGCTATCTAGGTCAACTCTTGTGCTACATCTATCTCTCTATCGTAGAGTGATTTTCTCTAAATCCAAATTGGTGTGTTGGAATTAAATTTCGTTCTTCTATAACTGGCTTGAGCCTCTTTAGCATTAATTTTTCAAATAATTTTGAAATGATAGGAAGTAGTGAAATCGAGACTTTTTGTGGTTTGCTGGTTTGCCTGGTTTAGGAATTATAATAACTTCAGCAACCTTCCACTGTCGTGGGACATATTTTAGTCTGAAATCATTGATCATTTGAACCAATTTTCGTAATCCCTTCTCAGTAATTAAATCATAGACTGGAGCTTTTTTCGCATTTAAATTGTACAAAGTGGGCCAAATAATTTTATTTTTTTGAACTAGCGGTTATTTTGAGTATGGTAAAGATTATGTCACATCTGATTTGACAGAAAGTTAGTTTTATCCTTCCGCTGAACGAAAATGGTTGTGTAATCGGTTCGCTGAGTGGGTTTGCGATCGACTTGAAGAAGATGCCGATTTTTGGCATTTGGCAATTGACCTGTCTTCGAAGAACGAATTATCAGCCGAAATGCTGATGTGATTTGGCCGCCTTGGAACTGTGATTTGATGCCGTTGGACTATTATCTTTGGAGTTCCATCAAAGATAAGTGTTACGCCGATAAACCAACAACGATTGACGCTCTCAAGAACAATATTCGCATTGCCCTTGAAGAAATAATGCCGCATACCATTGAAAATGTGCTCAAAAATTGCACCGACCGTATGGAGTACGTCAAGGCCAGCCGAGGCAGTCATATGAACGAAAAAGTTATCCATAATTAATCGGAAGGATTGTTCTTTACAATGAAAAAATAAATTTGAAAAATATTGAGAATTTTTTGTGTTATAGCATTTAAAAAAAAATATTTGGCCCACCCTATACTTGATCTCATCTTTAAATTCCTGTAGTGTTACAGATCGTATATTATGGTCATCAATTTTGCTAATTGTTGTTATTTTTTCATCTGCACTTTGTCTAGGTAACGTTTGAAAGGTTTTTTTCAAGTGACCTGCACATAAAGTAGCTTGTTTCTTGTCACTTTTCGTTCTCAGTTTTAATAGGCGGCCCATGCATTTTGCTCTTTTTTAAAAGGATTAAGGTTGCTTTCCAAAGCGAGTAATCATGTTCGGTGAGACCACTTACGTACTTCTTAATAGTTTCGTTTATAATTTATTTTATAAATTGTTTCAGTTTATTGCACAGATAATTGAGGATTTTTTTGTTTTTGGGGGCACGTGTCCTTTGCCAGGTCTTTCGTGCCTTCCGTTTCTCTCTAACTAGTTCCCTGACTTCAAGAGGATAATTTTGATTCCTGCGGAATTCGGTATGATTAGTGGAGAACTTTCCCTTGCTGCTTGTTGAATACCTGTTAAGTAGTTAACTGTTAATTCTTCCTTCAGTTCGTTTTCCAATTGTACCGATGTTTTAGTTGCCACTTAATTCAATTAGTTTTTGGAATAGGTCCCAGTCAGTTTTATTATTTTTTGCTTAGGCAAGTTATCCTTATTAATTATCATTGTCCTGAGTGCCATGTTAACAGGTGAATGGTCAGAATATACCCCCTCGCTATTTTCGAGACACATTCTTAATCCTTGAAAATCCCTTGTACGAGAAATTCCATTTCAATGTAAAATCAGTGAGATCTGTGGTGTTCTTCGACACCAGGTTCTTTATAGTGTTTGCCATTCTTTTTCACTATTACTGATGACCCTTTCCTCGCTTTTCCTCCTGGGTGAACAGCATGATAACATTCATAATCACGTATTTTAATAAATGATGTTTCTGTCAATCTTTCCGATATAAGACATGTATCTACTTTTTCTAAATTTAGAAAAATGTCTAACTCTGGAACATGCTGCGGTAGTCCGTTCGCGTTCCAGGTGACAATTCTTAATGTTCTGCTCATTTTAATATAAGAGGGCTGTTGTCCCGTTCGTGATTTCTTGCTTTTCTAGACGCTTATATAAAGCTTCTAGACCACGTTCTTGCTTTGCTAGGCTAGCATTTATGCGTGTTCTATGCTTCTACATATCCTTTCAAGAAGGGCTTTAGTAATAGCATTAGATTGTTGATGATTGTTGTACAATTTATAATTAACTATAATTGGTGGATTTGGTCCGCTTGGGTTTTACTTGATTTCTCTCTGGTAACCTAAGAGCTTTAAGGAATCTGATACATTTTGTTTCTTAGCCTTTGGAGTTCTTTGGCTAATTCACATCCTCTGTAATGCGCAGGATGATGTGCTTTATAGTGTATGCATTTTGCAGGCTTGTTTCTACTTTTCTTACACTCCTTCGCGTTGTGTTTTCTAGCACATTCTACGCATCTAAGCTCCCAACCGTAATATTTTTGCGGGTGGTTGAAAGCTTGGCATTTTTTTGCATTGATCTATTTTAACCCTCTTAGTTAGAATTGCTTTGATGTTAAAACTTTTTCAACTTTCTCCTTTTTATTAAAAGTAAGCATAAAGAGTGGGAGTTTCTTTTTTTTCATTCATTGTTCTCACTTCTCTCTCGTTTTAGGGTATTTACTGCATCTTCTATTTGCAGATATTTTGCCTTATAGATCCTTTATTATATCCTTTCTTCTTACACGTTGGATGAAGGCCATAACTTTAATTGCGCGGTTCGTTTTATCTTCGCATGTAAACCATTCTTTACTTTCCTCATTGAGCTTTGTGGCTAGTGCTCTAAATGTATCGGAATCTGGTGTATTGATTTTCCACATGTTATTGTTAAGAGACACTACTCTGCATTCCTTAGTGGTTACTGATTTCGTTTGTTTACTAGCAAATTCTGTTATGCCGAATTCATTAATTGGCGGAGGAGCCTTTTCTTTCCGTGCAACCTTTTGTTGTTGGTTTTCTTGCTCTTGTTTTTATTGCTGATGTGCTGGACTATTGTTCTCCAACTTGAGGCGAGAATTCTGCTCTCAGTTTTTTGGTAGGTCTTTTCTTCTTTTCAGAACCCAATCTGTTTCCCTCGCGAGCTCCTCTTCATCAGTGTGGAACTCGGTATTATGACTGGTGTATGTACTTGCTTCGTTATAACTGATTAAAACTTCTTTAATTCTTCATTTTCCTTTGGATTATAAGTCTATCTAATTCACTTAGTTTGCGACAGAAAAGATCATTGGTGATCTTTATAATTTCGAACTATCCATCCAGCCAGCCTTGTTAGAGGGTGGATTAGCCAACTGGGTAACCACCTGGAATATTTTCTCCTTTTACCGTTGTACTCATTGCTTTAATTGGTCAGGTTATACCTCCCAACACTAGGTCCCTTTAAAAAACTTTGCAACTGCAAGCAGTTCCCATCCCCCGCAGCGTAGATGCGCCTACCAAGATTTGCCGAGGTGCACAGAATTACAGTCGAACCCCTCTGTGCGCCTACAGCCGAGGGAAAATGTTAATAAATGTCATGACAGAGTATCATGATACCGTTTACTGTAGAAGACCCATTTGTTCAACACAATATGTTGGAATGTAAATCAAAAGTGTGGCGCTTATACTTCGAGTTTGCCAATTTACAGACTGAAGTTAGGTTTAAGTCCCTAGCACTTTAATTGAAGTTGCAGTTAAATAACTAAAACCATTACGTGCTACGAAGTGCTGATATTCTACGCAGCAATCATGATTAAAGTGCTGAACTAAGGGGCTGGAACCTCACGAGGTAATCAGAACTTCGGTCCGGAAGTTAACAAACCCGAAAAATTTACTGGAAGTTTGGAAACATCGCAAATTTCCAGTAGGAAAATAGATCGCAATATACGATCATAATTTATTTAAAAATTAGATCAATTTTACCAATTCTGATTTGCTTTAAATTTGGTAAGAAATATGTATACGAAGAAATCCTCTTTTAAGAATTACGATTGCACAAACCTATTATTACTATGCTTTTGGAAGAAATGTTTGCGAACTTGTTGCTTGTCATGGTCAGCATTAAATATTGTTCGCTAGACAATTATTGACGTCTCACCATAGCTTGCTGCAAGAGATTGAGGTGGCGGTCCTCTGGAAGCTGACTCAAATGGATTTTGCTTTATGGGTATGTACGTAGATTTGCCTCTGGGAATATGTTGTAAAATATACGATGTTTGATTCCCTGTAAAACTGTTCCATCGCCTTGGAATAGTTTATCTTCAACTTAATCGCTTGTTTAATATATTTGAGAAGACGACATAAAAGCACAGCAGCGCTCACCTAGAGGCATGGTAACGAAATGTGATTTATCAGTAAAATGAATGTTTTTGAAACAACGAGTATACTACTGCTCCATAAGCGAGCTCCAAAGTGTCTGAAAATGCATGCGATCATGCATGGTACCTCACCATTCTAATTCAAAAGCGGATCAAAAATCCTGGATGCTTCTGACAATAATGTTCGTTTTGAAAGTCTGTTGTTGTATTGAATCGTCACTTTGAAACCGAATTTTAATTTTGTGGATTCCATAATAACCCAATCGTCTTGTCTACTGTGTCGTTGAATTTCAAATCAGTTGTTCTGACTAAATAATTGTGTGGTTAACTCTCGTTTGTCATCCATTTTCGAAATGTGAATCCCCCATTTTCTAATAGAGATATCGTATCTTGATGTATTTTCAACGCTTGTTTGAGTTCGTTACATCCAGTGAGCATATCATCAACATAAATCAAATTTTAGACGAGTTACAGCATCTATAGGCTACAGAAGTGAAACGGAATTGATCAAGAGGTTTGTTGGGTGAATCATGCGAAAAGATACGCTGGAGCTTTCGCTCGTCGTAGGATGTTTCATTATCTGGCGATACATTTTTTCAATGCACGCTGCTTCAGCAATTTTGTGCGTGCGGATCCTTAACAATATCATCATTAGATCTTCCTGAATTGTGGTATCCGTCTAACGCGTAACTTTGTTTTTTGCATGTTTCCTTAAGCACGCAATGATGAGGTAAATGACATTTATGACCAAACTAGGTTGACGGATTTTTGATTGAACCTGTTCCATTAGGCCGAGTGAGTGCCTCATATTCCTTCATAAATCCCCAATATTTAGATTTCATTTGCGGAACGTTGACGATTTTTTTCTCTAGTGCGTTTTCCTTAAATGGAAGACTGACGACATACTACTGTGTGCAAAAAGTAGTAAGACTTTCCCATTTAAATTTCGCGCGGAAAACCATTCGTCGAAATATATTATTTTTCTATGTTGGTATGACTGTCGGTGACATCTGTGCCAAATGTCACATCAAAATAATTATTAGTGTTTAGTATACGCTTGTCTTTCTGAAGTACAAAAAGTGCATTCGGCGAATTTTACAATGCGTGAAATTATTCAACAAAGAAGTTCCATTAAATTTTGTGTATGGAATTTTGAGGTGCCGAAACGTTCAGAATGTTGAAAAAGGCCTTCGGTGATAATTGTATGTCGCGAGCCAGTGTTTTTGATTGGTAAAAATTGTGCAAAGAAGGTCGAGAACGTGTTGACAACGAACCACGTCTAGGACGGCCATCATCATCAATTGATGATCAACACCTTAATAAAATCAAGGAATTGGTGCTCGAGAATCGACGATTAATAGTTAGAGACCTTACTGGCATCGTTAAAATATCGGAAGTATCAGTGAAAACCATTTTAAAAGATCGTTTGGGCCAAAGAATAGTGAAAGCACGATTGGTTCCAAAATCACTCAATTTTTTGGAAAAAAAACGTCGGCTTGACGTATGTGAAACAATGCTGTCCGACTACCAGGATGTCATGAAACGTATTATAACTGGTGATGAGTCTTGGATCTATGCTTACGACCCGGAAACAAACGATCAATCGGCCGAATATCGTGCCAAAGGTGAGCCGAAGCCGAAAAAACCACGTCAAAGCAAGTCAAAAATCAAGGTGATGTTGACAGTTTTCTGCGATTATCGAGGTGTGGTGCACTCCGAATTCCTTCCGACCGGCCAAACTATTAACAAGAGTTTCTGGATGAGTGTTATGCGTTGTTTGCGCGAAGCCTTTCGTAAACAGAGGCCGGAATTATAGGTCGACAACTCTTGGTTTTTGCACCACGATAATGCACCATACTGCATTATTTCATACTGCATTGGTTTTACGTGATTTTTTCGCCAAAAATTCCACCCATATCGTTCCGCAACCACCGTATTCGCCTGATTTAGCTCCGTGTGACTTCTAGCTGTTCAGCAAACTCCAACGACCGCTCCGAGGAAACGGTTTTGAGTCCACTGAAGACATTAAACGTGAATCGCTACGCGCTTTGGAGTCTATTCCGGAAATTGACTATAACAACTGTTTCGAGGATTCGAAAAAACGTTGGCATAAGTGTATTGAGGCCGGGGAGGATTACTGTGAGGGGGACGAAATAAATTTGGAGAAATAAATAAAGAATTTTAAAATTATGAACAAAGTCTTAGTGTTTTTTTTACTTTGAGTGAACATTTGTTGCATGAACACACTTGGGGCCCCTAGATTTTTAAATGGAATGGTATTTATCTGTTAACTTTGATCGAGAACAACTCAAAAAAGCACTTAATATTTGGTAGCGTTGTTTCTGGAATTAAGAAAAATGCTCGAAAAACCCCTATGATATGCAAATTGGCCCCTTTACAAATTTGATTTCCTAAAACACCCAAGCCCCTAGATTTTCCAATGGAATAGTATTTATCTGTTAGTTTCGATCCAGAACTTGAGGAATTCAGTTTCAGGAATTGGTAAAATTGTTCTTAAAAACCCTACGATATGCAAATTGATCTCTTTACAATTTGATTTCCTAAACCACCCGGGGCCCCTGGATTTTTCAATGGAATGGTGTTTATCAGTTAGTTTTGATCCAGAACAACTCAAAAATGCGCTTAGTATTTGGTAGCGGTGTTTCTGGAGTTGGGAAAATTTCTCGGAAAAACCCTACGATATACAAATTGACCTCTTTACAAATTTTATTTTTTGAAACACCCGGGGCCCCTAGATTTTTCAATGGAATTATGTTTATCTGTTAGTCCTGATCCAGCACAACTCAAAGTGCGCTTATTTATTATTTGATAGCGATGTTTCTAGAGTTGGGAAAATTGCTCGGAAAAACAATGCGATATGCAAATTGACCTCTTTACAAATTTTATTTCCTGAAACACCCGGAGCCGATTTGTGTTAAGATCAACAAGGGTTGTACACCTACCAGCTCCTCACAGATCCTGTCGATTTCGTTCTTGATAGCAATGATATTTTAGATGACCTCTTTGTTGTTGGTGATTTTAACGTTCCAGATCTTATGTGCCCAAATCGGAGAATAATACCCATTAACTTGCTGCGAATGCACGATTTGCAATATAAACTTTGATTACCGATAAATTTTCAAATTTTACTTTGATGCAGATAAGTAACGTCAAGAATAATTTAAACAGGCAGCTTGACTTAGTTTTCTGCTCGGAGCGGAGTGAGTTTCGAAAACAATACGAGGACTTGTATAAGCAACGCAGTTGTGTTTGACGCTTATGTTAATTCTATATGCAGCCTCAAAGGAGAATGTATTTGTTTGAAACCGATTGAATTGCTACGCCATTATGAATGAGCTCGTATATGCTCAAAATGGGTGCAGTTCTCAAAATGTTTGAAAATGTAAATAAATAAATAAACAATTAAATGGCTTTGCTAAATGGTACTCAGTCCAACTGACTTGTATCATCCACCTATTTTAATCACAATTTCCAGCGAACAATGTAGAGTTAAAATTAGTTGTGAAATTCACCTAAAAATCTAATTTACGTAAGGCCGATTGTAAGAAGCTTAATGAATTAGATAACGCAGATATTAAAACTGAGCCTGACAATAATCACAAGAGGCACCCAAACTTTCAGTTTGTATGCCGTAATGGTTAAATGCTTTAACAGTCCATTCCTTATATAACACCCGGGCCCCTAGATTTTTCAATGTAATGGTATTTATCTGTTAGTTTTGATCCAGAACTTGAGGAATTCAGTTTTAGGAATTGGTAAAATTGTTCTTAAAAACCCTACGATACGCAAATTGATCTCTTTACAAATTGATTTCCTAAAACACCCGAGGCCCCTAGATTTTTCAATGGAATAGTATTTATCAGTTAGTTTTGATCTAGAGTAACTCAAAAGTGCGCTTAATATTTGGTAGCGGTGTTTCTGGAATTAAGAAAAATGCTCCAAAATTCCCTTTGATATGCAAATTGGCCTCTTTACAAATTTTATTTCCTGAAACACCAGGGGCCCCTAGATTTTTAAATGGAATGATGTTTATCTGTTAATTTTGATTCAGAACAACTCCAAAAAGCACTTAATATTTGGTAGCGGTGTTTCTGGAATTAAAAAACTGCTCGAAAAACCCCTATGATATGAAAATTGAACTCTTTACAAATTTTATTTCCTGAAACACCCGGGGCCCCTAGATTTTTCATTAGAATGGTGTTTATCTATTAGTTTTGATCCAGAACAACTCAAAAGTGCGCTTAGTATATATTTGGTAGCGATGTTTCTGGAATTGGGAAAAATGCTCGGAAAAACTCTGCGATAAGCAAATTGACCTCTTTACAAATTTTATTTCCTGAAACACCCGGGGCCCCTAGATTTTTCATTAGAATGGTGTTTATCTGTTAGTCTTGATCCAGAACATCTCAAAGTGCGCTTAGTATTTGGTAGCAGTGTTTCTAGAGTTGGGAAAATTGACCTGTTTACAAATTTTTTACAAGTTTTATTTTTTGAAACACCCGGTGCCCCTTGATTTTTCAGTGGAATGGTGCTTATCTGTTAGTTTTGATCCAGAACAACTCAAAGTGCGCTTAGTATTTGGTAGCAGTGTTTCTAGAGTTGGGAAAATTGCTCGGAAAATCTCTGCGATATACAAATTGGCCTCTTTACAAATTTTATTTTTTGAAACACCCGGGGCCCCTAGCTTTTTCCATGGAATGGTGTTTATCTGTTAGTTTTGATCCAGAACAACTCAAAGTGCGCTTAGTAGTTGGTAGCGGTGTTTCTGGAATTGGGAAAAATGCTCGGTAAACCCTTCTGATATGCAAATTGACCTCTTTGAAAGTACTTCGTTACCGTACTTATTTCCATTTTTTCTTAAAATTTATAATTTACTCGGTTATACGAAGTATTACGCATACATTGAAACAAAAATGGTGGATTTTAATTTTTCGGAAAGTTTAGGAAATACTTCAGTATTATAAAAATAAAAATAATAAGGAAGAAAAGTCAATAACAATGGTTTAAATTATTATAAGGAACGATCGTTTAAACGAAAATGACCAACCACTTTTCGACTTGTTAGACTTACCTCACAGTGAATGGTTGATTATTTTGACTTAAATTTGGGATTTAAAAATTTCTTATACAATCGATTAGTGCACAAAAAATATGGCAGAAGCCAATAAACAGACGTCACGATATAAATATTTAAAACAAATCTTTAATTAATTAGTAAAAATATTTAATTTGCGAGATACGAGTAGCGCTGCCTGAAAATACTTAAAAAAACAATAACAATAAAATTATAGTTTATTATTGTTGTTGTTATTATTATTTTTATTTTTTTAAGTTTAAATAATAATTTAATGATTGTCAAACGGAAATCATAATAAATAAAAAATATAAAATATTATTACAACAGCAAGTGATTGCTGTACTGTGCTGCTATACAATATTTTTGCCAATTCCTCTATACTGTCATAATTATACTTTGATTTGTTTTGATTTGATGGGAAAATTATTTTTATTTTTTTTTAATTTTATTTATAATGAAAATTATTGGTTGTGACTTATAAAAAAAACCAACTGAATTGTTATTTAATTGACAATTAATTCAATGGAAAAATTATTGAAATACCTGTGATGTATATACACAGGTCTTTTGTGTTGGGTTTATATATCCGACAAAAATATTTATTTATTTTTTGTCATTGCTATGTAATTTAAAATCGATTGTTAAGCTGTTCAGCCAATGAATATAATATTTGTCGTTTATTGTTTGCCTGCTTGCATTGCTTTGTGACGAAATATTCGCCAATACTATTTTATCGATACATGTGTTGTATTTCAGTAAACCTTGGATAATATGAACGTGCATAACATTTACACCGACAGTAAGATGAGCTGACCCACAGTAAAGTTGGAGAAATTCAATTCAAGAATTTCGATCATTGCGAAATCGCTAGACTAAGTATAGCTTTTCTACAGAATGAATGACAGAATGTTTTGAATATTTTATGTAAAGATTGGCTACAGGCAGTTCAAATTCAATGTAATCGATAAAATTTTAAATTAAAATAAGAATTAAGCGATTGGATTTTTACGGAAATCCATTTGTTTCTAAATTGTTTCAAATCCACTCTATATTCACTAATTTGGACTATCTTGTAGGATATGGACCAATTTGTTGCCTTCAGTGAAGGTGTGAAGATAGCCCAAATTTATATCCAAGAAAATCGAGAAGTTATTGATGGCACTACTGTACAAGTTTATGTATGCTTAATGGAACACATCTATGACCCCCAGTCGGAGTGCAAAACTCACAGGCCGACCCATGTTCCATACCAGTATCGGCTGACATGTACCTATGCAATGTGTGCAGATGGTAATACAATCAGATCTATAACCGTAAGTCCTCGAATTGGCTGACACTGGCATAAAAGTAAGGATGGAAAAAGCAAACCGCGAAAGAGTTGGCAGAGCCTTGGCCCCAGAAAAGATTGCAGGGATAATAAAAAAAAGCATAAATGACAGACATCTCCGAAAACACCATGTCACTTAAAAAAAATTATTTAAAGGAATTAAGTAGAAGTATAGTTCCGCGAAAGAAACTATTCGTTGGCCGAACTATCGGCTTATGTCTAGCGATAAACGACGACAACGTAACTTTTGTGAATTTTTCAAAAATTTTCTATGGGGTTATAGAGTTGACTGGCCGGACTATTGGCTCCTGTTTGGCGATGGTGGAAGATTTAAAGTAAATGCAGTGAATTTTTAATAACTTTTCCTTAGAGTAGGGTTGCGATATAGTCCTTAAAACTCGGCAAATATTCGTTGGCCGTACTATCGGCATATGTCTGGCAATGGAGATGGACTTAAAGTAAATGCAGGTAATTTTTTAGAACTTTTCTTTGTGGTAGAATTTAGATGTGGTCCTTACCGGACAAGTGGTGCAATGGTTAAAGCTTCGGCACTTGGACCGGGAGGTGCTGGGTTCGAAGCCCATCAGAGGCTAGATGCAAATCAAATTTTCAGCATCGATTACGATCGGTGATGCTAATAAATACAACTAAGACCCTCTGATGGAGTGCAGAATTCCGTGTCACGCGCCGACCCACCTTCCATGTCAATGTACAGGTTGACATGGAGCTTGCAATGTGCAGGTGGTATACTGTAGTTGTGTGAGTAGGTGAAGTAGGTGGGTAAATGATGTGGAGTGAATGAGTGGTATCACAATGGGCCTAAAAATTGGCCTAAGTGTGCAGTAAGCAACCACTGAAACCTAACCTAGATGTAGTCCTTAAAACTCGGCAAATACTCGTTGGCCAGACTATCGGCTATATGGACTAATAACTTTATCTCAACTCTACCCCGTAGACAAATTCTGAAAAATACACTGCAATTACACTAAATCTTCCTTAATCACCAGTCATAAGCCGATAGTCCGGGCAACGAATATTTGCTGAGTTTTAAGGACTTGACATAAGCCGATAGTCCGGCCAACGAATACTTGTTGAGTTTGAAGGACTTTATTTCACCTCATTTACAAATTTTTCTTTGAATCTGCCGATAGGTCGTCCATAAAATGTATCACAAGAAATATCTCTAAAAAAATCGAGGGTTGGCAAATAATTAATATCTTTTATTTGTCCCAGCCCCGAAAATATTTCTATCTTCATATTATCACGAAAATGTAATATTTTTTACTCTCAGCCCCGAAAAATGTTTGTGTCATGATAGATTTGGTTGTCATGACAGTAACTTTTTTCGGGGCTGAGAGTAAAGCTGTGGCATTTTTCGGGGCTGATAGTCAAAAATGTCATGATATTAATAATTAGTGTTGCTACCTCATTTTTCTGGGATGAAAATTTGGCTATATCTACTACCCAAATTGGGCTTACTTCAAAAACTTGTTTTTTAAGTATTATTCTACTCTCAGCCCCGAAAATTTAAACTGTCATGACCATATTTAACTATCGTGATAGCAAGTATCAAAAAATGTCATGATAACAATAATTAGTGTTGCCATCGCATTTTCTGAGGATGACATTTGGGTTATCTTCACATGCATGCCTTCAGTTTGGTAACATTTAAGAAAAGAAGACAGCCCACTAAATTGATTTAATGGAAATCAGCAGGGAGCGCTTCCTTGTCAATTTAATGATATTTGTAAAAAATTTAGATAAGGAAGGAATGGTATTGATAGACTTCCCATTCCAATTCTTCCATTTCCGTATAAAATACTTGTTTGCTTAGGCGTTTGATCCAAACTATAGTTAGAACAAAATTATTTTCTTAATTATTTTCTTTCAAAAATGCAACCGTTAGCATTTATAAAAAACGGTTTGCAGATTCTGAAAGAGCACGCTGTTTTTAATACCCCAAATTTGCCGTATGAACCAAACCGCCGCGTATGAAATGCTTGAGATGTGATGTTTTGCAACAAATTGAACACCACAACAATCAACTAACCACTGAATTTATGAACCATATAGCCAGCTCAGTCAGATTATAGCAGAGTTTTTCTGTACATTCTATGATTTAGCTGCACTCTTAGCGATTGCTTCTTCCGTTTTGAGAAATAACTTAAAACCGCACACCGGGACTCTAGTAATGATCTGATAAATTGCGTGTTACCAACCCACAGCAACATAACTTCTTCCAAATACCATCTCTCTGTAGTACGAACTTTTGTTAACGAACATTGAGTCAATCAACAGCAATCTTACGCCTACAACACCAGTAGTTACTGTAACCGGTAATAACTCCGTTAACCCTGAAAATATCAGTAACATATTCGTTTCCAGGCTCAATATCCCGATGAGAAACGCAGATATCCAGGCATACGTTTTTTCCAGTTTGAATCTGCCTAATATTAGAGTTGACTCGAACCTATAGTTCAATGTAGAAATATTGCTCGCTATAATGATCATGTCTCCTCCTTTAAAATGACGGTCCCGGAAACTATGTTTAACTTGCTAATGTCGCCAGCATCATGGCCTGAGTCAACGTACCTGCAATAATTTGTTGCCCTCCGTCCAAAGAATAATCATACTCAAACCAAATTAACTAAATTGTTTGTCCCTCTTTATTACCAGAATGTAACAGGACTACGAACAAAATCTCAGGATGTATTTTTGCAAACTCAAACCCATTTTTATGACATTTTTGCACTCAAAGAAACAAATTTCACTAACATCTTGAACACAATTGAATATTTTACGTTAAATTATAATGTTTACTGAAAGAGATGGTTCAGTTTCTAATGGTGCACTAAACGGTGGAGTCGTTCATATAGCGGTGCATGTTACACTGACTGCTCAGTAGTGGTAATCCCGAATACCGACAATATTGAGCTGATTTGTGTTAAGATCAACAAGGGTTGTACTCCTACCAGCTCATCGTAGATGCTGTCGATTTCGTTCTTGATAACAATGATATTTTAGATGACCTCTTCGTCGTTGGTGATTTTAATCTCCCGGATTTGCACACAATTGGACAATAACGTTTAGAATAATTTAGAACAGAACTAGTGAGTTACGTCATTATGAATGAGCTCGTATATGCTAAAAATGGGTATGCAATTCTCAAAATGTTTACAAAACGTAGATAAATAAACAATTAAATGGTTTTGCTAAATGGTTCTCAGTCCAACTGACTTGTATCATCCACCTATATTAATCACATTTTCCAGCGAACAGTGTAGATTTAAAATTAACTGTGAAGTAAGTCCGATTTTAAGAAGCTTAATGAATTATTAGCTAACGCAGATTTTAAAACTGTTCCCGATAATAATCACAACAGGCACCCAAACTTTCAATTTGTATGCTGTAATGGTTAAATGCTTTAACAGTCCATTCCTTATATTGTACGAAGAAATAAACTGGCAGTTCCACCATGGTAAAACAGAGAATTGCCTTCACTATCAAAGAAATAAAAACTGCGGTAGTATGCCATCGGAAATAATCGCTGACCCAAAGCGTTTTTAGCAATTCATAAACTCTAAGAAGAAATCAGATGGATATACTTCTACGATAAAGTCCGGCGATCATTGTTCTGGTGACTGCAAAACAAATGCTGACTTGTTCGAAAATTATTTTAACATGGAATACTCCAATAACGATATTGAGCCCGAAGAAGACTACTTCAGCTACATTAATAACACCTCGCTAATATCTCTGGTCTATATTCAAGTTGATTTTGAGGGAGGAGCATTAACAAGCTAAAATATGTTTTTCCTGCTGGCCCCTTCTTTTCCTTAAAGTGAGCTTATATTGAATTGTTGCCACAATGGTAAGTTGTCTAATTTACCTTCCTCCAACGCACATTTTTCAATTGAAATTAAAGAATTATACATTGGTACTGATCGCAAAAACCAAAATTTCCGTGAGCTCATTAGGCAATGCAACAACTCTAACGCTTTTGCTTCAATGCGAGCCAATATACATATGTATATTATGTGTAGCAGTGTTTATTGCTTTAGAATTTCTAGTGAAGTCTACCACAAAACTGCTAATAACATTCCAATTGACTTAAATTTAAATATGGGAAACGTAGACACTGCTGATGCCGATATTTTGTATGCTGAACTATTTCCTTATGATACTGATACCGCGGTCAATATTCGTATGGGCAATCTTTAAAACTCAGCCTGCCTTAAAGAAATCATGACAACAATTGGTAATGTTTTACATAACATATCACCATACTCTAGAAGTGGTCAGTTATACGATAACTAATCGGCATATGGTGCACAAAATAATTGCGAGATAAATAAAGTGTCTTTATTTTTTTTCAGAAATTTACTGGATGATCAAAGAGTGTATAATGCACATACAAATGCTAATGATGTTGCGTTAATTTAAGTTCTCGATCGTGATGACAACATACCTGCCCAATTCGATTTTGCAGTTTATCCTACCAATATCAGAAGCATTAAGCGAATTAACTTCCTATCCAAACATTTGGAACCAATGATTTTTCCTCTTTGTTACCCTAATGGAGATTTTGGATGGACTACCAATATACCTCATAATACAAAAAAAAACTACGGTTGTACGAAATACTACCACCGTTCTACAATTTTACGCATATAAAATAGTAAATAGACCAACAATTTTTAACCCTCTTCACTTTGGACGAAAGCTATTTCAGCAGCCACTCGCTTAATTTATGGTTAATCCAATCAAAAATCTCTGGGTGTTGATTCGTACAAAGGTCTTTTAGGTAATTTATTTATATTTCCATCTTCATTTACGTGGTGGTGGCCCACCACGCTTTATGTCCAAACTTTTTCGTAACAATATGGTTATGGTGAGAAAATTTGGGCGCCCCGATTTATTTATCACGTTTATGTCTAATCCAGCGTGGCCAGAAATTAAATTGGAACTACATTCATTTCAAAACGCTTCAGATCGCCCTGATTTCACCCTCGTGTAACAAACACGTGTGTTCAATCTCAAATTAAATTAGTTTCTGAACGATATTACCAAATCTCATGTGTTTGGAAAAACATGCAGGTACGTTTATGTCATTGAGCACCAAAAACGTAGCCTTCCACATGCTCATTGTTTATTTACTCTCTGTAAGGAGGATAAGTTAAAATGAACCGACTAAATGGCACAGTGATTAAAGCTTTGGCGTTTGGATCGGGAGGTACCGGGTTCGGATCCCTCGCAAATGAGATTTTCATCAACAAATTACGATTTGTGATAAAAAGGAACACATCTATGACACTACAGATGTACACAACTACAGATGTAGACAAAATCATTTCAGCTGAAATTCCAGTTAAAATTACACATCCGCAACTATACGATATGGTAATAAAACATAATGATACATGGGCCATGTGGAAATTTGAATCCCAATTGTGTTTGCATGGTTGATGGTAAATGTTCTAAACAGTTTCCGAAAACATTGTGCGAAGAAACCGATATATCTAAAGAAACTTATCCTAAATATAGGAAACGTCTAAATATAACTTCTGAAGTTATGCCCTCAAGTTTTATGTAGATAATCGGTTCGTAGTTCCCTACAATCCATTTTCGATCTTAACCTATAATGCTCATATAAAAGTTGAGCTCTGTTCAACAGTTAAGGCCATAAAATTGCTAGAATTGTTGTACAAGTTGATTTTAATAATGATCCCACAGCTGTTGTTGATTTCTTGAAAAAATGGCAATAACGATCCCCAAATTCACATCACGGCAATAAGAGATACTGAGCGGTATTACTTTCGGTTAAAGGAAGGGAAGCTGTTTTCTTCGAAAGCTTAAAAAGCTTTGAAAATATTCAACTTACAGAGAAGCTGCTCGAGCTAGAGGTTTGATAAATGATTCTGCAGAATGGTATTTTTGTCTTTCTGAAGCTTCGAATTATATGCATCCAAAATCATCACGCTCTCTTTTTGGTGCAATTATTTGCCACTGCAATCCTTCATTTCATTTATTCTGGTCTAGGGGAAGGTGCTGCGTTAACGAACTGCATTATTTCGAGATTTATGTAAAGATGTTGGGTTTGATCTCTTTACTGTATTACCAGTACCAAATTCAGAAACATATGCCAACCTTATTACAGCATCATTTGGTCCTCTATTCAAGGTATAAATTCACAAAAATATTTCTACTTAGATGGCCCTGGAGGTGGCGGAAAGAGATTTTTGTACCGAACATTAATACAAAACTGGAACTTGGACTGGAATTTCGGCAAATCTTCTGCCACATGGTATCACTGCCATTCTGCCTTTGCACTGCCTTTAACCCGTGACTGCGTTAAATTTCCTCACTTATAAAATAAAGGAAGTTACTAACATCAATTGATTGCCGTATATGGGACGAGGCACCTTTGGCACCTGCAGTTGCCCTTGAAATTATTGACTTAGTATTTCGTGACTTAGTGAAAAATAATTTACCTTTCGGCGGAAAATTTATTTTATTAGGCGGCGACTTTCGGCAAGTTTTTCTCTGTTATCCGAGGAGGAAACTGTGTCAGCGTTGTAAATGCTACAATAAAAAAGTCACCACTATGGAACGTTTTTCAAATAGTTAAGCTCGATCAAAATATGACGGCAATTACTGATCTAACTTTTTGCTCATGGCTTCTTTCAATTGGCGACAGTAAATTTTGCTCCAATCAATCAATTAAAACAACGGAATATTCACTTAATATACCAAATGAATTTCTATAGGACGATATCGTTACCGATACATTTGGACATAACTTCACTTTAGGAGATGTGGCATCTAGAAGAAGTCTCCTTTTGCTCAGTATAGATTCCGTTAAAAACTAAGATCGTTTAAAATTAAAAAAAGGCTACCCCGTAATGCTTATGCGAAACCTATCTATAAAAAAGGGTTGTGTAATGGAACAAGATTAGTAGTCCTAGCTTTACAGAGGAACGTAATAAAAGTTGAAATTTTAACTGGCACAGAAACGGGTACTACACATTTCATTCCAAGAATGTCTTCAGATACATCGAACGATCCAGGATTTACTATCAATTTAAAAAGACATCAATTTCCAGTACGTCTTGCATGCACAATGACAATAAACAAATCAAAAGGCAAACATTTCAAAACACCGGCTTTTTTCTTCCTAAACCTATTTTTACCCATGGCCTGTAAAGCTGGCCTATCAAGAGCAACACACTGCTCCAAAAATTAAAATTATTCAAGGACCAAAATAAGGAAGTACTGCTGATGGGGTCACAGTAACCGAAAATGTGGTATATCAGGAGGTTTTCTCTTAATTATGTAAGTACAGTAAAACCTCGATATAACGGACTAATTAGGGTGTCCGTTAAAACCGATTTTTTTTTAATTTAATCGATTCAATCGAATTTAATCTGGGACGGAAGTCAGACATTTCTTAGCCGATTATGTTGGGATTGTTTGTACTGGATGGAAATGGGATTCTTAATTGATTTTGGGAACAAGTTCTGGAGCTCGGCCATTTCTTAATCGATTATGATGGGATTGGGTATGTTAGATGAAAATGGGATTCTTAAATGATTTTTGGAAGACATTACTCAGAAGACAGAACTCAGCCATTTCTTAATCGATTATAATGAGATTGGGTATGCTGGATGGAAATGGGATTCTTAATTGATTTTAGGAAGAAGTTCTGGAATATGACCATCTGGGAAGGAACTCAGCCCTTTTTAACTGATTATGTTCGGATTGGGTATGTTGGATGGGAATGGGATTCTTCTTTAGGAATAAGTTCTGGAATATAGCCACCTGGGAAGGAACTCAGCCATTTCTTAACTGATTATGCTAGGATTGGGTATACTGGATGGAAATCAGATTTTTAAATTTTTTTGGAAGCAGTTCTGGGATATGAAAAAACTAGGACAGAAATTGGACATTGCGGGTGAAATGAGATGACTAAATAGTTTTTGGAAACAGTTCTGGAATATGGCCATGACTAAGTTCTTGTATTGCAAGTACCTCAAAGATGTAAATTTCCGCTTGGATTGAAAGGTTCTGAGGATTTCATGGTCTTAGAAGGCATCAATGTTCCCGTGAACAGTTTTCGAGGTCGAACCCTTAGTGTATGGTTCATAACGTAATTTTATGTGAGAGTATGAAGTTGGCCTGCCGTTCAACCTACCAATTCCATGACTGGTTCGATTGGTGACGTACTGGTGAAAAATGTTTAGCATTACCAGAAACTTGTTAGCATTACGAGCCGCTTGCTTCAAGAAAAACGCCTGTTTAATGCCGAGTTTCGAGGCCATAATCCAGAATTTCTTAAAAAAATTAAGTTAAGAATCCCATTTCCATCCAACATACTCAATCCGATCATAATCGGTTAAGAAATGGCTGAGTTCCGTCCCAGGTGGCCATATTTCAGAATTTATTTCCAAAATCATTTAAGAATCCCATTTTCATCCAACATACCCAATCCCATCATAATCGGTAACCGAAAAATGGAAAATAAAAAATTGTCTGTTAATCGAGGGTCCGTTAAATCGAGGGTTTACTGTATATTCTATTTAATAAAGTTTAAATTTTGTTCCTAAATAATTCTTTTTCAGATTTTCGATAAATCAAAATTTTAAAACAATAAAACATCTATATTAAGGTGTACAAAAACGGACCTACAACTGTACGTCTTCGAAAACGCAAAAGAGTCAAATTTGGAGTGATAGTTTGCTTCCCGTAGCGGAATTGAAATATAAATAACAATCATAGTAAATAAAAACTTTAATTTAATTTTTAGAATTGTTAAACATTTTTATTTAAAAAATATTTTTGTTTTTGCTGCTGCTGCTGACTGCCTATAATAATCGAAATTTGAATAATAAATAGTTGAAAGTTCCAAGAGCCCCAGAAACTTAGAAATAAAGAAACAAATTTAAATTGAGCAATTGCACAGGTGACCTCTAGTAAAATATACGTTTCGAAATAAACTGCAACATTTATCCACACAGCGAGCTTCAAGCTGGTGTTCGTAATGCTTGACTAATGCATTTTTTTGAAGTAGGACAAACTGTCAGCTTACAAAAATTGTTCGGATTAGTATTGAACTTTCATCAGCAGTTATAATTGGTAAAACTAATTTTTTCAACACGTGAATCGTTGAATTATTGGTGCTAATAAAGAAGAAACTGTGGAAAATTTAGGAAGGAAAATTTATTAGGAATATTCAGTTAAGGAATGCACCTAGCATTGGCACGCAAAATTGCACTGTGCTACCTGACGTATCTAATTCTTTGTGTAAACGCGTATATATAAGACAATGGTCATGAACGAATAAAATATAAAGTTTTTCACACGAAAACCAGTCAACTGTAGAAGAGAAAGAAGAAAATAATATTTTCTTTTTGTTCATAAAGTTATAAGACGATCGACAAGAAATATTCTTATCTATCATTACAGTGATTAATTATTATATTGGTTGGCTGAACAATTCTTTTATAATATATTGTATAGGCATATAGACGAACACATTACTTCCCATTCATATGCGTAGAACAACGCATAGAACGCGCATTCAATCTCGATAATGATGCGGTAATAATTACTTTGCACATTCAATATTTGTAACTCATCAATCGGTTTATTGCGTTTGATGTTCGGTTGCGTTTAGCCATTTCTTCGTTGTGCATCAATATTTCTATTTATAGACGCACGAGTAGAGTACTGACATCGCATGCATTTTTATATAGAATGGGAAAATAATAATTTCCGTAATATTACTTTGAAAAAATTCATTTTCCATGAAACGATGAAAAATTATATTAAGTTGTTAATTATTTTTACAGAACATATAAAACTGTTATTTATTATATTGTCAATGATATTGTCATATTGTTAGTGGTTTTTAATATAAAGCAAATTTCTCATGCACCGGATTACTCCCATATTAAAAAAAAAAAATTGTAACATACCATTGAGATTAAAATTGACAGATCGATAAAAATTATGTTTCATTATAATCTATGTAATTTATGTATACATTGCTAGATAATTAATCTTCATGTTTTCGGTTTTATATGTTAGACATAAAATAGACAAAGAGATATTTTATTTATTATGCGGTCATCGCGCCTATTGAATTCAAATTTTCCCATCAACTTCCTCATTGTGTTCTTCGGTCGAATTGTTCCAAATAATTTTTTTTTTTGTGATTTCAAGACAATAAAAATCATTTTGAAACATCATTACGAAGAAACATAATATTACCAAAATTATCAATTATGGAAATCGCAAATTTCGAACTTAAGGAATATCCCAATTTTAACATATTCATACCCAAATACAATTTTGTCAGAAGTGAAACTACTTGCAAATAAAGTGCTAAATGGTTAACTGAATGCGACTTTATTACTCTTACTAACACACTCCAACCATTTATTTGGAGGAATTAAATGTTTACTTCATTTTACGTACTAAAATAAAGTATAGTTATAATGGAGAAAAATTGATATACTGGGTTTTTGCCAATTTATCATTTGCTATATCGCAGAACTCAAAGAACTGGAGGAGTGAATATATTCTGGCCAGGACGCCGAGTTTTCATTTTACCCAAATACCTTTACATCTTTAAAAAATAATCAAAACATGAAAAGGAATTTGGTTCAGAATACCCTTCAGTTACTCCTCACAGCATTTTTCAGCCTGCTAGACTTCAGTTATTTGTTGAACTTGTGGCTTCCTAATAACGGGGAATTAACACCCAAACTTAATACAAATGGAAACAATACAGTTTTGTAATTTAAAAAAATTAGAACCAAATAAAATTAACGAACTTATTCGAAACTCTAGATATTTTCATTCACGCACACACATTCACATTTTTCATTATTACAGTATACCACCTGCGCAAGCTCCATGTCAACCTGTACGTTGATATGAACAGTAGATCGGTGCTGAATTGTGCACTCCAACAGAGAGAGGGTCTGGTGGGATTCGAACCCAGCACCTCCCGGTCCAAGTACCGAAGCTTTAACCACGGCACCACTTGCGTGCGGTAAAGTAAATATTTAATCAAACTATTAAATCAAACCAAACTAAATATCCCTGGCTAGAATAAATGAATAAATAATTCTCAATCAAAATCAATTCAAAATGAAATAAAATTAGAAATTTTAATTTTCGTGCTTTTAGGTTTGGGCGCTACTGTCACACAGTCCCCTGTACGGTGTTCCATCGATAATAACATCTGCATATAGGCGATTATTTTCACTTAAATATGGTTAATCATTTTCTTAATATTTTTCCTTATCAGATATGTAAGGAATTATTTCTGTTTGGGGGCAGAAGCATCTGGGATGCTAAAATATCGATGATGAATGGATTAGAGGAATGATAAGGATTGTCGAGTAGATTATGAAAATTAAGCTTATTTAAAAATGGTTTAGGACAAGTGCTCATAGCAGCTACTTCCGTCTGATGTGATCTGTTCATTTCCATAAACGTGGGGACGTAGCAGTACCTGGTTACCAAATTGCTCCTAGATCGATTTATAGCTTGCTAAGTTAAGTTTAATAATTACATAATTAGTTAACGACCCGCCGAAAAGGTGATTGTTCTGCTGCTAACCGTTTCCAAGTATTCTCTACATTGATTCAACAAGTCGGCAACCGATTCAATTCGAAGATCGCCTATTTTATACCGCAAGGAAAAACTCATGTTTCACTCAAGGTGGTCGAAGAGCTAACGTTGATTTTCGGACGTGTGTATCAAAACCCCTAAAAATCGTTTGCTTTATTTCAGGGCCACTTCGTCTATCTTGGAAAATTATGAGCATATCTCGTTGTAAATCTTCCCATTGCAAAAACTCTGGAAATGTTGCTGCGAAATTATTGTTGTTATACTATGACCAGTGGCGTGCAGTAGTACTTCTAAAATTTTGAAATATGCAAGCAAATAAAGACGACTAATTACTGTACTCGACCTGAAGGGACCACATCATGAAATCTTTCAGCCATTTCAAAAACTATTTTCTGATCCTTTATTAAGGACCAAAAATTGTTTAACCCATTTGGAGGAAGTTTCAAATTATCAAGATCACCAAGACCTTCAACTGGAAATATATTTCAGTACGAGAAGGAAAATGCCGAACTCCGTGAACAACTAAGAGAAATTAAGGAATTTACATCCAAATTGAAAGAAGGATTTACAATTTTAAAGAAAGAAAATGAAAAACTTAAAAAGCTGTTGGAACACGTGCATAACTTGGGACGACACGTGGATCTGCACTCGATGATGACATTAATCCATTCCATACGGATGAAGAAGAATTAAAAAAAAACAAATTGGATGTTGAACCGTAATAAAAGACCAAGTGAGAAAATTAAAGCACAAAACTCAACACAAATGGCAGTAACTTTACCATCAAATTCAAAAGAGGTCTTTAGAAACCAGTTAATCATCAAAAACCAACTAGCTCTACAACAACAACCAGCTAAACCAAAAGTAAAATCACCTCCACCAATAAATGCCGTCGAGATATCAAATTTCTCCACTATACAATCGATTATGAAATCGATTACGGTAGCCGAGTACGTGTCACAATAACCGGTTCAGATTTGACATAACGGTAAATTTTGGCTCTGGCAACACTAATGCCATTCTTTCTTTGACAGTATATTATTTCTAGTTGACGAAATGAGTCTCTTAACGCTTTAATAAAACTGGAAATGTTGGAAATTTACTTCCATAACAAAGACAATTGGTTCAAAATCGCAAGAAAATGTCGTACAAAATTTGGTCAAAACACGGGACTCACACCCAATGGTATCAAGAAGTTTGTGTATAAAGTACGTGATACGGGCTACCTAGTCAACAATCCGACACGTACCCGTGCTCGTCGTGCTGGTTCAGCCGAAAATATCGCCGCGATGACCGAAAATGTGCGCCAACGGCGGAGAACATCAATTCGTCATCGTGTATCGGAAATTAACATCCGGTCTACCATGCCATAGGCCTGCGACAAACTCGAAATTGATGAGGATTTTGCTCAAAAAATCATATTTTCGGACGGGGCACATTCCCATCTCGGCTGGTTCGTAAACAAACAAAATTGTCGCATTTGGGGATCGGAAAACCCACATGGATATGTGGAGAAGCCAATGCACCCATTGCAGGTTGCTGTTTGATGCGGCTTGTAGCGTGGTGGCATTATTAGGCCGTATTTCTTCGAAGATGAGGCCGGCGCGGCCGTTACGGTCAACGGAATCAACTACCGCCACATGTTAACATCTTATTTGTGGCCATATCTCGAAGATATTGGATTGTACGCCCTTTGGTTCTAGCAAGATGGTGCGCCATGACACACATCGGGCGTTACAATAGCGAAACTGCGTCAAGTGCCTCCTCGCCTCGAATGAAATCGGCGTAGAGCAGCCAAAAACGCCACCGTTGTCATGTCACTCACTAACTCCAGATGTACAGCCATCATTGCCATAATGGTAGATGCCGTGATGAACAGTGGCTCTTGGTATGAAAACCTTGACTGCGTTGCAACTGACATATAAGTTTATGTTGTTGTTTGGATTTTAAGCCAATGCACTTGACACATCGTCCAACCACTCCTTGAATCCCATTTTTGCATCGTAGTAGGAATGTGAACATATTGCTTTATAATGTTGAAACTAACACAGTTGCATGTATTAAGCTGCTTGATATCCTCATCTCGAATTATTACAACGATTACGGGATGCCTTGATGGTATTATAATGGGATGCTTCATAATAAATGGCACGTGCGCGTTAGATAATCTGAGAAAACGAAATGCTAATTAAAAATCTCGACCGATTGATTTTATGTTTTCAGAGCATTTATTTACGAAGTAAAGCTCTTCAACTGCACTCGCCGTATCACCTTGAAGAATCTCGTAGCTGGTTAAAAATACAAATTTTTACCAAACAACATCAGCACTCGGATAATTACATACATTACCTTTATAAAAATCAAGCACCATGGTACGTGAGAGGCGAGGGGACTCACGTTAATCAAGCACCCCGAAGGGAACAGAAAACTACTACGTCCACGTTGTTGTTCCTGGGTTACGCTGAAAGTAGTTTATTCACCAGCCAATTATATTTCTACAAAAAATCATTTATTTGAAAGCAGATTTAATCGCATGTTCTTGACAAGTCATTTTTCAGTAATTAAAAAATTAAGAAATTCAATTTGTTAGTCTTATTTCGATTAATCACATTAAAAACATGTAAATGTTAATTCAAATGTATTGCAGAATCGTATGCATAGTTTATCAGTAGGAGAAATCGAAAAAACTGTAATATCGTTATTACAGCGCCATCTATCATGAAACGAAAAAGATGTTTAAAGAAATACTACGTACTTTTCTCTACGTAATCCTATTTTAATTTCAAGGTAACTCTTCGCCTCACCTACAAGATGGGGAGGAGGGGTAATAATTTTAGCACTAATGTAGGATCCCCCGGAACGATTAAATTTTGATTGTGGACATTTCTTTCGTAGAGTGCTTATTTTTCGAGATATTTGAAAGTTTCAGCTTAAAACAATCACCGAGCATTTAACAAACAAAATTTTTTTAATCACTTGTTTTTTGTTTCAGAAAAACAAATTTTGAATACATATACACTCCGCGACACTCGGTTACCCCCTCTTGAAACATTTTTATAAAACCTAAAATAATGCGACTAATTATTTGAATTTTTTTTTTCATCTTGGTTTCTATCTTAACTAACTTTCCAATGACTATTGCCCCATTTCGATTCTTTTGCTTATTTAAACTGCGAAACTGGATTGCCCTCATCACTTTGTTTTTGACGTCCAAGGCGTAAGATGCGTGTAAATAAATTTAGTTGTGTTCAGTTTAATAGTTTATCATCAATTTATTAAGTTTATTACCAGCTGCAGTTAATAGTGGTGAAAATGGGTCGAGAAAAAACCCGAACAAAGGTAGAAATTCAAATGGCAGAGTGGTTAAATCTTTGGCGTTTGGATCGGGAGGTACCGGGTTCGAATCTCGATAGAGGCAGGATACAAAGGGAATTTTCATTGACAGATTACGATCTGTGATGAAATTGAACACATCTATGACCCCCTGTCGGAGTGCAAAACTCATGGGCCGACCCATCTTCTCCATGCCAGTATAGGCTGGTCGTAGTAGGTAGAAAGGTAGAAATTGGCAAGATTCTTTCGCTTAAACAAGAGAATTATTTCAATCGTGCATTTTTCAAACAACAATTCTTGGACCATCAACAACTATCTCAAAGATCCAGAAAATTACGGAAAAAATTGTAGAGGTCGAAAAGCAAGGGCGATAACAGAACGGGAACATAGAGCTACTTTGCACGAAGCTTCGAATTCGATGCTATCTGCAAAAAAAATAAAGCAGGAAATTGGAGTCTTAGCCAATGTCCATACTGGTCAGCAATAATAAAAGAGTGTTCACATCTCCGGCGCCAAAAACTTATGAAAAAACCACGTTTACTCCAGCAACATAGAAGTACTCGATTGAAATATTACCGTGGACATCTGCATTGGAAGGAAGAATGGTTCCAGGTTATTTTTCGGACGAAAAAAAGTTTAATTTAGAGGAACCAGATGGTTTTAGACATTACTTTCATGATTTGAGGAAATCGGAGCTATTCTTGTCCCGCCGCCACCCCAGTGTTGGTTCCATCATGGTGTGGGCAGCAATTTATTTTCATGGTGCTATTGATTTGGTTGTCCAAAACTTACAAAGCTACATATAGCTCCTACAAGTGTAAAAAGTCCATTTTGGCGAAATGTTTGAAAGCCATCACTGGATTTTCAAGCAGGATAACGCAGCAATCCACACAGCTGTATGATTGACACAGTGACTTGAAGAAAACAACATGACAGTTTTTAATTGGCTGGCTTTGTCTCCGCATTTAAATATTATTGAAAATCTTTGGGGATGGTAATCGAGACAAATTTATTCGAATGGAAAACAATACGAATGCCGGAATGACCTTATGGCTGCTGTGTATGATGCTTTCGTGAAGGTATCGATAGAATTTATACAAAATCTTTATAGGTTGCCTTGCTTTGCCTAATAGAATTTATGATGTTGTAAGAAACTTTCTTTGGAAAGTTAGATAAGATAAAAACAAAGGTGATGACAAATTTATAAATAATTAGGCGTAATGTCTTAGGTTTTATGTAAAATATTCAAGTAAGCGTAACCAAGTGTTGCGGAGTATATACAAAATTTTAAAATGTTTAAAAATCAGTTAATCGATTTTAACAAGTCGAAATCGATCGAGTGATTTTTTAACTTTTTGAAATTTTTTAAATATTCAAGTTCGTTTTTGCTTTGTTTCGCAAACAAGTGATTTAAAAAAATGTGTTTATTAAGAGTATTTTTGTGTTTCGCCAAGTGCCTTCGGCAGTAGTGTTAAAAATATCTCATATATTTGAATTTTTAAAAAATTTCGCGCTTTAAAACTTGTGTTAAGCCACCCACCTAAATTCTTTTTATTTTAACGTGGTTAACTGTTGAATCCGTTTCGGCCATGGTGAGCAAGTAATTTCAGAAAAATTTAAGTTTTCAAAAATTTTGTGCCTTAATGTGGTTAACTGTTTTGAATAGCTCAATTCGTCCACTATTAAACGATGTATGTCCACACTTGATAAATTTTTGCGAACTCTAGAATCATTCCTATTCTTTAAAGTGATTTTTTGAATATGTATATGAAAAAATTTGACAGAACAAAAACATTCGCTCGTGCAAAAATCATTTCACGTAATGCGCTTAAACGAATTTCTCAGCAAATACTGGCTACTAAGCAGATTGTTTGTTTTATCTGGTATTTTTAGCCGTACCGTTGTTTTGTTTTAGTGCAGACATGTTCCCTTTAAACAAACAATAAATAAAAAAAAATTGGTCAAAAAATTGGCAGGCTGGAAATAAATGGTTTTAGGAAAAAGTGAAATGTCTTTCACTGTATACTTAATTACTTTGGCTGTGGACCAATACACGGGTAAATGACAGTTTTACCCCAATTTTAACAGTGTATTGAGTAAATTAAATTACTGTACTAAAAAGCTGGGTAAACTATGCGATAGAAAAGTAGTTGTTGTTGTTTGTTTGACGTTTCACGTTTCACATCGAATTTTATTAGACAGTGAATTCCAGTCAACTCACTCCATTCCCATGCAATGTTGGGGGTAAGTATAGATTAATATGTAAAGATAATTTGTGACATCTTTAATAATCCATGTACTGATCTCCTGTTTTAGAAAAGTAATTAGAGAAGCAGGGCTCTCAAAAAAGGTAAAAAAGTCACTCAGAAGTGGCAAAACGTATTAAAAAATATAAGGTAATGTTTGTTTGCTAGATTAAAAATAGTTTTATGACTCATTACGTTCTTCATGTTACGGAAGATGATTCAACCACAGTCCGGTGTGTCCACTGAGGACGGGGAAATACTGCCCACTCAATGGGAGCTCTTTGATGAGCTCCATGACTTCCTAAAGAGAAAGCACGGACAACATCCAATTTATTTTTTTTTTTATTATCTCTGCAATCTGTTTTCGGGCCAAGGCTCTACCAACTCTTTCACGGTTAGCTTTTTCCGTCCTTACTTTTACGCCAGTGTGTAGGCCAATTCGAGGACGTACGGTCATAGGTCCGATTTTGTTACCATCTGCACATTGCATAGCTCTATGCCAGCCTATACTGGCATGGAAGATGGGTCGGCCCATGAGTTTTGCACTTCGACAGGGGTCATAGACGTGTTCCATTTCATCACAGATCGTAATCTGTTAATGAAAATTTCCTTTTGCATCCTGCCTCTATCGGGATTCGAACCCGGTACCTCCCGATCCTAATGCCAAAGCTTTAACCACTGTGCCATTTGGTCGGTTCCAATTTAGTTCGAGCGCGTCGAGAAGCATCAATTATGCGTGCAGTATTTCCCCACCCGAAGTGATTGACGTGACAATGGACTGCGAAGAATCGGAACCAGAGTGTACCCTCCAAAACAAAGCCACGAAGGGGCGAAGTGCTACGAAGTGTTAATTGGCCATTTGACGGAAACGGCAGATGGTGGAAACAAGGAAAAGTGTCCGAAACATTGAAAAAGTTAGTTACGAAGGTTTTCCAGATTTGGAATAATCATATGATTTGAATGATCACATGAATTTAAAGGCTGATTGAACTGACTGACTGATTGAACTAGTCTATATGAATTTTGTATAATTAAAATAAATCAATAATGTTATAATGAAATAAATGAATTAATTATAAATTAAATCGCATCTGCAAAATCTCTACTGTTGCTTTCGTATTCAGTATTGATCTCGATGTTCCCAAAATCAGTAAAAGCATCTGCAGATATGCAAATATTATGCATTACGCAGCACGCACAAACGACCTGAACACATCTTTTGATTTCTAATTCAAGAGTTTTAAAAAAAATTGCACACCATCTTGTTTTAATCATCCCGAACGTTTGTTCTATAGTGATACTCGCTTTTGAATAGGCATGATTGAATCGTACTTGACGTTCATTAAGATTCTTACCATTTTAAGGCGTTAAAATTGCGATTGGGTTCAACATGCACTTATAACCCGCATCACCCAACAGAAAATATCCTTCCGGTGGAAAGGTTGCTTTCCTGTACAAGCTGCTGTTTATAAGTACGCGCTGGTCATGTACGGAGCCCGGATCCCACACACAAATACAAAAGATACTACATACTGGTAATACTTACCTTATTCGCTTCCAATTGCATCCATCGCCGAAAGCGGTGGTGGCTTCTGAAATACTAATATTTATATATATATGAATGATATTTTTAACGGTGGCTTTCGGCATTATCATCGCCTTCGACACCACCCGGTAGCTTGTTCCGCATTCCAACCAAAATAAGAATACAATCAACTCTACCTCTGTACTCCAACCATGCGTTTTGAGGGGTATGTATTCTATTATTCTTCTAAACGAATCAGTAGTTATACGAATGTTGGTCTTCGTTTCAGCATAATCTCCACTCAATATATTTACAATTATTGGTGGTTTGTGGTCGAAATTAAAAAAATTATGAGTTACATTTTTAAGGAAATAACAAGCGGCTTATCTCCCGTGATTGGTATAACTCTTTAAGAATCTTTTCTTGAAGATTCAAATATTTCTTTGCCAATTTGGCAACCTCACCATTACAATAATAATGGCCATTATATGTTTGTTAATTATGGTCATGGCTCCTTCAGTATTATTATTTAATTCCATTTTGTCTGATATTTTTGTTTGTTACGCGCACGATTAACAATTTTTTTTTTATTTTTTATCTACTTGACGTCTATTTTACTACCAACAAACCAGCGATGTTAACCCATCCAACATATTAATTTTATCCTCTAAGCCACTTCTGCAAATGTATTTACTATAGGGAATTGACACGGTATTTGAGGTAAAAATTCAATTTACTGTACCAAACGATTTACCCAAGTATTGGTCCACAGCCTTTCAACGCTATTCGAAAATTTTGCAAAATTTTTGGACAAAGTTTTTAGAGCACTGAGATATTTGACTGTATAAATATATGTTTTTACCCTGAAAATAGCGGATAAATTGCAATCAGCCTTATAAGTTCTTCTTTTGAAATAATTATTGCTACGAGTACAATACAAACACTTACAATAAAACAAGTAGAATAGGTGACATTATTGAACTTTCGCTAAGACATTTTTAATTTAATTTTTTTTTTATAGAACGTGGAATCTGAAGAAGTTAATGTTACGTACTTTCTGTGTGTGACTTGAAAAGTTGTAAAAATTTTGTATAAAAATTAAAATTCGAAGAAAATTATTTATGTGTGGTCTTTGACCCCGTATATAGTCGCTGCTAAGTGATTTTTTGCTTTTAATTCTTCTACATAATACGAGTTCGTAAGCTGGTAATTTGAATTAATGTTTGTGTGAAAATTATTAAATTTATTAATTAATTTGTGTACAACGCTACATTGTTTAGAATAAATTGTACGTTGTATAAAGTGTCTATGATTTTAATGTTTTTTGGTAACCCAGATCTTTTGTAACAGCTAAATATAATGTGCTTGTCAGCTATGCGCTATTACCAAATCCAAACGTGATCCACGTCTAAATATTAAAAAGAACTACCAGCTCTAATATACCTTATATAATTTTAAACAATATAATTTTAATTGCTACAAAATGTATAAACTAATAAAAATATTTAATATTTGTAATTTTATTGCACAAAAAATTAAAAAAAAAACATTTAGTTTAGCATAAAACCAAATGAAAACATATAAATTTTAAAAACTGTGTGATGTTAGTTTGCTAATCGTAAAGTGAAAAACTTAAACTGTGCTGTTATAATTAAATTAAATGAATTAACAAAAAATTCGAATCAATTGACAACCGTCGTACACACAAAACGAGTAATATGCATGAATGTTGCGAGAGTTATGACATTGATTTTTTATTATAATTTTAATAAATAAAACAAAAACTAAATATTAACAAAATGTTTATTTAAAAAAATTACACAGAAATTTATTATTGTAACTAGTAAGTATTTTGTGTTTGTTGTTTTTTGGGGAAATGTCGAAATATTTTTTTTTTTTCGGTAGAAGGTTGGAATTTTATGGTCGTTCCAAAATACATTTTATTTATTTTTTTTTGTTACCTTCGATGAATGTTTGTTTTTATATGAGGAAATTTAATTCGAATAGAACCGCGGAAATTTAGTAAATTTTCTATTAAAACGTAAGTTTAAACTGGAGACAACTCCAGGAAATCGTCCGATGTTAATTAGCCCAATTATTGTTATTACTACGGATTAATCTAATTATCATTAATACTCAGCTGTTGCAACTGAAGTTAGCCAAAAAATGTTAGCCTAAAACTCTGCATTATCGACATATTTTGTATGAGGTGGTAGTACAATTTCTGTTGATACTAGCCGAAAATTGCATGTTATTGAAGTTAGCAGTAAACATAAAGTAAAAGTTCGCCGAAAAAAAATTTATAAAATCAATATCACATAATTCGAAGATTTAAAGGTCATATGAACTGCGTGAAGTTAGACCAGTTACAATTTGTTGTGTTACGGGCTATGAATTTGAGTTGATGCAGTAACAGTGAACACCTGTGCCAAAAATCAGTCCAAATTTTATGTAGCATCATATAGTGAATAAATTAAAAGCTGGACGCATGTTTAGTGGTAATTTGGACTGGGTGAAGATAGACCAATTCGTAAATAGCTGGTTTTTTCGAATTTTCTTGATTTTTTAGCGCGACGAATAGATTCGTTGGAGACCACTACAAGCAATTCAATCAAAAGCCAGGCACAAAAACCGAGTGTCAAAAGTCATGTTGTTGGGGAGTCGCAATATACTTGTGCCATGTGTCATGAAAAGAACCATTCCGTTTAACTGCAAAGAATTCAACAAAATGAATATAGTACAACAAAGGGAATGAGCAAAGTCGAGTAACAGGTGCTTCAGTTGTCTCAGCGAACGACATCAAGTTTACAAAACTACTTTAAATCGCAATTGTCAACGATGTAACAAAAGGCATCATTCATTGCTGCACCATAACGAGACTGAAACAACTAAAGCACACTCAATTCAATCGTCTTCTGGTACAGCACTAATTAAAAACAAGGATGCTGCTGGAAATGTAACTCATTGTCATGCCTTGCTGGACCCAAGCTTCCAGGCCAGTTTTATCACGGAGAAATGTTAGGAATAAATAGACGAAATTCGAAATTCGCGCAGTTTCTGGATTAGGTAGCCTCAAACTGTCGATGGCATGAAATTCAGATGTTTACCGAACCTACAGCTGGCTGATCCACTTTTCTTTAAATCGGGTGAGATGGAGGTTTTAATTGGGGTCGACTATTTCTTCGACCTGCTTTTACCTGAGCAAGTTAAAATGAATGCAAAGGGTCCAATTCTCCAGAAAACCATATTAGGCTAGGTTTTATCTGGGAAGGTCAATAAATATGCTTTAGGAGACCGTCTTTTATCTATGATATCAACTGCAGAGAGCAAGAATCTCAATTTGGATAAAATATTACGTAGTTACTGGCAATTAGAATCAATTCCAGACTCCAAAACTAATCTACCCACAGAAAAAGCATTTTGTGAGAAACACTTCTTTGAGCATGTGAGAACTTCTGATAATATACGTTGTTCGTTTGAGAGGTATCGATTACACGGGATCCAAAGTTTCAAAAGATGTACCAAGGCTTTATGATCGAATACAAGCATCTCAACCATATGAAAGAAGTGATGCATAACGATACACAAGACACCGGATACTATTTACCTCATCACAAAGTCTTGAAGGAGTTCAGTTCAACCACAAAATTAAGGGTTGTCTTTGATGGATCTGAGACGACAACATCTGGTACTTCAGTAAAGGGATGCTTAGCGTCCTACGGTTCAAGCAACATTATACTCGATCATTCTGATATTCAGATAACACCGATTTGTCATCACAGCAGACGTGAAGAAAATGTATCGACAAGTGGGAATAGCGGAAGAAGATACTAAATTCCAGAAAATAGTATAGCGCAATCATACGTCGGAGCCGATTCGCCATTATCGTCTTACCACAATCACGAACTTAAAAAAATTTCGGAGGAAAACCAATTTACATTCCCATTCGCTACCAACGCCATCTCCGATGATATTTATGTCGACGACCTGATGACAGGGGCCAGCACCGAATCCGAAGCATGGCAGCTGAAAGAGAGTCTTCGTATGTTATTATCGAAACGTGGATTAAATCTTCGCAAGTGGATGTCAAATTCGAAAGCCATTGTAGGGTTAAGTATCAGAGATGTTGCTACAGGTCCTACTGACATAAAATCCATAAAAATCAACAATGTAAAATTGAAGGATCGGTAAAGGTACTGGGTATCAATTGGAATCCATTAACAGACAATTTTACGTTCACTTCTGAATTGCCGAATCGGGATTCTTTTACCAAACGGATGGTAGTATCCGAAGTCAATCGGCTATTTGATCCCCTGAAAATATTCATCCAAAAATTATGGGCCATCAATTTTGGTTGTGACGAACCGCTGCCAGAACAAAAGTTAAATCAATGGAGGGAGTCCGAGACCAATTCCAACACGTCAATACAAATTCACGGATTCGCTAAAGCCAATCAAAACGCTTATGGGGCAGTAGTGTACATTAGAACAGAGACCTTAGAAGGATATGTCCCCACCAGCTTTATTTCGGCTAAGACAAAGGTGGCTCCAATAAAACAAGTAACTCTCCCACGATTGGAACTTTACGCTGCTGTATTGCTGCTTAGCTTGAACAAATCAGTCACATGCGAAACTAAGAAGACGCAGTATTGGCCATCCAAGACGTTGGAGTACCTTTGTGGAAAATTTAAAACTGCTGAAATTTTAACCACTCCATCCCGTAGTTCTTGGCGATATGTGCCCTGTTTAGATAATCCGGCAGATTGTGCTTCCCGAGGACTACTTCCACATCGACTCCAGATATATCAACTATGGTGGAATGGTCCTGCGTGGCTTCCTCAAACAATCGAATTCTGGCCTCTACAAGAAAAAAGTTTCGGCTTAAACGACGAAGAAAATTCAAAAATGCACCTGTTTGCTGCGAATACTAACACTTAAGAGACACCAAAATCAAATGTTATATTTTTGCAGAGAGATGAACTGATTGGCGCACTTCATACACTTTGCAAACATGAGCAAAAAAGGTTCTAAAAAGTTCAATAAAGAGATTAATAAAACTAGTAATCGCAAGGCATTAAATCCTTTCCTGGACATGGCTGTAATGCTTCGAGTTGGGGAACGACTAGATAATTCTGAAGCCACTTTCTCTACCAAGCATCCATTGATTCTACATCAACAGTCTCGACTCAGTTGGCTTACAGTTGAAGCCATTTATATCAATAACAAGCACGCTGAGCCATCACTAATGTTATCGATTGCCATACAAGACTACTGATTTCTAAGTGGTCGAAACATAGTCCGTCAAGTCGCCACTAAATGTGTTGTCTGTGTCAAATACAAAGCGAGGATCAATAACCAATTGAAGGGCAACCTACCCAGTTGCAGAGTTGATCTAATCTGCCCATTTCTGAAGGTTGGTGTAGATTTCGCCGGTCCTCTACCAATGCACCTACGATGAGGACAAGGTCAAAAGACTTACAAAGCATACCTATGCCTATTTGTATGCCTAAGCACGAAAGCACTTGGAAGTGGTGAATGACATGACAACAGATGCTTTCTTGGGAGCGTTAAAACGGTTTGTTGCACGAAGAAGAATTAGTCGAGACATTTACAGTGCCAATGGGAGTAATTTTATTGGGCATCCAATATTCTTAAATAAACTTGTAATTAATGGTTCATCAGGGCGTTTTAATCCTCCAAGTTCGCCTCACTTTGGCGGAATCTGTTAAGCTGGCATCAAGTCCGCGAAATATCATCTTAAGCGGATCATTGGTAACACAATACTTACTTTAGAGGAGATGGGCACCATAATAACAGAGACTGAAGGTATACTTAACTCCAGACCAATCTGTGCATTACACGCCTCCGACATTGATGTTCTAACGGCAGCTTACTTCCTCATCGGACATGCTATTACTAAGATACCCGAGAACGATGTTTCTGATCGTTAAACTTAGTCATATCTAACAAGGTGGCAAATGGTACAACACTTAGCTCAACATTTCTTGTAGAGGTGACATATCGATTATTTGACGTCGTTGCAGCCTAGGTGGAAATGCAGAGAAAATCAAACATCCATAAAAATCGGCGATTTAGTAGTCATAAGAGAAGCCAATATTCCAGTTGGGAAGAGTTATTCGGGTATATTCTGGTTCCGATGAGATTGTAAGAACCCTCAGGGAATTTGCTACCAATTTTGCAAACGTTGAAAATATCGGAAAGTGTCGGTGAATCGTGTGGGATTTATTTGTGGTATGCGGCATATCAAAACGACCCCGGGAATTGGCTATTACTTTGACAATAGTTGAAATGTCGGATAGTGTACGCTGAATTGTGTAGATGTTTAATGGACATTAACACATAAGAGTGAGAGAGAGAGAGAAATAAAGACAGAGATGTCTAGAAAAATATGAGTACTTCAACATTTAAGGCATGCGGTCATAATTTATTTGTGATATGCGGCATATCGATGCGATCATTTACGTTAAACATGTAAATACAGAAGCTTAACGGAGGATTCGCGCAACGGTTTAACCATAGTACAAATTTAGAGTAGTGGTCTAGTAGTACCCCGACATACGAATGGCCTCGCTTAGAAGTAAATTTTCTAAAGTGGGCGCTTAGACTCAGTTGGTGCTCCCATGGCTGGTCGCATCGAGAAGTTCACGCTTTTATTCATCTTACACTGAATGCAGTTTGAGATAAAAACTTTAACATCTTTTTACATGCATGACCAATAAAGTTGCCGTTGTAGTTTTTCGAGGGTCTGAGCTACTCCCATATGCACCGAAGTAGGTGAAACATATACCTGTGCAACCAATTCATGAGTCAGAGACATCGGAACTATTAGCTTCCATTCGGGTAAAGTAGTGTCTATATATCGAAATCCATAGGCTGCCTTGGATTTGAAAATTGTGTTTGCAAGGTGGTAATTGTCGTACACATTCTATGTGGTTGACATACTCTTCATCTGAGAACGAGGGCGAGTCTAAATCAATTTGTAAAACGGGTATCGCAGAGGAGATTTATTCAAATCACATACTGTAGGTTTCGTCATCGCCGAATCACAAGTTATAGTAGATTTCGAAGAGTCCATAGTATCGTAGGGTATTTGGTGATGGGTGGGGTTGATGTCTGAAACAACGGGTGGACCTTCGTCACAGAATGCTCCGAGATAAAGCGTCCGATACAATATTGATGGAGCCTTTTCGATATCCGATTTGGAAGTCGTACGCTTAGAGTTTTAGGCTCCATCGAGCGAGTCTTCCGGATAAGTTCTTTTGGACGTGTATATCGTAAATGTGTACCCCTCGATATAATTGCGAAACTTTTGGACACTCCGTACCGCGGCGTAGCACTCAAGCTCAGTCACATAATAATTACGATGGGCTGCATTTAGTTTATGTTAAATATATTCAAACGGGTGTTCTCCGCCTTCTGAGTCGAGTTGAAATAGCACACTACCTGCTCCGACGGCACTGGTGTCACACTGGATGTGGAATGGTCGGCTAACGTCAGGGTTGGTCAGAGTCGGGGTTGCAGTTCTCCGCGACAGCAGATCAGTTGAGTTTTGACGATTTACCAGTGAGGTCAGTAAGTGGAGCGGCGAGTGATGCGAAGTTCTTTATAAAACGACGATACTATCCGCAGATCCCCAGAATGCATCGAATCTGTTTGTCGGTCTTTGGGATCGGGAAATCCATGACCACTTTGTTTGTGCGGAAGCAACCATCGCCCACGATATAGCCCAGATAGTTAACCTCCCGCTACGCAAACAGACTCTTACTGATATTGATGGTGAGTCCAGCTTTAGACAGTAATTGCGCGACAGTTTGGAGCACCTCAAAATGTTCCTCCAGCGAGGCAGAGGCGATTAAAAGGTCGTCCAAGGAGACGAAAATTTCATAATGGAACTGATACGGAATAACTCGGTGCGACAGAGCGTTTGTGGGGCATTGCACAGCCCGAAGGGCATGTCCTTGAAATAGTACAAGGGGCCCCAGGAAATGTAAACGCCGTCTTATCTCTGGATTGTGGATCGGGCTGAATCTGCCGAAAAGCGTCTTTTAAATCAATGGCTGATTTGTAGCGTGTTTGATCCAGGCGACCCTCCCATCCATTGATGAGAGGCAGCGGATACGCGTTCCGGACGGTCACCTTGTTGACCTCGCGGGCATCCAAACAAAGTCGTACCTTGCCATTCGCCTTATGTACCAGAGTCTTCGGAAGACACACTATCGTCGTCCGATACACATGTTTCGAATATAAAATAATTTTAAGAAGACGACAACTACAATTTATATCCCAATTTCAAATCTTTTATTTAGTCTGTTTCACGTCCATTAAACAAATAACTAATAATTACTAATAAATTAATAATAAATTAATTGTAGTTAATAACATATCTACCACAGATGGTAGACAAATTCACCCCCCCCCCCTAATTTTTAACCCCAGGGTAACCCTTACAAAAATGAGAACTCTGTTAACTTTCTTCTTGTTAGCTTGGTTTCGTGCACCTATGGTGCAACACAAGTACTTCTCGATTTGGCGAATTATATCACCAAATCAGAAACTTCTGGAAATTCTCACTGTGTGTGTGTGTTAAGCCAATACTAATATTTTTAAGAAGTTCTTGTGTAGCCCATAGGTACAAAGCAAGAGTTGAATTGTTGCAGTTTCACGACCAACCTGATGAGTAGACTAACTTTTTATCAGTAGGAAACCAAGCTGACAAGAAGGAACTTAAGAAAGTTCTCATTTTTATTGGGGTTGTGTATCTTTACACAAGTACCCTGGGGTTAAAGTTTGGGGGGCTAAATTTTTCTTTTTTTTTCTAAAGGGCCTCTATGGCTTCTATGATGTAAATGTTAATTTGTAAACTTTCAAAATATTTTATAGCTAAATGGTAAATAAAATATTTATAATTTCAATTTTTAGAATTGAAGTAATTATAATAATTTTTAATTAAGAAGACTTTCATGCCAGATTGAGGTATGAGCTTGTATCATGTTTGACAAGCAGTTTCTGTCAAAAAAATAAGAAGTTGGTTCTTCTGGATTACAAATAGATTACCATGTGTTTGATCTTGTTCAAATAAACAAGACTGATGTATCTTATAAATTAAAAAATTTAATTGTTTGGTCACACTGCTCATTGCGGTGGCCGCAAGCTACAAAACAAAGCTGAAAACGTCAGATATCTATATGAAGCAAACACAAGTTGACTTAGCGAATTATATTACACTATTAGTAATTTTTGAATATTTTGTAGTCTCGAGTTAGAGTTTTTGCGATTTTTTAATTGGTTTTTATAGATGATTGCCGGTCAAATGTTTTGTACAAAGAGAGATTACCAAATATCACTGCAGTCGGTAGGCTAATTTAGATAAATTAATTTAAATTTAATTTAATAGAGAAATGTTTGTTTTAAAACAATGAACAATAATTATGATTTGGTTATAAAAATATCTCTTAAAACTATTTATTTGTAATACTAATTAAATAAAATAAAATTAAATAAAATAAATTAATTGAAATAAAGATATAAACTTAATGAAAATTTTTATTGCTCAATTCAGCTATATTTTTGTCTGAGTCATCCATGCTTTATACAATAAAAGGAAAGTGCGGTCAAACCCGTAAAAACTAAAATCACGAAAACTTTCGGTGACGTTATACCTACACTGGAAGTATTTTCAACGCTAGCGCTGTAAATCGAAGGTATCCTCTCTGGTTGCAGTAACGACGACGACGTAGGTTAAACACCGAACAAAGGTTAAATTGTCATGCGAAATCAAATATAGTCGAAGAACTTTATCAATAATTTTGGAGACGCTGGCAAGTAGTGTATTTGGCTCCGACATAGATACATCGCTTCAGCATAGAGCCAAATGGAAATCAAATCAAGGAAATTTGCAAATAGATGACAATGTTTTACTACACGACAACAATTTGCCACCCACTTAGTGGCTGATGGGGAAAATCGTAAAATTATTTCCCAGTGACGATGGATATGTTAGAGTGGCGGAGGCTAAAACAAAATACGGCACCATCAAACGTGTAATACAAAAGTGGTGCCGACTTCCAGATCTTGAACCTGATAACGATTCAAAACGAGGAGTTTGCTCAATCCACCAATATTTACGAATTATGTCAGAAAACCAATGTCATGCATTTTATTTATACCACGCAAAAATCTATTGATTACACTATTTCCGACCCCAACATGTAGCTATTTCCGAAATACGGAGCTTACAACTTATCATAATGTAATGAACTGATTTGACCCCAAATTCCCAAAAAATTAAAAAATTTTATTTTTAATTAACACATTTCGAATTTAAACTAATTATTTCCTATAACATGACATATATAGTCGACACCAATAAATCTTATACCTCTCGAATAATTTTTTTTCTGGTTGTATTTCGAAACACCTAATTACTTCCTCTAATATATTTTCAACCAGTCGTATCCGATTGCACACTACGTTCATATAGCCATAATCACAGTTTGATTGATCTCCGTATATCCAAAATAAATATCGAAATTTCACTTCTTGCATATAGCGCAATACCGTATGCGTTTTATGTGAAATCAACGCGCGCGCATGCAATTATAAAATCCGTATAAGACACCGTAATATGATCTTAAAATACCGGAAGACAATTTTTTTGATTTTTAATTCTAAAATAAAAATTTCACATAAATATAAATCATTTTATTTTATTCGGCTCTGTTATACTAAATAAAAATTATATCAATAAATAAATCTTTCATTCTGTTTAAAGTATTAAAAAATAAATAATAATAACAACGAAACGAGACGAAAATCATAATACACAGAATTTTAATTGTTAAAAAAGTAAATCACATCTGTCTTAAAGAAAAAAATTTTTTTTATTCCTTCAACTTAATTTACATATTTGTTTGTTATTTAATTTGTCTTTTTTCTATTTTTAAGCGCACCACGATTAAAAATAAACGTAAGATTTTTGATTATTTTTCGATTTCTATCAAACCGATTTTTGAATAAATATATCGGGTACGTTTTTATCGTATGCATATACATACATGAGAAGGGATGGGGCGCTAAAGGACGATGGAAAGGTAACCCCTTTAAAATTGTTAATAATATTTATTTGTTATTTTTTGTTTGTTCCTACTATCAATTGAAATACGGTTTAATCCTATATCCAACCATTTTGATTTCGTGTACATTTTCCAAAAAAATATTCTCTGATCCTGTTTTATGATTTTCAATGGGCATTCAATTCAAAATATATGTCATCAACCCTAAGTTTTATTTCTGCATACGATTATTCGAATTTTTTAGTTAATGTTGATCAGCTCGTATATGCCGAACGGTAAATGAACACATTCTGAATACCACATAATGTATGTGTGATACTGAGACGAGTGAATAAAAAAGTACGCGCCGAAGAAAAATAGTTTCAAGTTTCTTACACAAAAAGGATTTCAGATTTTGTGTTATTGTATCGGTACGAAATTAAAGAATATGTAAGTGAATAAATTAAATTAAATTAAATTACAAAAATAAAATTATAATAAATTATTGTGTGCATGTTATGTTGTTGAGATAATAAAATTAAAAAATCCGATTATAAATAAAAGTTTATTGAATTGGTTGACGAAATCTTGTTTTGAATGGAAATGCAAATTCGATTGGTGATCTGCATTTTATGCACCCGTATTTTAACCAATTGGGGCCTATAGTTCCAAAACTGGACATTCCACAATTTTAAAAAAATGAGTTAGATGCGCCATATTGACGAGAGCCTCAATGGCTATAAATTGGAAAACATTATACACTGTGCTCCATTAGGACTAAAATTGTATTCAAACACTCGATGTTAATCCAAAACTGTCTGTAAGTTTACTGTAGCAAAACTGGTCATCTATATTTTATGGTGCTATTCCACTAGAAAACAGAAAAATTTTACAAAAATTTTGCCAAAAACATGACAAAGACAAGAACTAAAATTTGCATTAGCGCCACTGAGATACAATATTTTTATTTTATGGTACAAAAAGTTGGGGAAATATTAACATCACCAAAAACTAATCTATAAACTATTTAAAAAATTATTATTATTGTTTCGACGAAAAAAATATGCCTTTTAATTATTTTGAATAGTTTAGGAAACTATCGATAAATTGTCTGATTCTTTAACCCATAAAAAATCCTAATAATAACCAGTCCAGTGAAATATTTGTATCAAAATATTTCTATAAAACTGTGTATCGATCATTAAAACCGGCGTGATGTGGAAGTAGATGATTCGGATTCAGAAGAAAAGGATAATACGATTAATCATTTTCAACTATACCGATCAATTTCTATTTGAACGTTTATGAATACAAGTAGAATGGAAATAGCAGAATCTGTACTGTAAGCAAATGTACCAGACAACAATTGAGAACCATTAAAAGATTTAACGAAACAGTTCGATCAAACAATTGACATAGGATAAATGTAAATATCTCCAATATGTCAGTCATTCAGTGAAACGATAATTTATGTTATCTATATTTTTAGAATTATTGTGAAGGCAACAAACGGGCCACGATACGTTGCTGGATGTCGACGTCAGTTAGACAAGACAAAATTGAATGCTGGAACTAGGGATATGAAGTGCTCGTTTAATACGTGAAATGTTTAACTACGCTCGTGATAATCAACCGTGCATTATATTAATGGATGAAATTGGTGCAATTGGCGGTCGTCGTTTTACCGAAGGTTCATCAGCCGATCCTGAAATTCAACGTACTCTAATGGAATTGCTTAATCAAATGGATGGATTCGATTCGTTGGGTTAGGTTAAACGTTGGGTTAGGATCAAACAAATTCGATCGATTACGATATTTGGACGAATATTGGGTACGAAAATTTTCTCATTGAACTTCCAATGGCCGGGTCCATCTTATCGAAACTGGCCAGTAAGCATTCGGATTTCGATAGACATCAACTGGCATCACTAGATCCCGTATTGCATAGAAATTTACTATCCCAAATCATATGAGGACGATGTATCACAATTAGGTTTATATTTTACTGTTGTCTGTCTGTGTGTCTGTGATGATTTAGGAATAACGAGAGTTGAAGAATTGCAACAAAACGGTTCAAATATAATGGCCAACTCATCCAATCATTGAATAAACAAATTAAAATAAATTTTAATAAATAAAGCTTATAAAGCTATAAATTGTATGCAAAATTTTAAAATTTTAAAATTAAATGCAAAGTGAAATTTCAAGAAGGCGAAAAAATATTATTTCAAATTAGGTGTGAATTCCTCCAATATTATTTTTTAAATTTTTTCCAAAAAAAATAATTTTTATTACCATAAAAAAATCAAAAAACTAAAAGTTTGCTGACAGTGGGGGAATTTTTTTCATTTTGGTTGCCATAAAAAATGCTTTGTTTGATATTTTTTATTTATAATTATGGCAACCAACTCAACAACAACGAAACGTTTCAGAAAAACAAAAAAGTAATGATGTACGAGTCACACACAGAGAGAATCTATATTTTTATCTCGTTCTAGTTGTCTGCAAAATAAAACGCTGTTGTAGTGGAATAGGCCCATTACTCTCCATATAATTTTAAAAATAAAGGGAATCCTCACTAAGGGTATTTTTTAACGAGTTTTAATTTTTCATTATGTATTCAGTTTTTGGAGAAGTAGGTACGTACTACCTGAGTGTGCAATTTAACGATTTCCAAACTTCCAAGGTGTGTTAAATGTGCCGGGCACCACCTAACTGGAGAATGCGACAATTCGCAAGCAAATCTAAAGTGCGTACACTGTGGATAAGGCCATCCTGCTAATTATCGAGGATGTATTGTTGCAAAGGAAATTCAGAAAATTAAAATCCATAGGATGAATAAAACACAAACGTTTGGTCAAGCCAATCGATACGAGAAACAGACAAAACAAGACAATAGGCAACCATTTGGTCGCCATCTAAGAACTAAAGTTGTACACATTTGCAAACATTAGACATCAGTCAAACATTACAAGATGTTCTCAGCAAACTAACAAAATTTGATGAGAGGCTACAAAAATTGGAAGATAGCGCATTGGGAGCTAAACCCAAATACACACAAAAATGAACAACCCAATGAAAATCATTTCATGTAATGCTAATGGTCTGCTCCGGGATCAACAAGAACTACAAGCAGTCCTCGATATTGAGAATATAGATGTGGGTCTTATTTCGGAAACACATTTTACTAAGCAATCCTACATAACATTTAAAGGCTGTTGCGTATATCAGAAAGTGCAGTCATCATCAAAAAAATATCCAACATTTTGAAGAAGTAAAATATGAAAAAGAGCAAATTCAGGCCACAGCTGTTTATATAAAAACCAAAAACTTTTCTATGGTTGTGGCAGGATTGACTGTCCACCAAGACATTCTATTAAAAACGAACAATACTTTGAGTTCTTCAAGCGTCTGAGAAAAAGGTTCATAACAGAACTAGGTGGTGAATTCAATACGAAAAACACTCACTGGGGTTCTAGATTAGCTACAACTAAAAGAAAATAATTACTGATGACCATTAAAGAAACTGGATGTGAATCCATTTCAACAGGAAAGTATATCATCCAAAAAGGGAATAATCCAGTACTAAACAACAAAGATTCGGGCTGGATCAACTGGATAAAGAAGTAAAAAAGTTCATTACGGATACTCAACAATCAGTATGGGAAGCATCCAGAAATCAGATCAAGGCTAAAAGGAAGTAACTATCCAATAGAAATTAGAAATCTCCTTAGGGATAAACGAAAATCCAGAAAAAATGGCACCAAACTAGAGCTCCACAAGATAAAAAGAGACTAAACAATCTTACTCAATAATTAACAAGAGAAATTCAGAAACTAAAAAATGAGTTAGTTAATTTCTAAATACTTAAGTAAGTTCAAAAATGACATTAATACGGATTATTCGCTCTGGAAAGCAACCAAAATTTTGAAAAGGCCATTAAAGCCGATTCATCCTATCAATAAAATGGATGGAACATGGGCCAATAAAACAAAGAAAAAGCTGAAGGATTTGCTAATCATCTTTAAAATATATCTCGACCTCATAAACGTCAATTACGAGAAGTATTGAATGGAAACATAATACAAATTCTCGAAGATGTCACACCAACATCGCCTACTGAAGTAACAAACGAAATTAAAAACTTAAAGAAAGCGCCAGGGTTTTATCTGATTACTGGAGAAATAATAAAGCAGCTATACCAAGAAAAGGTACGGTAGAGTTAATTAATATCAGAAACGCTGCATTCAGGTTAAAATATGCGTCACATCTCATAACATCATACAGGCCTATATCGTTGCTGCCAATAATGTCTAAACTCTTTGAAAAGTTACTCGTAAAAAGACTCAAACTAATGGTTAAAAAATAATCTAGTTCCGAAACACCAATTTGGTTTTCGCAGTGAGCACTGTGTGTATAAAATAACCAATATCATTGAGAAGACTTTAGAAGAGAAAAAAGTTTGTTCCGCAGTATTCATTGATGTAGCGTCACTTCTGTATTTACTATATACCCGAGATGTTCCAATCCCATAAAACAACACGATAGCAAGTTTCGCCGATGACACAGCCATCTTGGCAGTAGGTGATAACAACTCAGATACAACAAAGAAATTACAAACCGCCACAGAGTACGTATACAACTGAACAAAAAATGGCGCGTAAAATTAAATGAAACCAAATCTGTACATGTCGGTACGGAAACCAAATCTGTACAACACCTCATGCAAACACTGCCAAATATCACGGTTTGCCATTAGACGCTAAGCTTCGCTGAAAAGCTCATGCAAAGAAGAAAAAAGACGAGTTGGGGTTTTCCAATAAAAGGTTTAATTTTGAATAGCCTGCTATTTGGGCAGCTGTCAATTTTAAAGTTGTCATCTTTTGACATTTGACAAGTAAAAACTACGCCATTACTAAAAATAGTACGATACACGCTTCAGCAATGCAATGAAATTGTTAAAATTCACTAGAAAAATGGTGAAAATTTTTCAGTCACAGTTTGCAAAGTTAAACACTTTTGGGTCGTCGTGAAGCAACTTCTCGGCCGGCAATAGTGAAACTGGTGGAAAAATTTGAACTGTTGGGACAAATTTGTGATGTGAAGAATCGAAATCGTATGCGTCGCTCAAGAACAACTGAGAATATTGCTGCTGTAGCCCGTAGTGTTGACGAAAACCAAGGTTTGTCGATTCCTCGTCGACCTTTGGAATTAGACATCCCAAAAACGACATGATACCGTATTTCGCATATAGACTTAGGTCTTAAGACTCTTAAAGTTCAGTTATCGGAAGAACTCAAGCCGGTCGATTACCATAAACGTCGTATCTTGCTATGATTAATGAATTTTTATGGCGGGAATTGGAAGATATTGCAATCAGATATTGAAACAATCGCAATTTTGCAAGAAAAATTTCCTGACTGTGTTATTTCTCGAAGAGGTGATTACAATTGGCCACTGAGATCTTGTGGTTTAACACATTAAGACTTTTTTCTTTGGTGCCACGTGAAAGATATGATCTATGTTAATGCTCCACAATCGATTCAAGACCTTAAAGATGGAATTCGTGAAGATATCACATTTTCGGCTGTAAATGTGCGAAATGGTCATGGAAAATTTCATGAACATGATGTGGTGCTGCAAGCATAGCCGTGGCGGCCATTTGGCTGATATCAGATTTTTTAATATCAAAATGAAACCACTTATTGGAAAACCCTTTACAAAAAACAGTATTGGGTGCTGGGAAGAAACACTCATCGATCAATCCCGTAACAGCTGTGGGGACGTACCAAGCAGAGCAACATAGATATTATCCAACGATTCCGATATAAAGTGCTAAGAAGCATCGTCAACACACCATGGTTGGTCAGAAATAGCGATATCCACAATGATCTGGGCACAGAATCCATCAAAACTTTAAAATTTGCTAGAAGTCATGAACGACGGCTACTTCACCATGTCAACATAGAGCCTGGATGATACTGGATAATATGGATTTAGTTAGAAGGCTCAAAAGAGAAAAGCCTTGTGAGTTAGGGTAAAATCAGCTAAAATAAATCTCTATCTAGCGCACAACAAAAGCGCGATCAAATAATAAATATCAAAGCTGAAGAGTTCATCGATGGATGAACCCTTCAATTTCAGTCAAATGTTCAATAAAGAAATGTGGCGCAAAAATATAGAAAAAGTCAAAAGGTTTGTGTACACTTTGCTCTCGTGTGTGAATGGTGTAAAAGGTGGTGTGAATATTGTGTAGAATGAAGCAATATTGTGCATACAAATCAATATCGTTGGCATGTTCTAAAATTGCACAAGATAATCTTACAAAGTGCACCAAGGCCTTTTATCCTAAGAGGAAACAAACTTCAGCTACTGGAGAGCATGCAAAAAAACATAACTATAAAATACCACATAAAAAAGGGCTGAAGCAACCGGGACAATAGGCTGTCGTTCCTTTATGCAGAAATGTGGTTTTAGTCGTTCTCAACCTCTCCAAATACAGAGTAAAAATGGTATGCAAGCATCATTTAGAAACTGGAGAACCAGCAGGTGAAAAACGTGGAGGCGATACAAAAAGTCATAAGTACGAGGATAAGAGATAATTCTAAGAGGAAATATTTATCAAGCAATTTAAATATCAGAAAACTATGGCGAATGTAAAATGAGTCAGCTACTCGTAATCATAAAGTAAAGCATTCCTTCTTTAGCAAAATTTTCTATACCTCGTATAACATTCGATTTGGAGCTCTTGCGACTGATGAGTGTTCGTTTTGTAGATCGTCGCGTGAAGAAATTAAAGCCACTTCCAATAATTCATTATAAAAAGGTAATTTGAAGTGCGAATTCAGACTGCATAAATTACGAGCTAAAGCTTCTTTTGAATTATTAAAAATCCAACGTGATAACGAAGTGAACTTGAGTTACGACTACCAAAAAAATTTAGTTTTACCAAAAGTAGCTTACTACTCGCGGCAGTTTTACACGTACAATTTTATGGTTTGTGAAGGCTCATCTAAAGCCAGTCAAACGACTAAAAATGTACATATCTACTCATGGTTGGAATCCGCTGGGCCTACAGAATCCAACAAAATAGCTTCAGCCATATTCGATAGATTAACAAAAAATGAGTTTAACGAGCGTCAATAAAATAAAATTGTTCGCCGATGGTTGTGGTGGCTAAAATAAAAACCACATCGTCATTTTTATGGTTTCCTATTGGTTGAGAAATGAAGCACCAAATAAAGTCCAGGAGGTTGAGCTAGTATTTCTCGTTGATGGTCATTCCTATATACCACCCGACAGGATTCGGAAGAATTGAAAAGGAACTAACAAAATGGCTAACCATAATTGATCCAAAGCCATTGATGACTTGAAAGTTTTTGACTGGAAGCAAATGGCAAAGGAAACTTCAAAACTTCTTGCGTTATGACATTTTAAGAAATCTACAAGTGGCGTTATCATGAAAACTGAAGTATTATATGTGGGTCAATATTGCGGAGTACTTAAAAAAGGAAAGGTGCTTCAACGAATAGAGAAAATAGAGAGAAAGCCACAAAAATCGCATAATACAGTTGAAGGGTCGCCACCACGGGTAACAAGATCTAAAGGCGACAAAAATACAACACCAACAACTGAAAATATTGCATCTACTCAATCATCACGTGATATTAATGATTCACCAAACATTTGCCAGTGGTGGTCTTAATTCGACTATGCGTGCTGTTATTCCGCTAAACTAGATTTTTGTCTCTCGTCTTTGCTAGGTCGTTATAGAGGATGGTACGCTATTGTTCATAAAAAGCAAATTCGAAATTGATAAACCTACTTTGGTTTGTACGAAACGTAATGACGTATCGGGATTACATTTCATTTAAAATTGGTGTTCCTGAAAATAAATTTAATCAGTTACTAGATTCATCACTTTGGCCTCCAGGTGTATTGGTTAAAGAATTTTTAAATTATCGTCGACAACCTTCGAAGCGCCTCACATCTAGAGCGCAGCCGATATAATAATTATAATGGAAACATGGCTTACAGCGGATTTTATTAATGCGAAGTTTTTCCCTCCGGACTTTTGCATTTTTCGTCGTTATCGGTATAGCTTTAGTACAAATCGTGAATGTGGTGGCGTGCTTATTGATGTGCGTAAGTCTTATTGCTGTGAACTTTTATATTCTGACCCAGTTTACTTTCCACTTAATCCGACCGTGGCTTTTTGTCACGATTTTCTTGACACTGTTTCTAGTAATTAATTACCATTTATGAAGGAGAACATTGACTTCTTTATTTTTGGCGATTTCAACTTTCCAGAGTTTGTCTGGATGGTGGACGTGACAATGTCTTCATTCCAGGCTAATACTAACGATCATTCCGCCTTAATCTGAGATTTTATGGCAAACATAGACGCTTCTCAGATTAAGCGGATTTTCAAATAACATGAATTTCATTCTGAATTGCTATGTATTTGATTATGTGAATGCCAACCATTGATTGGATAGTTGTTCCATCAAACATTGATATCAATGCTGAAGTAGACACCTTCAAAAAGTTGCTAAATATCGCTAAAAAGATAATAAAAAAGTCTCGCACTCATCATTGCTCATGGTTTTCTCAAGAGCTCAATAAACTGGAGGCCCTGCGTAATAAAGCTCACAGATTTTAGTTTCAGCGCAGGCAGTTCTCTTGTTCTAACCGATTCCTGTACAATAATTATTACATGATTGATGTAGAGGACGATTAACGCAGTAACCCGAAGAAATTTTGGAGCATACCGTCATATATAGAATTCAGTGGTCAAAAATCCGATAATCCATTAATAATCTACAATTTATTTGCCGATTACTACTGTAGCGATTTTGTTAAGGATCTCTCACAAACTGCAATAAAACGTATCTCTCATAAACGAAAAACTGTTTTTCCTGAGCTTGATGTGTTGCAGGCAATGATGAATATAGACGCGTCAAAGGGTCTGGGGCCTGATGGTTTACCAGTGTCTCTGTTGAAGCTTTGCGCAGTTGATTTTGCCACCTCTTTATGCCAATTGTTTAACATGAGTCCCAGACATGACGTTTCCCCTGATGTTTGGAAAATATGAAATGTAATTCCAATCTATACAAATGGATCCCTCAGTGATGTGACTATTTATAGTGGCATTGCGATTTTGTCCTGTATTCCAAAACTCATCGAGGAGTCAATGGTCAACAACCTAATCAGCATGGATTGTTTCCAGGCCGCTCAACGGTCACTAATTTGGCAGTTTTTCAGAATAAGGTTATCAATTCCATTGGTTCAAAAATTCAGGTCGATGTGGTTTATACCGACCTAGCTAAAGCTTTCGATAAACTCAATCACCGGTTATTGCTGAAAAAGCTTAGCGATCTTAATTGCGACATTATTCGTTTAGATTGGCTAATGTCCTACTTATCAAATCGTAAAATGTGTGTCCAGATTGATATTACGCACTCAGAGTATTTCATTCCTTCGAGTGGTGTGCCTCAAGGTAGCCCCTTGGGCCCACTGTAAGTTTTATCATTTATTAACGACGTTGTGGACTGTTTCACATTCGATGATTGTATTTTATATTTTATTTCACGACTTACTGACTTTCAAGCCACTATACACTTCTTTCGTTCGTTCTCAGCAAGTGTCATATGTTCCCCGTTCTAGGACTGTCACTCTAAGTGAATTGAGTGTATACAAAAGCAGTTTCTGTTATTTGTTCGGATGGAGAAGTCTCCGTTAGAAGGCGGGTTGTTCGGGAAACACCCCAGAGAGGTGACGTCTCTGCCTTTCTTTGGAATGTAGTAATCAATGGATTACTATTGGAACTGGACGGGGGAGGAATAAGCGTGGTTGCTTATGCCGATGACGTAGCGATAGCTGTTTCGAGGAAACACCTAGTTACAATCAGAGATGTGATGCAGAATGTATTATCAATCACTGCGGGTTGGGCCAAGATCTAAAACAGAGCTGGTCCATTTTACTAGGAAATATAAATTTCCGGTAATGGTTCCACCAAGTTCATATGGCACTATGCTGACCCTTATTGATAGTGCAAGATTCCTGGGGATCCTTCTCGACAGTAAGCTCAGTTGGAAACAAAAAATGATAGAAAAAGTGAAGAAAGTCACTGTGGCACTCTATTCTTGCAAAAATTCCATTGGAAAGAAATGGGGTCTGGAGCTGGAGCACTGGATTTACATGGCAGTAGTAAGGCCCGTAGTAGTGTAAGGTGGCCCGCTCTGAAAAAGTTATCATACTAAAACATGATGACGAAGGTGCAGAAAGCAGCCTGCTTGCGCATTAGTGGGGCGTTGAAAACGACCCCCACTAGTGCCTTAGAGTTTATGCTGTACCTTCTCCCGTTGAATATTATCGGTAAACAAGTGGCGGTCAATACGGACGCCCGGCTATCAGCGATTTTGGGGTGGAAGTGCCTGCAAAAAGGGCACTCAACTATAACCAATTCTGTGAGGAATAACCTGGTGAATTTGGATTATATAATACCCCTTTTGTGCTTTGTCAAGCGTTTTAATGTGATTCTCTCCGTTAGGGAGAATTAGAAGAATGGTATCATTATGGAGACTGGGAGAATTAAATTCTTCACCAACGGCTCCAAGCTCGATGGTAGAGTGGGAGCTGGTGTGTTCTATGGGGAATTAAATGTAAGTATATCTTTACGTCTACCTGATTACTGCGGCGTGTACCAGGCTGAAGTTAACAGTGTAATGACATTGGCTGATATCACTATCTGTATGGATGGTCGGGCGGCCATTCTTTTGCCGGATTCAGTTTCCCTGGCGTCGAGGGTGGCGTTAAATTTTCACAAAGCTTTTAACGAGATGAGTGAACACTTCAATATCTAGTTGGTCTGGGTTCCGGGCAACTCTGACGTTGAGAGAAATTACAGGGCAATATCTGGCTATGTCTGGGCTGAAAGCAGCAAGCCATAGAGAATCGGTTGCCTTGGCAAATGCTAGGTGACTCACCCATCCGACTGGCAGGGTAGTGAAGTAACCTATGGCCTCTCCTGAGATGGAAGCGATCCAAGGTCTTGATCACACTAAGGAAGCGTGACACTGCCGGACACTTCCTTTTTCGAAATCATGCAAGAAGGCTGGATCTGGATGCAAATAACTTCTGCACAAGCCGCAAGAACGATCAGGAATAGGAGACTCTTGTTCACTTTCTATGCTCATGTCCTGCGCTAGCTGACAGAAGACATGATCACTTAAACAAATACACTATGGACAGCCTCTGTAATATCGAAAGCTGTAATGTGCGAGATCTCTTACGTTATATGTGAATAGCACTAGCATGGGTTTAAAGGGAGATTAATGATGTCGGATCCTGTCCGCAGAAACCTAACCTAACCTAACCAACAGGATCATGTAAACGCCCGGTATGAAAGTTACGGGAGCTACAAAGTAATTCAATTTTAATCCACGAATGAAAATGAAATGGATATGGTTGTACCAATGTTAAAGAGATCGATTGAGCAATATATTTCAATCACTTGTAACCGTCCCAATAAGAAGTTCAGATTTAAAAATTTTATAAAACAAAAACGGCTTAATATATTTCCAAATTTATTTTTTGTTTGAAAGTACAATATTCCTGGCTATTGGTTACAATCTTCCTGGTTAAAATGATTTCATTTAAATAGGAGTCGCGGCTGGTCTTGGCGTATTCCATTCGGTCGGTTCAATTTCTGAGGTCACGTTGGATTGTGTGCGGATCTATTTTGCCAATGCTTGCTTCAATATTGGCTTGCAAATGCTCAATTGTTTATGAATTGTTCGTATAACACTTGACTTTCACGGCACCCCACAAATATAAGTCCAAAGGCGTCTTAACGTGTTCAACAAAAAGATGTTAAGATATGGCGGCATCGAAGAAATCTTCGAAGAAATCCGACCCAATAATGCCACCACGCATCAAGCCGCACCAAACAGTAACACGCAATGGATCCTTGTGAATTTTCCGATCCCCAAATGCGACAATTTTGCTTGTTTACGACAATTTTGCTTGTTTACGAAAGAATGACATTAGTGTTGCCAGAGGAAAAATAACCGATATGTCAAATCTGAACCGGTTAGTGTGACACCCTATTTTTGTTTTATAGAAATTGAATTTTCACTTTTAAAATATCGATAAACCTCAATTTAAACTGAAAAACTATACATAAGATGACGCCTTCGTACAGAAAAACAATGGAAAAAATAACAAAAAAGCAATAATCTACATTGTCTACGAATTGTCTACATGCCCTACCAATTCTCGATATTTTCTACACAAAAATCAACTATCTACGCTATTTTCGACACGCGTATAACGCTAGAAAAGTCGCATTTGAATCTCGCTCAATATCTTGATGGGATCAATGGGGGTCTACTGGTATCAATGGATACCGTATGCTATGTTCACTAACAACTCAACTCCCCACTGTGTAACCGACTATATGCCGTTTGAATTATTATGCGGTTGAGTACCTGCAACTCCTATAATTCGTTAAAGAGAGGTCCCGAGCCGACGTATAATGTTTCAGATTATAGTAGCGTGAAGTTTCTTACAAATTGAGAAAAAACCTTACAAAAGCTTAAAAGTGTATATACACAAATATTCTGATTAAATTTTACCTACACTATTCATGTGTAGTAAGGATCAATAGTTAATAACAAGGTATCGTAGAGATGTCTACGATTAATGGTATATGGGATCATGTTAATCAGACAATTATTAATGTTTTCTAGAAGTCAACATATTTATGCGGTGGGGCAGTCATAGGTTTTTTTCAATTTTAAAATTAGAATTAAAAATTATTTGTATTCAATTTATTTTTTAACAAATCTAGTTTTGCTAAAAGAACAGATATTCAGCAAAATTAGCATCACAATCCAATGATTTTTACTACCCCTACGGCTTAAATAACTGAAAATAGGGATTATTTATTAACTATCAATGCAGACCAACACCAATACACCAACCTAATACACGCATCCTTAAATTTTTACTCGATATATGTTAAGCGTAGACATCTCTACGATGGCTTGTCATTGACCTTCGAACCGCCACTACACTTTTTACTATAGCAAAAAATTAAAAATGGAAAAAACCTATGACTGCCCTCCGCATAAATATGTTGGCTTCTAGAAAATATATTGAAAGGTTATGGCTCATTGTTATGGCTAAATTAGCTTGCCATTGTGAACTTAGCTTTATTAGCATTTTATTTCGTTTTACAAAACAAGTCTCTTTTGAAAGTGTAGATTTACACTTTGTGGGCTGTTGTAAAATTTCACCAGTCAGATTATTATATTAAAGATTTTTTTCGGCTTATCGGACAAAATATTTTTTTTAATGGCTCGTACAATGTTTACGACTTTGTTAGTCATAGAAAAGAAAGGGGCCATTAACTCACAGTATATCTACCACAAAAAGTAGAAAAAATCACAACACACGTCACAACGTCATCACCATGTGCAGTAGTTTTCACTAACTTTCATAACTATATTCTCTTTAAATGGAGATAATTGACAGTCACATTTACGTTCGAGTTATGGCAAAATGAGATGTTTAAAGATGATAGCGGAAAAATGTAAAATTTTGCTAAATCAAAATGTAAATTCAGTTTATTGCTATCTAAATAACAATAACAATTAAATTTAATTAAGAAGTTATTTAGCTTCTAATTTAATAGTTTAGTTTTATAGTTTTGAGTAAATTGCATAAATATAGCTTTTGTAAACTAGAGTACACTTGTGAAAGTTCATTCGATATAGAAGCTAATCCGTTTGCGCAGCATATTGTAAAAGTGACATTTTAACCTAAACCCATCAAGATTTCTATTAACAGTATTTTAACTATATGGATTATCATAGTTTTGTCATTTTAATATTCTTATTCTTTCCAAACGAACATTTTTCCCTATTGTCTACTTCATCCGCGAAGGCACAGATAATTAACATTACAATTATACGTACGAGTATGTACATCTACTACATAAACATAATTGAAACAACATTAAACACCATTGTTACTCGCATCAAACCGAGGTAGTTTTTGAAGGTTTGAACAACAATTCAAAGAGACAAGTAACGGTTTCGTACATAAATATAATATTATTTCTTTTTAATTAAATTAATAGTTTTGTATACAAACAGCGGTACCGCGAATAACGCGGTATGCGCAGCTTAGAATTTTCTAATTTATATAAAAATCTTCCGAGATGGAATAAGTGACTACTTCTCAAGCTGCATACTCGTAGACACCGTAAACTAATGAAATAATGACAAAAATATATACACGCAAGACAAGGTCTACCTGTACATAAAATAATAAAATATTGTATTTTATTTATTTATTTCACATTTAGACTTGAACCCGAGCACATTATTTTTTGAGCGCGGAACATCTGAGATAAATTTTGTGGTTTGACTTATTATTTATATTTATTTAAATTATTTTATGGTTTTTGTTAAAGTTGTTTATGATTTTACCAAAATAATTATAATAAAAAAAATCAGGTTGTTGAAATAGTTCATTTTTATTTCGATTTTTAATTACACATATAACTCTATTATTCCAAAAAAAATAGTTAAAAGCTCAGCAAGTTATTTTAATATTTTTCTTCCAATCATTCCACAACTACTGTGTGGTCATAACCACATAATTATGGAATAGTCTGCATATACTGTTCAAGTTAGCCGACTCGCTCCAGCCGAAAAATGTCGATAATGCAGATTGGGTTGTAACAACTAAAATTAATCGGCCGGAAATGTCGAAAATATAGAGCCGGCTGTATCTACTAATGTTTACCAGCCGAAAGATGTCGATAATGCAGATTGAAAACAATACGGATTATCCGCTAGTAAAAGTCGGTAATCCAGATTCTTGTAAAATCAGATAAATACATTGGGTGTAAAACAGTAATTTTTTCTTTAATCCAAAATGTTTAGTTCGTTGCATTAAATGCATTAAAACTATAATGGAAAACTATTTTACCACTGAGACAACTCGAAGAAATATATGAAGCAAAACCTCAAAAATTTCAGGTTAATTTTCATGTTGGGAGTCCGGGAAAACTCGATTGAATATCTCGCACACACAAAATTTGAAAATTTCTAAAAATTGACCGTTTACAGTGTCATGGCTGGAAATAGATTCAAATGAATGGTCTTTATGATACTCATACGTGAAATAATTCAAGTCAATTTTCATGCTGGGAGTCCGGGAAAACTCGATTGACTATATCGCACACACAAAATTTGAAAATTTCTAAAAATTGACCATTTGAAGTGTCGTGGCTGGAAATAGATTCAAATGAAAGGTCTTTATGATACTCATACGTGGAGCAAATTTCAGGTCAATTTTCATGTTGGGAGTTCGAGAAAACTCGATTGAATATATCGCACACACAAAATTTGAAAATTTCTAAAAAATCACCATTTAAAGTGTCATGGCTGGAAATAGATTCAAATGAATGGTCTTTATGTTACTCATACGTGAAAAAAATTCAAAACTCAAACAATTCAAAAACTCGATTGACTATATCGCACATACAAAATTTGAAAGTTTCTAAAAATTGACCATTTAAAGTGTCGTGGCTGGAAATAGATTCAAATGAAAGGTCTTTATGATACTCATACGTGAAAAAATTTCAGGTCAATTTTCATGTTGGTAGTTCGGGAAAACTTGATTGAATATATCGCACACACAAAATTTGAAAATTTCTAAAATTGACCGCTTAAAGTGTCATGGCTGGAAATATATTTAAATGATATGTCTAAATAGTACTTAGATGTGGAAATTTTCATGTTGAAAAAACTTGTTTGTATCTACATTATCAACATTATTCCGCTGTAATGTATTCTTAAGTAAATTTAATCTGCATTATCGACATTTTTCGGCTGGATATTTCTGTGAATTTCTAATCCATTTCATATGTTTTATTCAATCGAGTTTTCCCGGACTCCCAACATGAAAATTGACTTTACGTTTTTAAAATGATATTCAATAGAAGACACTTTATTTGAAATATTATCTGGACATGTCACTATAGATGCATTTCCCATTTTACCTCCCCAAACATCTAATAACGCACTTAGAAAAATTTGCTTTGGGTAATTTGTTTTAAATGTTTCGAATTAAAAATTCTTATTTTAATTTTTGTAGTTGTTTTTTAGGAACATCAAAATAAAAATTTCTAATATAATTAATTGATTTCCGACCTAAAACTTGTATCTGCATTATCGTCATTTTTTGGCTGGAGTTTTCGATGAACATGTTACCGACAATTATCCGCTGTCATTTTCGTTTGATTAGTTTAAATCTACATTATCGACATTTTTCGGCTGAACATTTACGGCTAACTTTAATAGAGTAGTCTGCACGCAGTGTTGTGCCGTATTTACCACACCACGTAGTTAATTAATATTCTACATGTGTAGACAATGTATGTAGAGAATTAAAAAATGGCGTCGACATTGTAGAGAATGTAGAAAATATGTCCAAAATTATTTTAACTTAGCAATCAGCATATTCCATGACTTCTTTGTTATTGAAACCATTTCAAGATAGCGAGCTTTTCAGTCTTCCTTGACATTTTAAAAATTTAAACCAAAGTTTTTATATGAAAATGTTTTACTAATTATGCTCGGGAAACAGAATACTCGGAAAAATAGTAATTTCTTCTGAGAATGTCGAAAAAAATTTAAAACCGCAGACACTTGTTATAAAGAGAACGGGATTGATAGCCTCCACGAAGTATTCATAAATAGATACGGGCGCACTCTGGGCAATGTTTTGTAGAACGAACGGTTGCGGTAACCAATCCCTTCGTAGTAGTAAAGCAGAATAGCTAAGTAGTCGATCAAAACTATGCAATGGTACTAACAAAAGGAAATAATACCCCAGGTGGTACACCAATATCAACATTGGTAGATCCACTCTCTGTGGAGACTGGCCCTAAGGATTCTGGAGAGTGTCCTCTAGTATTGCATTATAAGGGAACACCAAATCCGTTCCAGAAAATATCAAATTTACAAAGATCACCGATAAAGAAAAATAGAAGCAAATCAGTTTCTGACCAAGCCGATGCTTTTTCTAAGTAGATGTACTGGACAAACATTACACGAAATAAGAGATGCCACCGAAAATTTTACTTTGCAAATAGCTGAACCTAGTAAAACAACTAGAAAAGGAGAATATGGATCTGTTGGCGAAACCAGAGCATATGGAGCAATTATTTGCCAAGCTAGAAGTGAAGATATTAAGTATCTAAAGCGAAAAAATGAAAACCTAAAAATGAATTGGAATTCAAAAGAAGATTGCGATATAGGAAGCATTAAACCAGACAAACTCATCTATTCTACTGATGAAGATGAACGACAAAGAGAGACGGACTGGATCCTAAAGAAGAAAAAATAGGCAAGGAAGAGTAAGAAAAGAAAAACTAAATCGTCACCCGAGGCTGAGCGATTAAATGGTAGGGGCAATCTAGCCCAGATTCAAAAGATGTTCTACCCAAAGCCAATCTCAACCAAAAGGTAGTAAATCTACCAAGAACATTACCCCAAATTTGGTGCAAGCGAAAGCAAAATCATCCGCCCCCCCCCTCCAATAAATATAGTGGGAGTAACCAGTTACCCAGAAATGTATTCATTGATGCAAACAGTTACTGACAAAGACTATGAGGTAACAGCGCTAAACAATGACGTTTGGAAAATTAATACTCTGGACTCAGATACTTATAAAGAGTGCCTCAGCAAGCGCGCCGGATTAAACAAACATTTGTATTTCAACATAAAGAAAAATAGTTCCGACTAAACGTGAAACACAATATACTAATACACAATATACTGCCAAATCGAGAAATGACACGGTCTGGAAACTTAGTTTTCAGTAACACCGTTGTTTCGCGTGCTGTGTGGCAGGTCGCACCGTCCTGTTGGAAAAACATGTCCTCCACATCAACTTCATCCAATTCGGCGCATAAAACTCTGTTAACATTTCGCGATACCGCACTCCATTAACAGGTAGCGCATTTTCAACCACATTTTCAAAGAAATACGGCCCAATTACTCCGCCAGCCCAAAATGCATACCAAACAGTTACCGCAGTGGATGCATTGGCTGTTTGAGTATCACACAAGGATTTTCAGCACCCCAAATCCGACAGTTTTGCTTATTTACGTATCCGTCGATTTGAAAATGGGTGTCATCTGAAAAAATTATTTTCTTCGAAAAATTGAATTGACCAATTGAATCTTGTACGCGTGCAAATGCAGATTTTTTACCAAAATTCGTTGCATAGTACTTCTAGAAATGTTTAATTCTTGGCCACGATGCCGAATGAGTGTTCCTGGATTCTCGGCCACAGATTCCCTTCCTGTGGCTATATTTTCGAGTGACCGACAAGGACGACGACGAACAATGATCTTCTGATCCGTCACCATGAATTTAGTCTCAATATGGCGCATTATTGCGACCGAAAACATGACGTAATTGGCAAACTGTTTTCGCAAAACATTCTCACCATTTTTGTAATGGTTTTTACAAAAATTAAACGTTGTTGGTTTGAATACTTCTCCATATTCTTAAATCGCGTGGTCTGTACGTGACTACTGTCAAAAAAAAATTACAGTATACAGCTCTTATTAACAAAACGGCGGCAAATTTAAAACCGGCGCTCTTGCTGAGATACCCTTTACATTCTAACACGTTATTACTAGTTCCATCCGAGGTATTTAGGTAGATGTTTAGCTTTTCCATGGGAACTCTTAAATCTTGCAAAAAATGTTCACTCATTGTGTAACATGCTAACACTTGCCCCGCTGTCAAGCAATCCAAAGAAAGTCCTTCCTTTAAACAAATATTGTAAACAATATTTTCAATCGAATCCTATTAGCTCAAATCCTTGGCAGAACTGATGTGTTCGTTCCAAAGAGCAAGTTGTGGAACATATTTCGATCAAGAGCCGCTAGTTCGGCTATTGCTTAATACCTTCTGTTTCGGAATAATTACTTTCCGCATTATAACTATGAGAAGTATCGAATCGCACACAGTATGGACAGTTTCAGATTTTGGAGCTACCTTTCGAAAATTTCGAGGGCTGAAGCCTGAAGTTTGCTACAATTTTTCTTTTCTGTCGCAAACTTTCCGAAGTTTCTCGGCCGTTCTAAAATTCATATTCGTGGTTGCACCTTTCAGTGCCAGATTCATAGAGATTCAACAACCGCAGTCTTAAATAAGCCCCATTAAGCGTGTGTTTTCGAATCAACACGTAATATCACATTTCCGTTTTTTCGTAACAAAATACCTGATAAAGCTCACTAGAACAACAATGGTTATATTGTCTTGAATAGCATCTTCCTCAAGGTTCATGATCAAATCTTGGACATGGTCCTCCTCTTTTCTTCGATCAATTCGGCCGGAAAATGTTATTTTTACCAGTTTGCTATCTATTATGACGATCGCCACTGTCTGAGTTGCTCTTTCTCGAATGGGGCTGACTGACGAATTATCTGGTAATATTTAATCGTAATTTCGGCTTCGGTCCTGTTAAGATATTTTGATTATACATTTCTGATGTTGACGGTTGAGAATTTGAAATTTCAATTCTAATCAGATTCGAGTTCATCAAGAGGTATTTAACGAGACCAAATAAAATGTCGTTACGTATCGGCTTCGTCGATAATCATGACGTCATACGTGGTCAAATTCGCGGCTATGAAAGAAATTCTCTGTACAATGCCGTCTGCTGGCGAGCAAACGAACGGGTTATATAATCGAATATTTTTGATCATTGGATTTACAAGCTTCATATAAATTGGAGTATAATTGATTCGGTTTACCAGAATAAAATTTGTAATGTGCGATAGCTGTTAATTTATCCTTCCATGAATTTGTGCCCTGAACATTTTGTTGCATGGCAATAATTTTGATCATTGAAGTAGTAGCGTAGCTCAAAGTAGATAATGACGTAGAATAGAAATAATAATTTTCGACATTGTCTACATTCTCTACAATGTCTATATGCCATTTTTTTAATTGTCTACATATATTTCCTACACATGTAGAATAATAATAAGAATTTAAATAAGATTGTACCTTCATGACCTTCAGAAAGGTCCCGCCAAAAGGGGTTGCGGCGCTTCCTCACGATAGGCCGCCGTGATACGATAGGCGTTGTGGCGTCGTGGCCACGTGGTTTATGCAGCCCTACCGCCGGTATACTACAAAATCAACCTTGAATGGCCTAAACTGGCCACCCGTTAAATACATGTAACGTTGTCGCAACTTTTTATTTTCTATTGGTTACTTTGACTTCAGCCTATTAATAAACCTTTTCTTCACTGGAAAAATATTTATTTTCGTCACACAATTTACACCCAATTTGAATTAAATTTTCACGAACACGAATATTGTCTCCAAACATTACAAAAAAAAATAGAAATGAAAATGCTAACATTTCAATATATAAATGAAAAATATTACGAATTGTTAACAATAAATCAATAGCAACCAATAATTTTAAAAATCAAAACTAGACGCCAACTAAAATAAAATTCTCGCATCCAGAAAACATCGAAGGTGTCGAAGGTCCAAATGTCGAATGGTCGAATGTTGAAGGGCCGAATGTACCGAATGGGTCGAAGTCCCGTTTTTTTATTTATTTATTTTTGTTTTTTAGAAATATATTTTTTAAATTTTTTGGTTTAAAGAATATTTTGTTAATTTTTTATAAAATATAAATGGATTTCTTAAGAATTTAAGTATTTTAAATTAATTATCAAGTAAATAAGAACACTGAATTTCATAATAAGAATTTTTTATTTATTGTACCAGAAGCTGACATGGGCCGAATGTCTGAGGTGGCAATGGGCATGACAAACTTTTCCTTTACCAAAATGTATCGCTGACTGGATACTTGGAATTTCGACATTGGTCTTCCACCACTATAATCAATCAAATGCGAAAACTAATAGCAGAGATACCAAAGTGAACAATAAATAAAAACAATTCGGCCCTTCGACCCTTCGGCCCTTGGACACATTCGGCCCTTTGTACCCATTCCAAAACATCTAGAAGAATATTTTTCTGTTGGTGTTTCTTTGATTTTGTTTTTTTCTTGCGGGTCACTTCCCCACTCGCTATTACCACGCATCAATTACAGATAGCAAAACCCACCTCTGAACCACTAGAGAATGCAGGAAAAGGAACCAATTATTCGATGGCAACGAAGTTCAAAATTCAAAATCAAAATTACATAGAAAATAATGCTAAGACCCCTCAAGGTGTCGTAATAAACTCAGCGTTTTGATGGTGTCCTGGACGATAGAAGTGTGATGTCATAAGCGTTGTCGTATTGCAATATCACTCGTTCGCGTCCCATTCTGGCCGTTTTTTAAGCAATTTATGGTTCAATTGATGATTTGTTGACGGTAGCGTTGCGATAGTCTCGCCCTGTTTCAGCACCTCATAGTACACGATTCATTTCTGGTCCCACCAAACGCAGAGCACTGTCTCTTTTCGAAGCGATTTGGCCTTCCCGTCGATGTTGATGCTTCGCCAGATGAAAGCCACGATTTTCCTTTTGAGCACAACCATTTTCCCTCCTTTCTACCTTAACGAGTCGAGTTTAATGGTATCTTCAAACGTTTTTGGGCTATCGGAGCGCTTCATGTCCTCAATGCGTCGAAATCGCCACTTCTGAAGCGTTTAAACCAATATTCCCAGGTAGTTTTCGATGGTGTATATTCGCCGTAGGCCTAATCAAGCAAGCTTCAGCTGCATTTTTTTCAAGTTGTTTCAAGTTTTTGTTTGGCACAAAATTCGACATTTTCGTTCTCAGAAAAAAAATTTTTGCGTTGCGATATGTGCTGGTATTACAACTGGTTATCGTTAACAACTGTTCACAACTTCTGACACAACTTCTGGCATAAATGACAACTATAGATGCGTTGCTAGCACCATCTATGTGTGAAACCCTAGATGCACACAAGATATCTACGCGGTGCAGATAATTCGGTACAACACTGATGTAAATTCGAAATTGTGCAGAATTTTAAATACATCCAGTATTTAATTTATGGGCTCACAGTGAAATTAAATTTGTTAGGGCCGACTTTTAACAAAAGTTTCTTACACACTTACTTAGGATTTTTATTGATTTCAAAAACTAGTTGTTTCTGTAGATATTAAATAATTAAGGCTCAAACATTCCAATTCCGACGTATACGCAATGGGTATACTACGAGTATAATATTACATAAAAGAAAATTTCAATGATCGACCGTTTATAAAAAAAAACTATAATTAAAATGTATTTATATGTCTTAAGGACAAATTGAATTACAAATAACTTCTCATATTTATGTATATAAGAAATCAAATTGACATGGAACAAAACGCATGTACACGCATTTTCAACATATAAGTACTTAATAAATCAATTAAAATAGTTTTTGTAAAAAATAAAATAAACTCGAAGTCGACACTCAAATAAATAAATGTAAATATATCGTGAAGTGAGTAACGAAACAATATAATCTAAGGCAGATGTTAATTTGAATATATACATATGTATACGAAGTTATATACCCAGCCGGTTTTTTCTTCGATTCCACACTTATACTAACGAGCACCACCTGTTTTTCGTCTTACATACGTATGAACATTTTTATTATATTTTGTATAAAATCGCGATCGCGCACAAATATCACGATCCCAATATAAATAAATACAAAATCAAATAAAATAAAAAACTTGCGTATTTACTATATGAAACCTCCTTTGAACCAATCATTTTCTATTTCTTATAAACCGAACAAAACAAAAAAATTATTTATTCAAATCATTCACTTCTTTGGTCATCGCGTATATCATGATCATTTCTTGGGCATGATGATCGCGCGGCATCAAATCAAACTCGTATATATTTCGTTTGTTATAATGGCAATTCTCATGTGTAACCAATTAAAACTATTTTTATGTGTGTTGTTCGATTCAAATTCTAGTTTATTATTATTATTATTGTTACAGTGTCAACTATTATTATTACTATTTTCGTTTTCTGATCAACGTCTTAAGATTATTTTATATTGTGTATCAACTCGTTTTCCACCATTTTGTATATTTCATTTGTTGTTTTATAATTTTTACGCGATCAAAGTTGATCGCGCGTAATATAAAAGTTTACACACAAAAAAAAAATGATTTCGCGATCTATTTCTTATTATGGATCTTATGATTATCATTATTAAATGCAATTGTACACAAAAAACTATTTATTAAGTAAAAATACTTGAAATTTAATTAAAGTAAATGATTAAGATTAATATTTGTGAGTATAAATGACAAGTAAATAAATTTTATAATTGGTTTGAACTAAATTGTCCGCTCACACACACGTTCAACTAGAAACTATATAAATTAAGATTATGCACGTATAAATGATTTAGAAATACGATTAGACAATTATTATTGAGATTATGTGCTTGAAGGTTTTCTGTGTAAACGCCGGCCGCGTATACGCTCTTGATTTGTGTCGATATGCCATATTCGTAACATCTCGCAATAATACGTTAATTTAGATCACAGTTTGATCTTACAAAGATTTTAATTACACTTTGACACTAATAGTTTATTGTAGTTTTATATCGTGTTTCCGATTTATTTTTATTACATGTGCTAGCCGTATTTTACGCACAGTGTTTGTACTCAAATTTATCTTATAATACAAGAAAATTTTTCATCGTAGTTGGCTTCTTTATCAGTAGTAATGTTGATTCAAATTCGTTGTATACCCGCCAACTATGATGAAACATTTACATTTGCTATGATAAATTCAGATACAAACACTTCTAATTTGAAAACTGCCTCTAATGTTTTAATGTTCAACAAAATACGGCTATTATCAAGACTGGTTGATTTGGCCGTTTTCTCCAAACACGATATTGTGGACAGTTAAGGAACAGTTGGCATAGATCTTCCTGTGTATTTTAAAAGTTATTTCTCACAAATGCCTATATTTGGCTAAAACTTGATTAATGACCAAAATTGTGGTTTAGGCCGAATCAACTGTAAATTTGAAACTTCAACATATTAAAATTGAAAAAAAAAATTCTATCTGAAACGATAGCTGGTGATCTCCTGAAACCATGGTACTATAGACCTGGGTGCCTGGTTCACCTGAGAATCCTAGTGTCGTATGAACGAATATAGGACTGATGAACCCGAGTGTGTCAATCAAATATTGGAAGGTCGTCCGACACTAGCACGAGGCTCAGCGCCATGCAATTGTTTTTCGGGTTGACCGCAAATCATTCGAGATCATTGCCACCGATGTGAAACTGGCCCGAAAAGTAGCCCGAAAAGAAAGTATGTCTTTGCTTAATCTGTAAAATTTAAAAAACTGCATTACCTTTAATTATGATTAATACAGCAAGATTTAATTTTACAAGACAAAACTTAAAAATTGAATAAAATGTATTTATGTTTATGAAATGCGAATTTAATGACAATTTCAAAAAATTAATCTGTATTCAAAATACGAGTATAATGATATTACGTAAGATTCTGACAAAAAAATACCAAACCATTTTCCTATATGATAAGGTTTTCAAGGGATTGCCTAAGACTTCGGCTACCGTTACAAAATTAGTGTAGGCCATCTGAAATCCAAATACAATGGCACCAATCCTCTTTCCACCTCGCATAGAAATAGGGTTACATAATTTGGATTCTAGATGGCCTACACAAATTCTCGACGGTAGCCGAAGTCATAGGCAATCTCTGTGACAACCGCCACAGAAGAAAATGTCTTAGTACATTTTTGTTGAAAATCGTTATATACTGAGACTAGCACGAACCTTCATGCCACCTCGCATAGAAATAAGGCTACATTAGTTAGATTCCAGATGGCCTACACTAATTCTTGACGATAGCCGAAGTCTCAGGCAATCCCTGTGACATCCGCGACAATGAAAATTGCTTAGTAAATTTTTTGTTGAAAATCGTTACATACTGAGACTGGCACGAACCTACTTTTCACTTCGTACAGAAATGGGGCTACATTATTTGGACTCTATTTCGTGACAGTGGCCTAAGTCTCAGGCAATTTTTGAAATTGTCAGTAAATTTGCATTTCATAAACATAAATACATTTGATTCAATTTTATAGTGTTGTCTGGTAAAATGAAATCTTGCTGTAGTCTGCTGATGTAAAAAGTAAAAAAAGATTAAGCAAAGACATAGCTTTTCTCTTGTATAGAATTTTCTTTAAGATTATATTTGGTGTATAAAACATTACTGTTGAGTTCCCTTAGTCGTCGGCTTGTATTCTATCATGATGTCCTGGCTCAATATAAAAGAAAACAACTTGTAGCACAGTCTGCTTTCTTGGCTATAGTGTAGTGTCTGGTTTGAATACTAGTAATAACAATATTTTCAACAACAATAATAAATCGAAACCCAAGGCGTGCATTATATGTCAGATTATTTTCGTTCCACTCTCATTGATGAGTATAACACTCCACTTCGCTCCGCTGTAGTCATTGCTTTCAATTCGCCGTATGGTTACATGCATGTGATTTTCCCTTCTGTATATCTACCATATGAATCCTCTGAATCTTTCCCGTCGAACGAACATGCAGCGCTTATGTCTTGGAGTCTGAATAAGAAAACTCTCGTCATAATTTCATGTGACGTGAACGCTCAACATACACCTTGAGCAGATAAAATATAAATAGTACCGGGTATCCCTTCTTAAAAATTAACTTTTGTTAGTTCCTTACCAGACGAGGTTCTAAAACCACCTCACCACTACTCCTTTCGCAGCTAAAATCACACTTGGTGCCTCACTAGAAGGCACTAGAGCTCACTAGAGGTTTAGAATCACCTCCAACATGTTGTCCCCTCCATTACAATGCTGTTCAGCCAGCATTTAAGGTGTTATGATCTTTATCGTCGGCTGCCCGTTGTGACCGAGTAGATTGTGTGTTCTGCTATGTCACACTCGTCACAGTAAAAATATTTGGACGTCTATTTTCCGTTTATTCAGTGTAAGCAGCTACATATTAAAGCACCCGTGCCTCGTCAGAAATAACTTATGTAAAAACTGATTCTCTAATTCCGGAGTTTCGGTTACATGTCCATATTGACCGGTTTCTGCCCCTGCCGACTTTTTCCAACATTCGTCTAGAATCTTGTTTTGGGCCACCAGGGCTTTGAACTCCATTCGCTCTTCCTCTAAAAGACCATCCTTTGGTAACTCCATACTCGAATAGCTAACTGTCTTTTATCCATTCGAGCTGTCCGCTGGTATCTAGAATACAATTGAGGATACAACCGATGCCAGCAACCATCTTTTATACGAATTTGTCCACCTGTGTTCGACATTAACCCACATAGCGCCTTAGATGCTTTAGTTCCCTTCGCCGCAGTATTTCTGACATCTGTCTGAAAACCACACCCTGATCCAAGAAATTCGATCTGGTCCATGGATTTAATTTTAATTCTTTCGGCAGAGAACTCTTGATCGGTGAGAGCTTGTCTTTCCGCCATTATACAGCATCAGTCTTCCCCTGAGCCAGCTCCAGTCTGTATCTGCGGAGCCATGCGGAAATGCATTCAACCATGCATTGACATGCACTACCAGTTTTTACTCATCCCAAACGCTAAGGATATCATCGTCATCTGCATATCCTACAATTATGGCGCAATCGGACAAGTGGAGCCAGATCACTCCATCAAATAGCAAGTTCAAGAATACTGAACCTTAGGGGACTTCTAGTAACAGAATCAGCTGATTCTTTAATATTCTGACGGTCTGCGAGATAGTTTTGGATCATTCGGCGAGGATACTGACTTACTAGCAGTTCACACAACAGGTAATCAAGTATTTTCCCGAAAGTGTCTATGAGACATGAGGGCCTATACAATGATGGTATGTTATACTCATACCAGTGTAGGTACGCTTGTTCCCTTATTCGAGGACCTCGGGTTCGTTTCGCGGTGAAGACCACAGTCAAAAAGCTACGACTGGGCATTCTTAATGTGTCTTGTGTCATTCGTATGTTTCTAAATATCTCAAGCCATAGTTGTAGGCTTTTCTCCAGAAACATAAAATCTAAGTATGACATTTGGCTAACCCTCCTTTTGTAATAAGACAAACCAGTTTTTTTCCAGATGGAGGGGAACTCTTTTTCTCTCAAAGCACCGTTACACACATTCAGATTCCCTTCTGGTTTTACTTTTGTTGCAATCTTAATGGCCTCGAAGAGAATACCATCAGAGTCCCACTTCTATTCGATTTAAACGTTGTTCACGTCATGTCAAGCTAGACGTTAGTGAGAATAAAGATATCTTGCATCTCAAACAACTCTTGCCTGATCGGTTCGTGTGGAAGTAAGAAAAAAAACCTAAGGAAAACAGCACCCACAACTTTAAGCATCGTGTCCACATTATTTTGTAATAATTTGGTAGGCATCCCCCAAGAATTCAGTACTGGAACAAAGGTCCGACCAGCTAGCGACTTTACAGCGGCCAATCGTTTTATAGGGTAATCTTAGTCCATGCTAAGAGTTGAGCATAAGAATGACAGGCTTCCATGGTCAACGTTTATCCTCTTCTTGTGCGCGCTTTCTGGCACAGGTGCAAATCCTATGGAGACCTACAATGTCTGCATTCCACTAGTATACGGCTCTTCTTCTTCTGTTGCCGCGGAGTACTTTTTCGCATGTATTCGTGACTCCTTCTGTATGTTCCGCTGGTGTTATAGCTTTAATTGGTATTAGGTGCCGATTAATTCCAGTTCGAGCTTTCTGAAGTACCAACAGTGATTGTAGGCCATTAAGCTGCCTTTTAGGTTGATTTTGCCACTTTTTATCGGAAGTATCCACTTCAAACGTGATACTACGAAGATCACTGAGCGTTGATTTCGTCTCGCTAACCTCCAAGTTTCGTGGTTTACTTACGAACAGTTTTAAACGTCACAGCTGAAAATGCAAATTCTTCCAGCTATATCCACACCACCATTTATTTTCCTGATCCGAATTTTCTAATTGGAATATCTCTTGAAAAGACCATGAGCGCTGCATCACTTTCTAAGTCTACTATCCAATCATAACTTTTCAGTCTTCGCCGGATCGACTCACGTATTGTTGCCAACAGAGATTCGGTTACGGATCACTCATGTTTCTGTTTAACTGGAAAAGTCGAATTTAATTAATGTGAGGCGATATTCAAACTCTGACGTATAGGTTCAATCCGATAATCGTTTACAATGAGGTCGATTTTATCGGCATCATCTTTTTGATCCGTCATACGTTGATATCAGACGATAGCTTCCAAACGCTCTTTCTCCTTGTGACCTTTTCACAGATTTAAAAACTTTCTGGCTGAGTGTTTTTCGTCCCAGCATCTGTAGCAGCGATAGTCAACAGCACGCAGTCGCACTCGACAGAAAATCCATTCGAGTTCGACCCTGCTACACTAACTGATTTGCGTAGTCTTTTGGTATCCTGATCATTTTATTGTTCATGCCAGAATGCGTTGCACGTACCGAAGCGATTTTTACAACATGGCGATGGCCATCTCCATTTGGTGAACCTATCGGCTTTACCTATTGGCGCTTACCGACAACCACGTTTTGAATTACCTCTTTCAATGTAGTAGCATTTGCCTTGTCGCCCTTTACACGAGTCACCAAATCGACCGCCTTGGTCTTTTGCAATAAGCGACCAGTTGACTAGGATGGTCTGTCTGACTGTCATGAAATGCTTCAGTTCAGTATCGCTTATGGTGTCTCCTGTTAGTAAAGGCTTCTTCTTTTTTCAATGGCAATTTGCTTCTGTAATTGCCTTTCTATTTCAGTACATATATGGTTAAACCTATGTTGGTATCTGCAAAGCAGCACTCCAAATTAAAGTTAGTTAAAATGATAATTATGTTCAATAAATTAAGTGTTTTCTTGTTCCGATTAGCCTAGAGCAATTTTAAACTTGCTTAACATGTGGCTGAATTATACGAGGGTTTTCTGAAAAGTTTCCAACCTCAACATGAAGATCTTCTTCGTACTCGTCAATAAAACTCAGGGAGTGTGTATGCGTATGCGTTGAAAAGTACTCACCGAATATCCGCCATTTTGGACACGCAGTTGCTTTTAACAATCGTTTGAGTGAGTCGATGAGAGGCTTTTGCCAAAATGGAAACAATCGAGTATCGAGCTCGCATTAAATACTTATTTTAAAAGGCAATACGTATACGCAAGTCAAAGACAATTGGACGCTATATGCAGGGTCCCCGCATCATAATTTACCACCGCAAAATTTTGGGAAGCCGCGATAACATTGCACAAATTCATTAAATGATGCTAGACAGCCGACGAATTAAGGTTAAGAGAAAGAAGAGGCTATGAGTATGTCCAAAAAAGGTTTTTTGTTGAATCAACATATTGCGCAATATTGCGCAATAAATCAGAGTTTTAACGCCGGATAATTATTATTGATGAAATTGTATGCACTATTACACTCCAGAATTAAAAATACAGTCAAAATAGTGGACTGCTCCAAAAAGAGCAAAGGCTGTTCCTTCATCTGGGAAAGTGATGGCGACTGTTTTCTGGGACACTCATGGAGTTATCATATTCGATTATTTTGAAAAAGGGAAAACCATTACAGATGCATATTACGCATCATTACTTGTTTTAAACTAAATCTTGCTCTACTAAGACAATTCGCCGTCCCACACATCAGCGGTTGCCATGGCGAAGATCCACGAATTACGAATATCCTTACTCACCAGATTTAGCCCTAAGCGACTTTTTTTGTTCCCCAACCCAAAAGTTGCGACCGGACAACCATCGTATAGCATACATTTAGAAATAGAGGTCAGAATTTCATCTGAACAGTAAAAAATCCATTTTCAAACAGCGAAAATCTTCAAATATTCAAGTAAATGCAACTTTGAGCAATAAAGAATAAAGCTGTTGCTATTAAGGAGTGTGATTAGTGGTTTATAATTTATTTAGGTGTTAGGTCACTCGTGTTCAATAATCATCCAACAAATCAATCAGGAAGTGACGAAAATAGCTAGGCAACGAAAATAGCTAATTGATATTGAAATCTCAGCTCATATGAAATATGTGCGGGTTAACCGTTTTATTCTTTTAATTAAATTTATAGTGCACGGCAAAGAATAAGATAGTTTTTTATTAATCTCTCATTTTTGCAGAAATTCAACGCTCGTTTCTTTAAAGAATTTGAATTTTACATTTCCTTTCTTTTTAGTAGTGAACCGATCCAAGCCACTGATAAGATCCTGAGTTGGGTATGGTAATTACGAAACGTATACGTAAATAAACAATTTATAGTAATAATACCTGCCAGCGATATCAATCAATCTTTCAATTTCACTATAATGCTTTTGTTTATGTTTAATAACTAGCATGTACGAATCTATTATTGTTCACCAACACAACAACATTAACATAGAAATATATTATTTCAATTTTATTGACAAGATTAAAATAAATTATATACTCGTACCTACAATGCTGATTTCTCACGATCCATTTTTCTATTTGGATTTCTTAAACAACAAATAAAACGAAAAATTTTCAATATTTTACGAGATTTAATTACGCTCTATGGCTATGTACTCGAGTAATTTGTATGTTTCGAATGTACAGGCATACCTCGTATGATACGGTATCGATATATTTGTTACAAACACCGATATTTCAATGTGTGTAATGGACAAGGTTCAAGTGCCAATAAGTGACAGTTGGTATCACATTGGGCGCTTTCAGGTTTCTCAACTGTTTGCAACCGGTAAGAAGTACTTAACGTTAATAAAAACTGTAGCTACACATTTTAACGAAAACTGTAGACTCAAAAAGTGTAGATACACAAATTACCAAAAGGTGTGGCTGCAAAAAAAAAGTTTAGAATTCGAAATACGCGATTTATTTAAAATTAATAAAAACAAACAAAAATATTGAGAATCACAGTACAACAATAATAAGTGCAAGCGTCTTTGGCCAAATTCACTGATTAATAGTTTAATAATTCAAAAAATCATCGAGTGCCGAGTGTGTAATTTACTGTTCTCAGATTTGCATGGTGTCTGAAATTTGTACAAACAATTTCAAGACAACTTGCGTGTTGTGGTTCGCGATATGACCCTACACGTGAAAGTGTCTTCAGCTAAATTCACTTAGTTTTTTAAAAAATTCAAAAATTCGTCGGAACAATGAGTGCCGAGTGTGGATTAAGGGAATTTAATTAGGCCATAATCAGTCTAAATTTATTTGTATGTTAATTGATCTTGTATTGGGTTCTAATTTCGATTTTGGTCCGATTTTCGATTTGGTTTCTGCTAGCTCTGAAATGATAAATCCTTACGCCTTTTTTAGCCAAAAATAACTTTTAATTTTCCAATTGTTTTTAAATCATTTTTTGATATGGGTTCTGCTAACTTTTTCTAAAGCTATCAGAACTCATCGTTTTAGTTGAAAGGGGTGGAGTTCAGAAATGTTTAATATAGCAGTTAATTAGCCTATTATTAGCCTATAATCATTCATACTATCTTGTAATGTTCTGCTGTATGGGTTCTGCTAGCTTAAGGAACGTAAATATTCGCCTGTTGCACGGATAACGAAAACAAGATGAACATTGAAGGATATTTTACAGGTATAGGTACGCATACATGATCAATCTTTTATACAAAGAAATAATTCCAGTAGAAGTCACCAAACAAATAATAAGTGTACAGAAACACTTTAGAAATCACCACCAGCCACATGGATGGTTGGATTAATGATAATGATATCCACAAAATTTTAAATAATGTACAATTGTACAACAAGGCTTAAATCTTCAACAAATGTTATCTCAAATAAAAATAGCATTAGATGGTCTGCAAGGTGATTCCACTTGAACTGCCACAGCTTAAAAGGCTAGCTAAAAAGTCCTTTAATTGAAAAACGAATGAAAAGTGTACTCACTCCGATTTACTATTTACCAAACATGATGCATCCAACTAAATACATATTTGGACAAACTGCTGAGTGTCGAAGCAGAGAGCGCGGCAGAAGACTAGATAAGCCAAAATCACCCTACCTTTTTGGCACACTGTTTAGCATTTAAAATTAACGATGGAGAATACTTCCCAGAATCTATGTTCAAACCGGAGGTGCTCGATAAAAATAAGCGTCAAAAAATGGTGAAAAATATTTCACCTGAAAAACGAAAAATCTTCAAAGTTGCCTGAAAATTGTTGACCTTTCTTTGTATCACTAATGAACTGTCCAGCTAGCTCGGCTACCGAGCCGACTTGGTTGCGAAAAGGCGTTATTTCTAGTCAAAATTTATCGCCACTTAAGATCTGAACAAAGTTATTAATTTGAATTTATTTATTTTTGTTATTATTTAGTTGTAATTGTTTAAATGTTTGTAATTATTTAAATTGTACTGATCAATTTTGATTTTAATTTTTCAATTTAACAAATGAATTTTTGGAGCACCTATCCTATTTATGTTCTAAAGAATGAACTTTATCAAATCGTAAGTTAAAAATTTGTGATTGAATTTGTTTAATAGAAAAAAAAATTAAACAAACGTTTTTTTAAGAAGAATTATTGACCACCGCCCTCCCCCCTTCTCAAAAAAAATCCACCCGGTTTTTTTAAGCATCACCCTGTTGAAAAATCATAAATTCTCATGCGTATGAAGTTTTTACCAATTAACAAAAATACACATGTGTTGGAAATCACACTGTTAAAATATTTCTTATACGAATTTTGAGTAAAAAATTAAAGTTGATGAAATTTTAAAATATAATAATATTTAATAAATTAATTATTTTAATACTAAGACGCGAATGTAAAGAGTTTTTATTTACTTTTGATCTTCAGTGCTTCCAATTCTTGCAAATGGCAAGACATCACGGAGATTGCACCACAATGAAACCACATAGGAATCACTCCTACGGGTTTAACTTATCAAACGAAGCAATTTTATTCTAATGTACGAGGGCGAATTGAAAATGAAGCTACCTAAGTAGGAAAACAAATTTTTTTTTTGCCAAAAACCATTTATTTCTCAACATAGTCTCCATTTAGTTCGACACACTTAGTAAGACGATATTCCAACTTTTTTATACCATCTGAATAATGCGATTTCGGGAACCCCTCAAAATACGCTTCCACCCATTGTTTCGATTGATTTTTGGTTTCAGGTGTGTAATGGTGGACCCACGTTTCATCAACAGTAATTAATCGACGCCAAAAAATCGTAGGTTTGCTCAGTTCGAGTTATTTCTAACAAAACTTCGTAGACATTGGACCAAAATGCCCTACTGTGTGAATTATTTCAATATGAACTTGCTCATCAGGTTTTTTTTAGTAAAACTCTCGTTTGTTCGTTTTTATTTTGGAAGGAATCTCATTATGGCTAATTACAAAACTTCACACAGATTATACCAAAATTACGTTACACAAGAATCTATGGTTTTTTCTATCAAACAACTATTGTACCGTTTCATTATAGACTTGCTTAGTTTGTTTTTTTAACTCTCAACGAGATTGCACCATAATGCCATTATGTAGAAGTAACTCTTACGGGTCTAGCCTATCAAACGACATACGAACTAATTAAATATTCGGCTTTTCGGATTTTTGGGTGCATCCCAACGAGTCAAATAACAAGACGCGTAATTCGATACATTTATTTTCCTGTTCCTACTGGTGGACTAAATTTTTATTTATTAAACGTTTATTAGGTTTTTGCTGACAATCCTACCATTTTTTACCCAAAATAAAATTAAATTACCAACCATTGAATTATTGGTTTTCCTAATTTTTAGTATTCCTTTGATCATGCGTATAGAAGATATTTCTATGTGGTTTCAATGTGGTGCAATTTCCGTGATGTGATGTCTTGTTATTGTGAGAATAAATGGGATTCACTCAATCATGAGAGACCAATGAGAAGTTTGCTTAAAAACATACTGAGCAAATCCATTTTGAAACGAAACAGGATTCGTTTGATAAGTTAAACCCGTAGGAGTGATTCCTGTATGGTTTCTGGGTGACGTTTTATCGTAAACAATTGATAGTGTTTCAATTTAACGTGAAAATTTTACCATAGAACAGTTTATCTTGGACACAATTTACCGTGGATACAATTTATCTTGTGGACAATTTATCGTATGCCAGTTTATCGTAGTTTGTAAAAACGACCGAATAACAAAATTAAGTGTAAGAAAAAACATGTTTGTCAAAAAGTGTCTTCGGTTTTAGAAAATGATATTGAATTTGGCCTTTATTAATCCATTAAAATGGGATTGAGATTCTTAAATGATTTTTGGAAGAAGCTTTAAAATATGGCCACCTGGGTAGGAACTCGACCATTTCTTAACCGATATTGATGGGATTTTGTGTTTTGAATGGAAATGGGATTCTATAACAGTTTTTGGACGAAATTCTTGATTGTGGCAATATGGGGAGGAACATGGCCATTTCTTAACCGAATATGATGAAATTGGTAACGTTGAACGGTAATTTCTTAACCGATTATGTTGGGATTGGGTATGTTGGATGGAAATGGGATTCTTAAATGGTTTTTGGAAGAAGTTCTGGAAAATGGCCACTTGGGACGGAACTTGGTAATTTCTTAACTGATATTAATAATACTTTGTATGTTGTATGAAAATGAGATTCTTAACTGATTTTTGGAAGACGTTTTTGAATATAGCTATCTGGGACGGTACTTGACCTATTCTTAACCGATTATGATAAGATTGGGTATGTTGGATGGAAATGGGATTCTAGAAAGATTTTTGGAGAAGTTCTGGAATATGGCCACCTTACCACTGATCCCCGACGAAATTAAGAAATGGCTGAATTAGTATTATCGAAATAATCGCAGTTAACATGATTATGATGTGCTTCAATAATCGAACGGACAGTTTGAACGTTTATGATGATCAATGGGTTATTGTACGTCGTATATATGTAGATAATAAACGTTTTTCGCTACTACTTGGCACCACGGTTTTTACTGAATGCGTTTATATAGGAAATACGTGCCTGCAACCAACGGATTGTAGAACAAAATTAGAAGAATGGTTCATGTCCCTTTGTTGTTTAAAAACAGATCGTACGGAGTTCGAACTGAAGGTGTCGCGATATACCTCGTGAGCGCCTCTAATTTGAACGTTTAAATCATCCAGTAATATTTTGACGCCTTATTGTAGTAATTTGCTCACGGTACCATTGTCTTGTTTGTAGGAAGCATGCTTGATTTAATCGAGTTTACCTTCACTTGGTGCTTGGATATTGACAAACGAAATATCAAAGTGAAGACCAAGAAACTTACGAATTGATGATGTTAGTTATGAGTAACCCAACTCCAATTTTGGGCTTGTTCGCTATTGCTCCGATTATAATCGACGAAGCTATTGCCAATTTTTCCTACAGTGCCAAAATATCATATTTTTATTTAAATACTTGTTCAAACGGTAGGCGGAAATTTTCCTTTTTGATTGTTTCACTTTTGAATATTCATTCATTTATTAATTTTAGAATGTTCAAAGAAAACAAAACTTTTTGTTCGTTATGAAGTTTTCGTACTTTATTAAAAATGAGAATGTTTGATGGCAATCGCATTGGATCTCGCCAATTCTTTATTTTTGTAAAATTGTAAGATTTTCAGTTCTACATCGCCAATCTATTTAAATTATATTGGAAGGTAATATGAGGGCGACAATTCCTTGATTAATACGCTCGCTAGGTAACTCTAAATGAATTAGGTGATCTATTGAAAACGATTCAAGAAAAATTCTGCTTCTGCTTATTGACACTACATGTCAGAGCAAGTTATTGATTCCGCAAAACCAATACCTCATCAGCTCTCCAGATTAGGGACGATGTAAGCAGGCGTCTTTCGTGGGTTCATGGTGTAAACAAGTTTCTGATAAAAGTGGATGCCTTAACACCTATCACCAGTCGGTCCCAGGTGGCAATATTCCATTAGCTCTTTCAAAAATCATTTAAGAATCCTATTTTCATCCAACCTACCCAATCCCAACATAATCGGGTAAAAAATTACCGAATTCCGTCCCAGGTGGCCAAATTTAAGAGATTTTTACAAAAACCATTTTCTACGATAAATTGTTCCACAATAAATTGTTCTACGATAAATTGTTCTACGATAAATTGTTCACGATAAACTGACAGTAAATCATGGTTTCATTGTGGTGTAATCTCCGTGATGTCTTGTTATTGTGAGAATAAATGGGATTCAAACAAAAAATCATTAGGAACCAATGAGAAGTTTACTCAAAAGACGTACTGAGCCAATCTATATTGAAGCAAAACATGCTTAACTTGCCTAACTTTTATAAATAACAAGGCATCCTGCTTGTCTCTTTCTAACATTGACTATTTGTCTCGTTCAACTTTCAAGAATTTTTATTGGATTCGTATACGTATTGTTGTTATATTTTTGTTAAAAATATCGCGCTCATTGTTTATAACAATTTGATACTTGTTCTAAGTGCGCGGCGCCATTCGAAGTACACCTGTAAAAATTATTAGTTTATTAAAAGTTTCTTTAGCTGTCTGTCTATCCAAACATCTAGGTATCGTTAAAAAATAATATTGTTGTGTTAAGGTAATTAATTGCGTTCAATACATACGTTACATGTACTTAAATAGGTTTGATTGATTACTGTGTACATAAAATATATAAGCATTTAATAGTTTGTTGCATTTTTTATAATGAGGCGAAATGAATTAAATTTATTCGAAATAAATAAAATGGGGACACCAAGTTCCCATCCATACCTATCTGTACCTATACATAAAATACATGGGTCATTCCTGCAACCTTTTGTTATTGTAAATCTATCAAAAAATGTATTCCAGCTGCAATTACATTTCTAATCGTAATTTATCTAAATAATTCCTTCCTCAATCATTTTATTACTCCTTTCAAATAATCGAAATATTTTCTTAATTTCAATACGAATAAAATTACTTTCCTTTCGGATCAAACACAGGAATCACATAAAAAACATCTGCCTATATTCTTAAGGATAAAAAAACAACATCCTGATAAATGACGTATATATTCGAGTGTCGAGTCGTCTAATCTAATTTACATAATTCTTCTAACACCTTTCACTAACTGTACGAAATTAAAAAATTTCTTTGTACACACACACACACACGTAAAACGAGTGTCATCAAATTCTGTGTTTATTATAACAATTAGAAAATTAGAAAATTATTTTTGCGCAAATGATACCTCATAATGGCACTTTAAATATTTTTTAAATTTGCAACAACAATAGGCCCGATTGTTACGTGCTCAAATCTGTGCATTTCATCTATTGTTAAAAAAAAATTTGTGGATTGATTTGGGAAAGGAATAGAATAGGGAAGGGGTTGGCTGCACTTTCACTTTCAGTAATGTGTATTGTATTTTCGCAATTGCAGGTAGATTTTGTATTATTTTGCAATAATCGGGAATCTCGTCCGTAAACATACACACACAGTGCAAATAAGGGTTGCTGTATGCATTTAACATGTATAATGTTATCATTAGCTATTGTATCGTCGCTTTGTACATAAGACTAGGTAGTAGCATGCATGTTATTCCCAGCATGGGACATTTCAATTTGCCTATTGTTTTGTGTATAGATGTGATCCTTTATTTTTTTTTTTGTGAATTGAGGATTTTTTGCTGCTACTGCTGCTCTCGTTCGTTTAAATGAACACAAAAGGGCGTATTAATAACACAATTGCACTCAAAACAATAGTTTTATTTAGTTTACCTGTCGGTCTTGTCTCCCATATACACATGTATTGTAATATATACCTTGTGTATGGTTTTTCCATTTCGGTGGTATTATTTTAGTTGAACAAAGTAGAAAACTAAATAACAAATTAACAGAAAATAAATAAATAAAGTTTTTGACCCAATTACTTTTTGCGATTTGGATTTTATTGTGCGGAAGTTTTTCGTTTTTCCCCCGTGCACACTGGTTGTTATAACTTTTTTTTTTGTGTAAAGTAATTTTATATACGTCATACACGTTGTTGTATTTTAAAGAAATTGTATATACGGACAAGACAGCAACAATATACCTGAGGTTGCAATTTCTTATGTTATTGAAAATGAAAAAAATTTATATTTCGTATTCTTTATACATAGGAAGTGATTGGTCACCGATTTATATTAACGGAGCGATTAGTGCTGTGTAAGATATTTTCGAGAAATTGATGATTATTAAAGTGGGTCAAATTGTCTGAAGGGTATACTTAATATTGATTTCAAACTATCAAGAAAAAAAATTATTTAAAAGTTGGTTAATGTCATCACAATATAGGTAAGTGGGTGAGACGGTTAAGTAAATAGGCTACAATTATTATGTTATACAATTATAAGTAAATGGTTGTTGAAAATAATTTATGAATTTCTTATGGACATGTGGGGTTTGTTGTATTGGTGTAGGCCGGTTTACTATGACTCCATGCAGATAGCCCTAATTTTTACCCTGAAATTTTAATTTTTTTAGTTATGGCTGTACAATGATAATTAGATTTTAGATTTAATTTTTGTTATATTAAAAACAAATTTCCAGATATGTCATGTGCTCATGAATCGTTTGTGAGGCAATATTCAAGCCACTACATCCAGATTGTGTCAGATAAAATTTTTTTGTTTCCCAAATAACCTCATTCGTTGTCTAGTTGTCAAAGCGCAACCAACAAGTTTAATTACATAGCAATAATTACTAAATTAAGAATTTAATTTATTCTTTAACTGCAGCAAGAAAATTATGATCTGAATTTTTGTGCAGTTTCATCAATATTACCATATCATATTTAATTTAAGTGTGTTCAATTGTGTAAGATAAACAAATTTGTGATTAAGTGTTATCACAATATCGCAATCTTCATATTCATTATGTCTGCCAAATGTCATAAGTGTAAGGAAAATATTTCCAAATCTCGTTATCCTGGAATTAAGTGCGCCGGTCTTGAATATTTCTGCCGATTTGTTGGAGGGCATCGAAAGATCGGTGAAGAAAGCGACTAAAAAATTGTCTTCACTAGATGAGCTTCGTTCCATCATTAACAGTTTAAAATTGGAAAACAGTGCTTTGATAAATCTCATTAGTAAGCTAGAAGAACAAGTTAGCATACAAAACACTAAATTACATGCATAGGATGGCTCAATTGGATAAACCAAACCAAATTCAGTATGCTGTTTGCATAACAATTGCTGGATTAAAGCTGTCATTGTTAATACACTTTCGAAATTGGAGCCATCATTTGTGTCAGATGTCATCGAAGTTAAGAGCTGGTTCACAGAAAATTCACTGTCAAAGACAATATTATTTTAAAAAAATGCGTAAATATAAAACACTAAACACTATGGATCTGGATGTCTTTCTTCCGCAAAACCATCCCAAGCAGCGAATTGGTGCAAATCTGGTCAAATATATTTACGAAAATCAGCCGAGAGTGATGTTCACCGTAACCATTTTATGAATGATATTTTTCTTATGCGCAACAATAAACACCCGATTGAAGATTCACAAAAAGGTTAAGAAGCTGCCGATGCATCTAAAATTAAAAATAATGTTACAAGTACTATTAACTTACCCTATACAAGCTAATCCTATCTTTTATAAATTTATCGTGAAGATGTTCACTTTTAAAATTGTTTCTCGTTAGAAAAACTGCTTATTGTTGTTTATATAAATTTAGTTTAGTTTAGTTTCGTTTAGTTTTAATCCATGCAATCTTTTCTGGGGCCGAAGCACTCCCTGCTCTTTCGCGGTTGATTTTCCCGCCTTACTTTACGCATCTCTGCCAAATCGAATACGTACCGGCTATAGGACCGATTTAAGTTAGCATCTGCGCATTGCATAGCTGCATGCCAGCCTATAATACTGGACATGGAAGATGGGTCGGTCCATGGGTTTTGCACGCCGATAGGGGGTCGTAGTTGTGTTCCTTTTAATCACAGATTGGCATCCTGTCCCTATCGGGATTCGAACCCGGTACCTCCCGATCCAAACGCCAAAGCTTTAACCACTGTGCCATTTGGTCGGTAAATAAATTAATATAAATTATTATAAATTTGACAGCTTTTGTTTACATTTCGTATTTATATTTTACCTCTATGTTGTCGATAATGCAGTTCATGAAAAATTGCGATCATTCGATCAATTTTTTTTTTAGTTATCATGTTTATGGCTGGCCGTTATCTTAGAGTAGCACATCAAAATATTCGTAGTTTGAGAGAGAATTTCGATACTATTTTCGTTTATTTGGTCGTTGGTATTTTTGCCTCATTAAAACTATAAGGCATGCTGTAACAATAGTTACCGTTCTGGTGGTGTTGGTGTTTTTATGCATAACAGTTTAGTCGTTTGATCAATAAAATGCTTAAACTGGTCATCAGCTGATATTATTATTGTGGATCTTTTAATAGATAAAATAATTTGGACGTTCGTTTGCAGTTACCGCTTTGTCAACGTAGATAATGCTTCCATAACTTCATTCTGCAATGGCCTTGATATACGAGTATATCTGCAATCTAGTAAAAAGAATAACATTATGATATTAGGCGATATTAATATCAAGTTAATAAATCTTCCGAGCAGTTACGTATATCAAACAACACTAGCGGCTCACGGTTTCCTTGGTTTAATAAATACGCCAACATTTTTAATTAAATTAAAAATAGCAAGCTATACTTGTCGCAAGATTACATTAGGCAGTAATGCGGATTATCCTAGAGTAAATTATGATATCCTTAAAAATTATTTGCTATTCGAAACTTGGGATTCAGTTTATTGGGAAGCTGACTGTAACTTAGCCATCGAAAAGTTTCTTAACATTCTTAAATCGCATATCGCTTTCAACACTAGAAAACTCAAGCCGTGGATGAACTCATATTTTACGTCAAATGAAAAAGCTTCACAAGTTTTCGAAGAAACTAAAGTGTAATCCATTCAATGGTGGTAGACTACAAAAATTCGTTAAAAAACTGTCAAATAATATGAAGTGCAGTGTCAATGCTACAAAGAATAATTATTACAAAAATAAATTTTTATCAGTAGGCAATAACTCTAAGAAAACTTGGAAACTAATTGATGTGATTCTGGGAAAAAACTTAGGCCAAAGCCCAATAACGCGCTTTAAAAAATTAAACACAAATTTGGTTGTTTCTGGTTCGTTAGCCATTTCCAATGAATTTAATAATTTTTTTATAAATGTTACATCCGACACATTCTCAATGTTTAACAATACAATCTCCGTGAATTCTCACGGTTATATGAAATCTTGCGTTTTTGAACCAATACAATCGGTTGAACTTATATCCGAAATTAAAAAATTAAAATAGAAACCATCCAAAGGTATTGATGAGATTGGAAATTTTTTAGTGAAAAATGGTTCTTGGTATTTCTTAGATATTTTGAAATATCTGTTTAATTTAAGCTTGGATAGAGGCGTCTTTCCAGATGTATTTAAACCAGTTCTGGTAATACCTTAATTAATAATAACTATAGCTCTTTTATGTACTTTTTCATAAAAGCTTTCTATGTAAAGCTAGATAGTGTTGATTACGACATTCTGCCTACGAAATTGAAGTTCATAGGGGTAAGAGGCGTCATACTAGATTGTTTTGGTAGTTATCTTAAAAATCATCATCAGTGGTTAAAGTGGAAAGCTCTATCAGTGACCCAGGTAACTTGAGTTGTAGTGTTCCCCAGGGCTTTGTGCTTGAACCTCTGCTATTCTTATATACATTAATTCCATTTTCGATAATAGAAATGAGTTTTCTTTAGGTGCATACTTTACGCCAAGTACAGAGATCGCTTGTGAGTCACTTTCAAATTATTTGATCACTACGGATTAAATCTTCAAAGAATTTTTGCGCTTCCGCGCACCATACAACGAATTTCCATTGGTCGTTTTAGCTGGTTCATCAAATACGACGAGTAACTTCGTGATGATTATAATAATATTGATTGTCACCTACATCGTCCAAGGTCCATAGTGGCCAAGTTCAACTCGTCACGTTTAAATCTTTTCTTCAAACCCATTCGCCTTATATAGCCATTAATTTCGAATTACGCGCTTCGGTAAACCTTTCTTAAATAGTAGGCGTATGTATATATGCCATCTGCCGCTCTTTGAACCGTATCTCGATAATGATGCAGACAAAAATTTTGCTCTTCACTAACGGCGTCTGGCATCTCTTCGATCTCGCGATATCTTCGTAAAGCGAGACTGACATCAAGATGTAGATTGACTGGAACCAGATTATTGCCATTTTTGTTATAAATTGGCGTTCCTGCAATTAACCATTCAAATCGCGTGTTTTGTGTAATAAGTTTTGTTTTGGGAATCTAAATTTTCCCATCACATATAATTTTAAAAAGTAGGTCACTTCCCAGAAACATATATATTTTGCCTCTGGGAAAAATCTGGACCTGCTAGCCTTACATTATTCAATCCCTTAAACTTCTAAAATAATTGATTAAAGGCTGATACGTCGATATGGAAGGAAGAATTCACACCCTTACTGTTATTTTATAAGGAGCATCCTGAAACCTGGATCTGATGCATAGGTTCGCTATACATTTCGATACCCTAGAAGTGGCATTGATCAGACTTTGACTAACAATGCTCCCATTAGTTTTTATGGAGCTTAGGCAAAGTTTTAGACAAGTTTTGCCTAGTTTCTAGACAAATTAAAACTAAACGGCAAAGCAAAAAAAAGCAGAATCTTCGCTTGAGGTGGAGCAATCAACATAGAGCGTAGGAAAACCACAACTGCAACGGCCCGATCTGTCATCCAGGGACCCAGTGAAGGTACACTAAAATGTTTCACTGCCACCGAAAGAGAGACCACTGCATCCAGTTAATGCACCCAATACATACAGAGCTACCACCTCCATTCATTAACATACTAAATGTTACGAAATATTACGAAGCAATTAAAAAATAGTGAAGCTAATTACGATTGATAAATTTAAAGTTACTGCACTGAATAATAACGTTTGGAAAGTGCCCAAGCGACGAAATTATTGAGGAACTTAGCCAGATAGGATTCAAAATCCTAAATGCTGTGAACATACTAATGAAAAAGATCACCAAAAATGCAAACGGTGAAAGAGAAACAACCAAAGTTGGTCTCCTCCTTTTCATTCTAACATTTGACAACACTGAGAGCATTGATACATTAAAAAACAACTCTGGTAGAATATCACAATGCTACAGTGAAAAGTGAGAACCGAATGAAATGCATACAGTGTGGTAAACATCGGCAAACACTTTACAGAGACTGCGAGGTAACCAAAAAGCTGCAAAGAATGAAAGACAACAAGAGCTGTCAAACAAGTAAGAATTCTCAACCTGGGATGCAATCCTACCTAAAACAAATCTCTTTAAATAGCGCCAAAGTAAGAGAAGACACAACATATGCACAAATGCCTAAGCAGAACAAAAATAACATGAATGGACCGAGTCGGGAAAACCATGTCCTGCAAGAAATACTTTAGAAGCTAAACGCTATTAATGCACATCACGCTGCGCAGGACCAGACTAGAATCTATGGGCGAGCTACTGAAAACACAAGAACAGAGATTAGAAACACTGGAATATACATCGATGAGCCAAGATAAAAGAATAACGGATGCGTCAAGTAAAACTAGAGAAGTCATTGACTAACAAGAAAAAGTAATGACACACTATTTAAGAATGGTTGTTCACTGGTTGACACACCGTGTTAATGTTTGACACACTATTTAAGATTGTAAATGGCCTTGAGAAACGCATTTCAGAATTAAAAGTATTTTTAAACATAAAAAAATTGATATGTGCCTAATTTCAAAAAGGCATTTTACCAGAACCTCGTATGTCAAAATATACTATTGTATACCAGTGCTATCAAACTAAACATCCAGCAGACAGAGCTACAGCCGGGGCAGGAATCTTTATTAAGAATAATATTAAACACCACGAAGAATTAAAAATAGAAGAGGAAGCTATGCAAGTAGCTACTGTAAAAATAGCAAGAGCTATAGTATATCAGCAATCAACCCAGATATAACCCAACAAATAAATAAAACCACGTCAAACTTCTTAAATCGCTTGGTAGTAATTTTAATATTGGAGGCGACTTTAACACGATAAACATATTCTGGGGATCTGATAGAACTACTCCCAAAGTAGGAGAGCTATTTGGAGCAGGCAGGACATTAAAATGTAAGTTTCATTTCAGTAGAAAGCCAACCTACTGACCTACGACCATCCGATCCCGACGGGTTTCATCCCATAAGAATAGACTACTAAACTAATAAAACAATACAGAAATAAAGATTTCTTAAAAGAAAAGAAAAAATAGTTTTTATAATTGAAGTCGCTGGAAACGTTCTTCAGTGACAATCAAAGTTTGTGATCGAGAGTCAACTAACGCTTGACACCGTTGTCAATCGCCACTATGACGTTCGACTTCTGAGTATAGGAGACTTCTAAGTATAGGATTTCGTGATACCAATTTACAATTACGTTTTGATCGTCACTGGTACACCAAATGCGTATCACTTAAGTAATTATAACATCTAGAATTTTTCATTAAGTATTCTCTGCGTTACACGCTGTTACGCTGAACATCCGAAGCACGGAAATCGACACACTCAACAAATTAGTGGACTTTACCACAGAATGCACAATTTACTGCCGTTGCATTCCTAACCTATTTGTGATTAAATCAAATCAACCACCAAAGTTGTTCGCTTTCGTTTGATTTGACCGTCCGGAACCACTATCGTAGTTTTCGGAAACAAGGTATGCTTTAATTTTTAACCGGTAAACACTGGTTTTGTTTTGTAACCGACTAGTAAAATCAAAAGCCTGCTATAATTTTATTAGGGGATTATGGATATTTTCGGGTAGATACTCGATCGGCTAGCAAGCAAACAATTTGCTTGTCGTAATCCTGGCTACTCAATCAAAATTTGCGACTTCATAAAATGAGCAGCTAATTTTTGTTTTGTTTACTGTGTAGTTGCATGCAAAAATAAATAAAAATTGTACAAATAAAATTGATTGAGTAGCCAGGATTTCAGCTAGCCACCCCTCTGTTATTTTTGCTTATATTACGCTTAAAATATAAGACTTTTTTAAACTTTTTGTGAATCACTTAGTCCGCCTTCTCCACCCGGTCTTTAATTAGGAATATTACTATTTATGTCATCATAAAAGCTTCTATCGATTTCCGTATGCGTCAAAAAATAAAAGCCTAACTTTTGAACACAAGAAAATGTAGACATTTTCAAAATAAGTGTAGAAAATGCTTTGTTGTGGTCCAACCAACCTTAACAAGACTCTATCCCTAAATGGCAATACAAATAAGAACAAGATCTTAATAACCACCCGTTACACAAGCTGGTACAATAAATAATAAGTAACATAAAAATGTTGTTGTAATAAACGATCTAAAGATATTGAGATTACGAACAATATTAAGAAATCCAACTCAAGTTCATTATCAATTCTTATAAATTAAATTTATTGTTATTTTTTATGATTGTTACGTGAATTGTTTTCCTATTTTATATGTTCATGAATACATATATACATTAAATCAAGTACCTATTAAAACAAAAAGAACCAACAATAATAGTTTTTTTTATATTTCTAATTTTTATTTATTTTCTATGAATTGCATCTTTAAGTCTTAAAAATTGTAAAGTAACATAACGAGTGTACGTAAAAGGGTCAAATTGAAATTAAAATTCTCGGAAGTTAAATAGAAATTAAAATCATCAGGTTTCCGTGTTTATCGGTATACTACAAACGGTTCCACGAGCTTAAGTGCATTGAGGAACCACCAGGGCAACGCAGATTTTATATTTCTTTAATAGTTTCTTCGTAAACCGTTGTCTGTATATTAAATTTGAATCCTTCCCGTTTCTCGTGCATAGGTGTACGAAAGGTACGGTACATGCAACATATATAACGTAATATTGTTTTGATTCACACTCGACGAACACAAAAATAAAATAAAAATCGGATCAATTATTCACTTTCAATGGAAATAAAGAAACACCTTTTTGATGCATATGACATACCTACCTACCTTCCTACTCGTATGTTTACCCGGACGACGGATGGATGAATAAAAATTTGATATTTTGTTTTTGTTTAATCTGCCTATATGCCGTGTACTCTGGTAATTCGAGATTGATTATTTCCATTTTATTCGAATGTTTTGATATGCAAATTTTTTTATTGTATTTTCCAAAACGTGAAAGGATTTATGGAAATTTTTCAATAAACTATAAATTATTGTACATTTGAAGAAATGAGGGTTTTCTTACATTTATAGGTTATATAAGAAACCTTTTGTATTTAAACATTGTATTGTGAAAAGGGTTGCAATTGTTTCATATTCTGTATTATGCGCATGTTATTGTTATTTTTGGTCAGCTGTTGTGAAAATGTAGTTTTGAAAAACAATTAATTGTTATTTTTGGTTTCACTTTTGTACAGTTTTAATGAAGGTGGCTGAAATGCGTAATCGAACATTAAACGAAAATTAGGTATTTTCTTTTAGTTAACAGATATGTAGAACAAGAGAAAAGTGGTTATATTGAGTGCTTGAAATTGTTAAACTAGGGCTGAACAGAAATTTAGAAAATTTCCCATGTCATTCGATAACTAGTAGTGCGAGTATGATGTTGTTTTCACAGCCAAATGCCTTGATGATATGGGTCTGGGACTCATCGGATAGTAGCTCAACCCCGATCAATATAGACCAATCATTTAATCCTCCGTGTACATCAAACCCAGGTTATAAGTCCCCAGCAATTAACTTTTCGGGCCATTACCCTTTGCCATTTACCCATCAATAATTCTCCCCGATCCCTTATTATCTGGCCAATTCCCTCCCCCCACCTCCGTTCATATACATAATTTAGAAATTTCGTAATGTTGGAAAAAATTGGATTCTACAGCGATTTTCAAATGAAATTTAAATTTTAGTGAATTTTTTGGCTGTCAACCGGTTTTGATTTTATCGATATTTAGTTCCATATTGAATTAGGATAAACTACTGTGTTCAGAAGTAAAGTCACTCAACAAAAGTTGTTGCTAAATCCTGAAAAACTTACCGCTCAGTGTAGCGCAAAATAGGTTGGACTTAAATGGCTGAGTTTAGAATCTAATTGTCAACACCTTACCAAATATTATTATGATCACTTAAGAAGTTATTTGATTCTGGATTAATTTACCATAATACAGAAAAACGAAAGCAAAATTTCGATCAATTTAGCAATTTTACAGAGCTTTATGCAAGAACCAGATCTCATTTTTATCATTCGATCATTTAAAATGTTATTCTCTGAATTTCGTAAGGGTTTAATAGAAAGAACGATTGGAATCGTTTGTTCAGGATGGCTTGCCAGTTTTCATCGTTTTCTCGCTTACTATCAAACTGTAAATAAATAATGAAATTTGAAAAAAAATCCCAGCCTCATTGCAGGAAATCCATATCGCTTTCATCAAATTTCGGTATTCGTTATCTGATGAAGATCGGTGAACTAATGTTGGCGTTTGATCACCAAAAGGTCAAATAAAAATTGTATTTTTTCAATAAAATCAGGTTCGTCGCTCATTCAGGAATTTCGTTTTCAAAATTACCAACAAATCCAATTGGAATGTAAGTTATAAGTTGAAATTATTGGGTGTACAAATGTATTTCCGACCTTTTTATAGAGGTGTCGTTAGTATCACTGCTTGCATATATCAATTGTGCAATACATCTTTTTTGGACGTTATATGTCAAGCTTGAATAATTACTAGTGACATTTCTTCAAAGTGTAAACAACAATTATTTTCATGTAATTGAAAATGTCGAATTTTGTGCCAAAAACACAGCATTTGCTGGAAGTTTAACTTCGAAGGAATCGTTTGCTTGTGGTAGTTTACGGTGAACATGCTCCATTGAATAAAACATGCAATTGACACCCCAACGATTTAAAGTTGGTGATTTTGACGTAAGAGACAAAGAACGTGAAGGCGGACGAAGAAAATTTGAAGATACAGAATTGGAAGAATTGCTTGATGTGAACCCTTGTCAGACCGGGAAAATTGGCAGAAGAGTTGAATAATACCCAACAATGTGTTTCGCAACGTATACATGCAATGGGATTGGTTCAGAAGTTGGGAAATTGGGTGCCACACAAATTGAAAGAACGGGATACGGAACATCGGAAAACCATGTGCGAATTGTTGCTTCAACGACAACACAGGAAAGGGTTTTTGCATCGGATCGGAGGGATATGAAGGAGCGTTTATTATGAGTTGCTGAACGAGCGCGAAACCTTTACGGGACAAGTTTATCGACGACAACTGATGGCTTTAAAGTAAGCTCTAGCTGCAAAACGACCGGAATGGAACAAAAGGCACGATAAGATTATTTTGCAACATCACAATGATAGGCCACATTTTGCTATACCTGTCAAAAAATACATGGACAGGCAGAACTGCGAAATTCTACCCCACCCGCCGTATTCAGCAGTCATTGCTCTCTCTCTCTTTGACGTTTTCACTTCATATGAAAACGTCAAAAAATTGGTCGATGACTGGATCGCCTCGAAACAACCAGACTTCTTCCTTCGGGGAATCCGTTGTCCTGTCACTGAGAATGGGTCACTACCTAGTAGTTATTGTTTGATTATCCTTGTTTAACGATTTTTTGCGAAAATTTCGCAACTGTCTGGGTCTGGAGATGGCCAATACTAAACTAGGGACAAATCCTGGTGTAATAAATAACCATATAACTGCTATCATTGGATTTTTTTTAATAGTATTGGTTAACATGCTAGTCCCGAACACTTTAAATCGTGCAGTAATGACGGTAGGGTTAACCAAGTAAAAACAAATAGCGACCTATCAATGACAGATGACCAAACGATTCCAATCGATGGATTAAGAAATCTATCAGTATTGAGGAACTTTCCAGACACGAGCAAGACTCCCAGTAATCTCAGTTCCACGCAAGGTCAGTAAAATATTTAGCCATTTCTCGGTCCTAGTTGTCAACAATCAAAATTTTGTTGTAGAATCCAATTTAAATCCAACAGACGGTCTGAATAAGATGGCACTTGATATAATAGATTAGTTGAGCGAAAATTTAGAAACGATAAAATTTATTTTATAATAATATTCTGGAATTGTGACTCAGTAGTTTTGTCCTAATTCGCCACATTTCCAAGCTTTGTCAAAACAAAACAAGTTGCAATCCTTTTTCCTTCCAAAATACTGATATAATCAAAATCGAATCAAAATGCTTATTGTACTCTTCTTTAAAACCTATAAACAGAAGCACAGCATATTTGTTATGTAAAAATTTGTTCTGGGTGCGTGGCCAGAAGTGAATGGCAGAACGAAAATGAACGGAAAGTATTAATGTGAGTCCACAAACAAGTTTGGGGTTCTCCTGACACCGAATCGGTGTCAACTAATATTTCTCCGAACTGAGAAACAGAGAACTATTTTATATGGTTTTTCAAACGAAGAAGATTCAGATAAAATAAAAAATAAAAATCGGACGCTGTGGTTACAGTTTTTACACACTCGTCAATATATACTCGTTAATATACTTTTTCGGTTACTTTTTATTTCCAGTAAACGGATACTAAAAACGCAACAATCTGATAAAAAAAATTGGCCCATTGAAGTCAAACCTATCACTCTAGTTCACCCGACGAGGTAAAATTTCAAAATGTTGGTTTCGCACTAATAAGATCTCTCAGAAGTCAGATCCTCAGCTTCGCACTATTGAGATGTCTGCAATGACCAAACTACAAAAATAAATTTGAATACTTTATGTAGTACAGCATACACTTTTCATTTTAGCGAATTATATTACAAGTAATTGCAAAGGATATGTATTTTAAGCTCAGAAACACCATGAGCCGTTTGGAAATACAAAAGTTGAAATAATTTTTGGAGTAAGTTTGCTTTCACACCGAAGAGTTTTAATAAAATAAAAATTATTCTAAAGGACGATATGTAATTTGTGCCTGGGATTAATAAATAATTATTCCGGATAAAGTAAAATTTAACTCTCAATATTTGTCTATTTTTCTTAGTGGAAGTGGAGTAAATGGTAGAGGTTTATGTCCGGGCGTAATGGCTGGGGTTTAACTTTGTATTATATTGTACATTAATTTTCAGAGTACATAGCTTAGATGCAAGGTTATCCCACGATACCATCTCAAAAACTGCAAGATACGCAGTTTACTTCTATCCCGTTTCAGGATTATATGCTGAGACAATAATGATCAAATATTGAATTTACTGAGAGCTAAATTGTTCAGTCTAATCGATTAATCTTTTAACATTTATATAATGTAAACGTAACAATTGTTCTAGCTCCCTGAGAAGCACTTCCAATTAAGGTAATAGTTTCACTGAAAGGCTAGTTTAACCACGAGTCTCGGAATTTACCGCCGGGTGATCCCTAATTATTAGCTCCGGTCAATAATCATCCCCAGTCAATTACCTCTCCAACCATTATTCCATAACCTCCCGCATTAAATTACTTCTAGAGAATTAGAGTCATGAGGTGCATAACTTATTTGAGACCATTTCAATTGTTATAATATTTCGTACATTCCGGGAATTTAACCCCAAGTACCAAATTGTATTAAAACACAAATATTATTAGGAAATATTAGGAAGAATCACAGCTTGAATATGTTAAATAAGATATGTATGTGAATTATCCGGAAAAATCGGTAATTTATAAAAAATGCACGGCCGAACCGACGCGTGACAGATAATTTGAATTAAAAGTAATTCAAGCACAGGTTTTCAACTCGAATCTATCATAATAAAAAAATTAAATTTTACTCCTGATGTAATAGCAAAATTACCCCACAATCAGACAATTTGTTGCAACGTTTATCATGTTTTGAAATTTTTCCGATCGTTTTGTAAATCATCATATCTCTAGTTGGGTTTGACATAAAAACTGATGCAATTGCGAAAACACCTATTTCAATCATTTTTCCCACAGGAATAATATCAGTCGGAATGTTCAAATATGACAATAACCCGAAAAATGTGCGAAAACGAATTGTGGTAAGGTAAAATTCATAGTAATCGTAATGACGTGTGAGGGATCGTAATGACGTGTGAGGGGTTAATAATCGGGGAAAGACGGGGATAATGGTGGGCTGTAATAATCTGAGGGCAACTGTTCAGAGTAGTGACCGGAAGATTAGAAGCCAGAAGAGTAATGGCTGGAGGTAGTGGATCGGGGGGGGGGGGGGAAATTATGACAGTAGGTGTTAATGACTATATGTGGGCCACCATTACCGCCGAGCGGTCATTAGCTACAACAAATAAGATTAATAAGTAAACGTTTTAAATATCTAAACAAAGTACAGGCATATTTTGAAAAGAAGTACAAAACGGAACAGTACGTTGGCTGGACCTTTCATTACTGGTTTTTGGAACATTAGATTTTTCCCTACGCAACAAAAGAAAATCTGTAGGTGTTTGAGACAGCAAATGACAATTATTCTTATACCTGGATAAGCTGATCTGACCGTGCCATCGTAAAGTACAATTCTTCGGTGTATTTGTCGGCCCATATAAAAAACAGTAAATGATTTTGACCGACAATGACAAAGTTGCTAATTACATTGTCATGAGATCGGCCTACTCATCTCTAGGATATACTAAAATATAATTTTACACTTTAGACGGTTGACTGGTTTTTTGTCAATGGGCGCATTCAGTACCGCCAACTGTTGGCATCATGATTAGTGAAATCAACGCCAATTTGATTTCAAAATTTCATAGTACTAAACATTTTCATAACGTTGGCTTTGATTTTACTCAACATGTTCCCAACTGTTGGGTGCCCTGAATGCGCCCAATGTAACGGATTGTTCATATAAGTGTTTCGCGGATCTATCGCCAGCTAATTTCAATCCGTTTCATCCACAATTAAACCACATTTAATCGTTTTAAACATTTATTATTATGACAGAAGTATTTTGGGGTTAAAGAAAATAAGACGCAAAATGAGACGACTTGATTGTCTACCGTGATTGCAAAACTCGATACAAAGACTAAATCTAAATTGAATAATTTCGCTCCATCAATCAATATGCCAACAATGAACGGTTAGAGAAATTTTATCAGTGCTACAGCTCATCACTTACAAGCGGACTACGATTGACTCAGATCGGTTCAGCAGCATCAAACCCAGCAGTGGAACTGGTTTATGTACTGAGCGCGCAGTAGCAGTGATCTCTCGCTGCCAACAATACAATTAACCACACCATCCGCTCGTTCACAAATACGCGGAAAGAAACATCTCATATATTAACTCGAAGGTTCTAGTAAGCCAACATCAAGATGGTTTATCTATCTGGTTACTGCAAGGGTTAAGATTAAGTTCAACAATCACCTTAACGTAAAACATGACCAATTTTACAACAACTTTGCATGTTCAAGTACTAATCATTTGCCAAATCACGAGATATCATAGTCACTAACATCAGGAGTGATAAAATCGATTCGTACAAAATCCCGTCATACCCGAAGATACATCTAGCCGATTTCGAATTGTTTAAGCCTAAATATATTGATTTACTCTTTGGTGCAGATATCTACCATCAGCTACTTTCTATTGAAGAAATTCTGAATTGCTTAAATTGAATTAGCAGACCATTTTCCGTTGCTGCAGAACACGGTATTATAAAACTGGATAGCTTCTGGCAAGGCATCGACTTCCCGAAATCAATCCTTTTTTGTCATTTTGCCATAAAATACTTGATTTGATCGAACAATTTGAGAGACTCTCACAATCCTATAAGCCGTTGTGGACCTTCATCGTCAAAATTTTAATTTTGTCACCGATTCCTGACTCTAGAACGACGTGTCCATGTGTAGCTAGAATTATTAAACTATTACAGAAGATTTATTTAAGACTACATAGTCCTGGGCCATATGGAACCTGTCAATTCAGAAGAATTCAACCGAATAAACACGTATATTTTGGCCAGATTGGGAATTCAGGGTGTTCAGAATAGCCAAATTTGTATTGATCTTCAATAAATTACATTTACGGTTTTCCAAAATTTCCCGGAAAAATACTATAATCCGCCTCTGCTTAGAGATACTTCTAGGCCCTATAAAAGAGATAAACACGTTTATGTTGGCCAAATTTGGAATTCTGGGTGTTTAGGAGAGCCGGAGAAAGAAGAAGTTGTATTGGCCTTCAATAAATTACATGCATGGTTTTCCTAAATTTCCCGGGAAAATATTTTAATCCACCTCTCTAATTAGCGATTATTTAGAGATACTTCTAGGTCCTTTATAAGAGATAAACACGTTTATTTTGACCAAATTTGGAATTCAGGGTGTTTAGGACAGCCAAAGTTGTATTGACCTTCAATAAATTACATGCATGGTTTTCCTACATTTCCTGGCTGGGAAAATACTATAATCCGCCTCTCTAATTGGCGTTTATTTAGAGTTAGTTTTAGGTCATACGTAAGAGATAAACACATTTATTTTGGCCAAATTGGGCCGAAAGGACAGCCAAAATTATAATGACCTTCAATAGGAAAAATACTATAATTCGCCTCTTTAAAAAGCGTTTGCTTAGAGATACTTCTAGGCCCTATATAAGAGATAAACACGTTTATTTTGACAAAATTGGGAATACAGGGTGTTTAGGATAGCTAAAGTTGTATTAACCTTCAATAAATTACATGTGCGGTTTTCCTAAATTTCCCGGGAAAATATTTTAATCCACCTCTCTAATTAGCAATTATTTAGAGATACTTCTAGGCCCTATATAAGAGATAAACACGTTTATTTTGATAAAATTGGGGATTCAGGGTGTTTAGAACAGCCAAGTTGTATTGACCTTCAATAAATTACATGTACGGTTTTCCAAAATCTCCCGGGAAAATACTATAATCCGCCTCTCTAATTGGCGTTCATTGAGAGATAATTCCAGGTCCTATATAAAAGATAAACACGTTTATTTTGGCAAAATTGGGAATTCAGGGTATATAGGACAGCCAAATTTGTAATTTGTGTCTCCCAGGAAAATACTATAATCCGCCTCTCTAATAAGCGTTTGCTTAGAAATAATTCTAGGTCCTATATAAGAGATAAACACGTTTATTTTGACCAAATTGGAATTCAGGGTGTTTAGGACCGACAAATTTGTATTGATCTTCCATAAATCACATGTTCGTTTTCCAAAATTGTCCGGGATATTTTGGAAAACCGTACATGTAATTTATACAAGGTCAATACAAATTTTGTTGTCCTAAACATCCTTGAATTCCAAATTTGGCCACAGAAAATTTTTCGTTCCAATTGTAGTACTAAACACCCAAACTGTGCGTTTATACTTGCGGAAGCGATTGAGGAAAAAATTCTGCAGAATCGTACTTAATGTATTAAAACAACAACAAAGTTATAAAAATTTCAATTCGAGTGTGGAACTAGTAGGCGGGACATACAGCATTTCAAGAAATTTGATTGGTTTAGAGTGCTGAAGTGAGTGCGGCAATTTTTATTTCTGCAAGTATAAACGCACAGCAAGCTTCCTATTTGAATAAAGCAAACGCGTTTTTCTATTTGATAGGACCTAGTCGTATCTCATTATATACGCCATTTTGCATGCTGGTTTATAGGAGATTTCCGGAAAGACTCAGAAAATTGTACGTTCGAATTGTAGTACTCCTATAGGCAAATTTGGCTATCTTAAATACCCTAAACCCCCTATTTGAACAAAATACGAGTATCATGAATTATAGTACTCCAAGGCAAATTTGGCTGACCTGAAACAAAAACTCTAATTTTTTCTTAATTAAACTGGGATTAAGTATTTTTAAAGCGAGCCCGCCTATTCTTCTCTGGATTTGCCATGGATGGTTTATTGTTCGTGGTTCCGTCCCACTAGCCTGATTTGGTCCGCAGATGGTATTTTATTTACCACCTACCCTCCGCCAAGCTGGTTAAAGAGCATTCCCCTATCCGCACCGCAACCTGGGGAGGCGTTACGATGGGATTTCGGCATCTTCGCACGGGACACCAACATGTAGAAAATACAGAGATCTGCGTTAAACAGGATTGAAGTGTGCCACGTACTTTAGAAACTGATCATTGTGGAATTATAGGAATAAAACTATTTGTATACACGAACTTGATTTGTATTGTATATAGTAAAGCATCCGGTGCACTTCCTCTCAATCACCCTCTGGAATCAAAGCCATAAATACAAAATAAATCATTAACTCATTTTTATTACAATGCACGAGTACATTTCAGATTTTCTTATTAATTTATCATTTTATGAATAATAAAAAATACAACAGCAAAAGTAGTCATAGTAGTAATAATTAATTTTGTATTTCTAATTAATTTTTAATTAATGTTCGAAATACTGTTGGAAGTATATATAGAATTATTGTAAATTAAATTTTGTGTATTTTATTTCAAATATTATAAATAATAAACAATAAACTATATAAAATATTATTAGTTAGTAGGTTCGCATTTGTTTAGTTTAAATTTTCCCATATCTATAGTTCGGATTAGCTAATCTATTGTAAATTAATAAAACAAAACAAAAACTAAATTAATTTGTTATAATTTTGTAATTAATTTATTGGTATTCGGAGAACAAAACTATAATTACATTAATGGGAATTTTGTAATTATGCGCTTGCTTATATGAAATATGTGTACCGTATGCTGGATTTCATAAGGTGTGGCCTACATGCACTTGGTTAATTTTAGATTTGATCTGTGCCCCTGAAAATATTTGCCTTTTGATCCATTTCGTAAACATACATACCATACATAATATGTAAAGTCACAAGACGTATTTATCGATACAATAAATTTATACGTGCGCCGCCACACAGCACCTGTCCCTGTGTTGTTTGTACTCAAGCAAAAATACGATCTACGCGCGATTATTGTTTGTAATACGTTTGAAGAGCACCATCAGTTTGTATATGTAGTACACAGTGTTGTGCCGTATTATTTACACCGCTTAGATAATTAATGTTCTACGCGTGTAAACAATGTATGTAGAAAATTACCAAAAATGGCGTCGATAATGCAGAGAATTAGAATTTTTATTCGTAATCTTAATTAATGCCAAAATATGACCATTGGATCATTTATCTCCAATTTAGGAGCATAAGGCATCTATCTTCTGGAATCGACCATCTAACTCTGTTGGATGTTATTGCTTTGATCATCACCCATGACTTTCCGAGTTGTTTCTCTCGGCTAGCATCATTCGTTTCCATGTTAGGTGGTCGTTTGACTTTGCTTTTCCCTTGTGGGTTCAATTCCAAAGACCTTCTTGTCACGACATTCTTCGACTTCCTTAGAGTAGCTAATCTATCTCCACTAACGCTTTCTTAGCCTAAGGAGCTCAACATTGCACAATCCCAACAGGATTGATCTGTTCAAGACTTTGCGTAACAGGTTGAATGTTGTTCTGGCTTTGCTGATTCGTTTATTTATATCTTTATATGTGCCACTCGTCTTTGCTAGAGTACAATCAAGGAGTACAATCACCTTTTCCTGATAATTATTTTGAGACCAATTTCTTCCAGTTCAGATAGCTTCTGTATACTGTCAATCCCCACCACCATCTTTTACTATTAGGACCAGAGTACACATCCTTGTCTTATTACTTTGCTGTTACAGTATGATTCACTTTGTTTGCCTTTGTATTGAACTGGATTACCTGTTCGATTATGAGTTCGCTTAATTTTTTTGTAATGCCAATTTCACAAATTACCTTCCATATCGCGTTCCTGAGTACTGTGTCGAAATCGAAAATTCAAAGTCCATTCGTCCAATTCCATTCGTTATACTGCTCAATGATGGCGCAACTTCGCCGTGGTCTGAAGCCATGGGATGGAAAAGTGATAATCACTAGGTCACTTTTCTAGGGAATCGTTAAAGTCAAGTTTGTTACTTTTTTTTTGGTATCATACCGGAATTCCACACTTTTATTATTACTGCTGTTAGAGCTTTTGCAGTTTCCGATATGTGTTTTTTGAATATTTCAGCTTTGTCCGTCGCAGGGGCCTTGCTATTCTTCGTATTAGTAATTACACGCTCGTTATGAACGCCAGTTGTTAAATTGCATGTTTGTGTATCTTTGGAGGTAAAGTTTGCGAATAAATTCCTTCCTAAATTGTGTTTAATCTGTTGTTAATATTTGATCAGACCCATCCCTTATTGTTAGAATATTGGTAAATTTTCTAGTTGCCCGTCGCACGCATTGATTTTTTTGAGTTTTTTCCTTGCCTTGGGAATGTGTCGTCGCCGTAGTTCTATATCTTGGTGTAAGTCCAAAATGACGTTTTCTTGGTGCTCAACAGTGTCATGAAACCGCTCTTTTCAAAAATGTAATCAAAATCGTTGGTACGAAAACTATGGCACTTATAGTTTTTTAATTACACATAAGCCCACACAAGTGCTTATATATGAAGCGTTCATTAATGTTGTAAGTGCTGTATTCGACTGTAAAATGTACGCATTAGAACATTTTTAAACGTATTTTTAACCTTTTTTTGCATAATACTACTTTGTTCTAAGTCCATACAATTTTCCATTTTGGTGTAACTTCATTATCTAAAAATTGTATTCTTATTTGGCGTAATTCCAAATATCAACCAATGAAAACATTTTGTTTTAGATCACGTGATATTTTTATATAAATAGGAAACATTTTCGCAATTTTATTCAATAGCAATAAAACTATAGTGGCGGGGGACTATCGAGACACACCTTCTGAAATTGCCGCTCAAATAATAAGAATGGAAAGAATCTCCAAAAGATCAGTATGGAATCAAATTTGCTGCTAAACGCTCCTGATGGGGCCATATTTCCAAAAATCTCTTCAGTTCCTGACCTAGTTCTCACCAAGAATATAATTCTTATAAATGAGCCACAGGTACCACAAGGTATCATAACTAGCCCACCAAAAATATTTAGAAATTATTCTCTAGCAAACTGGGAAAAATTTAAAGTTCATGTACATCAAAATCTCCCAAAAAATCTTCCCATGACCACTACAAACCAGATTGAAGCATGTGGAAGCGCATTTGAAAAACGGTCCAGCAATCCATTAAAAAAATCATACCAATCGATAAAGTTAAAGACAAACCTGAACTCCCAGCTGAACTGCAACGTCTCATAAAAAAAACGAAACCACATGAACCAACTTCACTACAGATATTCCGGATCCATGGTAAAATCCGAAATAAATTTCCTATCGAAATTAATTTTGTTCTGGATTCAACAACTAAAGAACAAAGATTTCAAAAACAGACTGAAAAAAATACCTGATAACTCCCCAGAAATATTCAATGAGATCCGGAAACTCAACGGCAAAGCGAACAATCAGATCAGCCAGATCGCTCATCATCCACACCCAATCATTGATCCACAGCAGATCGTAGAACACGTCGCGTTCCACTTCGAAAAAGTTCATTCGCAGAATTCGTGAATTCTACAGTAACCAGTTTTATTGCGTCACCACCAGTCAATCCAATCATCCCCCCAGTCGAAGCAGAAGAAATTTCTGACATATTGAAGCATCTATAAAAAAGGAAAGCCCCCGGGGACGATGACATACCCAACGCTGTACTGAGAAACGTACCTGAATAAGCAATCAATCAATATACAGATCTTCTTAATGCAATAAAATCGGTATAGTTGGTCCTATTTCTAAACCAGACCCATAAAACTCCTAAACAGAGTAAGTAAAGTAGCGGTAATAGCCATTCTTAGCAGATTACTTCGCTCAATTAAACCCTATATCCCTGAGGAACACTTTGGATTTCGCGCCTAGCACTGCAACACCCAAGCTGTCATGAGACTTAAAAATACTGTTAACAACTTCAAACGGTTCGGCCGATCGACAATTGCTGCTTTTCTAGATCTAGAAAAAGCTTTTGACACAGTTTGGCACAATGATCTAATTTACAAATAAATCAATCGCGGTATTCCTTACTATCTTATCAAGCTAATCTACTCTTATCTCAGAAACAGAAAGTTCTACGTTTCCCTGAATAACTATTCTTCCACCCACAAAACAGTATTTGCGGGACTCGCACAAGGGTCGGTCCTAGGACCACACCTCTCTTGTTTTTACTATCACGATATACAAAAATCAAATAACAAAGAAACCAAAATTTAAATTTACGCCGATGATACTACCATATTCACCTCTTCCGTCAGTGCTAGAAAGTCAACCGCGTGCCGTTCAGTATACCTCAGCCGGTATTCTAACTATGCAAGAAAATGGAACATTAAAATTAATTACAGTAAAACTGATATCATCCATTTCCACGAAAACAAGTACTATAAAGCTCTAAAGCGGAACCCATTCTCTTCGAAGGAAGCGTTCTGGAACCCAAACCTCAAGTGAAATATCTGAGAGTCGTTCTTGATAAGAAACTTTCACAAGGCAACAACTCTACCGATTTCTAAACAGAAGCAGCCCCCTCTCTTCCAAAAATAAATTAAGGCTATATAAAGCGTATATAAGGCCCATCCTAGCGTACGCGGTGCCCGCATGGACGGGAAACTAGACCAAAACATGATGGAAAAGTCTTTCCTCAAGGATTGAGAACATTCAAGACTACACCCGGCGTCTCCAAGGGATATTTGTAAAAAGAATGTCACACTCTAGAACTTCGTTCCTACGAAAAATTATCTATCCTTGGGAACTGGAACTCCAGGGGCAGTCACTACGCTTACCTGGCACAGAAAACTACACATAAACCCAAACAAATATCGACAGGTGCATGCATACGTATGCCGGCTTATACGTATGTATTAACCCCAAGAGAATTATGTTTAAAGATAATTAGGTCAAGCCAAAAGGATGTAAATTAATCAAATAAAAATAATTTTAACCGAATTACAAATAGAAAAATAGACGAAAAAGCTACGGCTAAAACTCTAATTACTAAAATTTGAAAAAAAAAAATTATTTATTCTAGCTTCGTACGCGTATGTGAAAGGATGCATTTTCAAATGTTCAACAAAGTTTAGTGACCATGATCGACAAAAAGTTCATGGCAAGTTTTGAAGTCTAAGTTCCAAAAGTAAATTAAGGATTAATTCTAAATTCACCAAGCGAGTACCAAAAGAACGCAAGAGAACCAAAACTGAAAGATTTAGAAGGCAAAACACATTCTTGTACTATTTCGAAAAAAACAAAATCATGATTCAAATATCCAAGGTGTTCTTCCTGACGACGCTTGCTGTAAGCCAAAACAGGATTTACCATTTCCACAAAACCAAAGCAACTGATGTCGGGACAGCCACCGCAAGAGTATTTGATAAAAAACTTAATAAGGTACGAAACCACATCAAAAGTTTTGATACAATGGATTCCTATTATTGTAGAGCGACCAGTAAATGACAATACCTAGGAGGTAATTTGACTATAAGTCGAATGTACTGTTTGTACTAAAGCAACGCAACAGATCCTGTTAAATTGAAAATTTATTCTGAAGTGTTCAACGAAGAGTTCAATTTAGCCATTTATAAACCAAAAAAGGATCAGTGCGATCGGTGCGTAGCACAACACTGTACTACCTACTGCTCAAGAAATTTTGAATCATAAAAAATACGAGCTCAATAATAAGATGGCTAAAACAGCGCGAGATTCTGATCGTCACAACGTGTTTGCCTTACCTCGGACAAATGCACTAAACTTTTTTTATTAACGAAAGTTTTCTGTTTATAATTTAACAGCTTATTGCAGCTCGAATAAATTTATATATTGTGCAATATGGCATGAACCGATCAGTGGTAGAGTAGATAACGACTTAGAGTCAGCCTTAATAAAAATTTTAAAATGTTTTGTTTCGGACAATTCTACGTTGGTTAAGAATTGGTACAGGCACGTCCGTATACTGTCAGTCAGAAGGCATAAGTACTTAGGTGTGTACGGTATGGACCGCCTTTTGGAACTCGCGGACTATGGATTGTGAGATATTTTACGCTACATAACTAGCTCTGGATAGTTTCAACGGGAGTAAAGGGGAGATATAATCCTGTGGTATTACAATGGGCCACTATTGGCCTAAATGTGTGATAGCAGCCACTCTAACCTAACCTACCTTAGCAATCACTTAGTTACGTACTATCTCAAGACCCAGCAAGGGTTTGGAAGTTATAGACGATTTTAACATAAATTTATACAGGGTGATGTCGAAGCGGGAAAATTGTGCCAATCCTAAAATTCGGCTGACACTGGGGAGCTCATCATAGTTTGCTCCTACCATTATCAACTCAAAACGTAAAAAATCTGTTCCGGCCTAGAAAGTTCTTAAGAGATACAAATTTGTATTTAACTTAACCTGAGATTTTGGAACTGGGCCATTTACTCAAATTTGAACATACGGCTGGTGTTGACCATTTAGTCAGCAATCATTTAATTACGTACAGAGTTTGGAAGTTATAGACGATTTCCATATAAATTTATATATATAAGGTGATGTTGTAGCTGGAAGATTGTGCCAATCCTAACTGGGTTATTTTATTGTTGTGTTTATAATTTAAATCGTCTTATAGAGGTATAAAATGAAGAAACTGGGATGGAATAAATAGTTTCGTCTAAATAATAATAAAAAAAATTCCTGGGAAACCTTCACATGCTTTTCCGTTAACAATGAAAATTTAGATTTTGGGCTGAGTGTATTCGACAAAACTGCCACGAAAAATGCTACTGTCCTGATAAAACAAATTTGGGATTACTTCAAAAATCTATAACTAAAAATATTTTTGTTTTTTCGGGTGACATCATTAAGATGTCGTGTGATATACGATTTTGTTGGGCTGACAGTTCATACGGCGACAGAAATTATAGTTTTCGTGTTGCCGCTGCAGTTTTTTGGGCTGGCATTTGGGCCAACTTCACATGCATGGTGGCATAGATTTTCTAAAGGATCAGACTGTGCAATGATCCACAACTAGCAATACCGATTGGTTCCGTAATTTAAATTATCAGTCACACATAACAAATTTGTAAATTGTTTATAGCTCACCAAGGTAACAGAGACACAATTAATCACCTTATAGTAGATTCAACCAAACAAAATTTAAAATTGTAATAATAAAAATCACTTAGACCCAATTAAATTACAGAAAAAATAAATTTCACAAACAACAAAAATGAAAAAAGTTTTTCTTTCAAACACAAAAACATCGTAAACCAGGAAATTTTCATTTCTTATTTTTTATAATTTAAATAAAAAAAAATTCACCTGACATTCATAAATATTTATATACTTAACGAAAATTTAAATAACAACCAAAATTAACAAAATATATAATAATATTATAAATAAATAAATAAATAAAATATTTTCGTTAAAAACAGAAATTGAATTTTGTATGTTTTATAAAAATTTTATTTTATTTATAAATTGTTCGCTTCTTTTGTTATAACGTAAAATTCGCGCATCCAACAACAACTACCTACAATACCGCAAAAAATGTCCAATCAACTAATTTTATTTGTTTATTTATAAATAATTTTTTTTTTAGTGGAAATTAAATTGTTTTATATTTCATTATTTAATTGTTTTTTATTATTATATATTCGTTGTGTTTAAAATTTATTATTAAACAATAAAATCATTGTACAGTGTGGATAGTTTTGCTGTTGCAAAAAACCATAAAAAAAAATCGTAATAATAATAATTTCGCGTAAAAATAGCGCAAATTGAATTTTGGGATTTTATTTTTGTTGTGTTCGACCGAAATTATTACACACACGAGTATCGCGTCAATTCATTGATTTTACTTGGAAAACTGTGCGCAATGATTTGATTGCTTTATGTACTACCGGTGTTTTGAGTCTACGCGTAATCAGGAATTTTCGACATGATGGTGTCGAAAATACCGTAGACAATTCATGTTGGCGTAGACAATTCGTAGAGTGTGTGGAATATTTGTAGACAATGTAGATTATTGTTTTTTATTGCTGTTTCCCCCATTGTTCTTCAGTTTGAATTATGTAAAGTTATAATTCAATTTTCTCAAAATTAATAGTGATAATAGATTATGTTTAAAATAATTCAAGATATTTTATTTGCAATACCTTAAGTTTTTTCATTACCAAACTGTAGCGCAACATATTGCGTGCATTACCGGCAAATGGACTGATGATGTCACTTTTCGTTTTTGGTGATTTGTTTTTAAAAATTTTAAAATTTCGAAAAAATAGTCGAACTAAACTAAGCAGGTAAAAAGTTTATTTTGAAATTGTCAAAGTGTTAACCGCCACCTGCAGAACAGAAATGCTGGCGTATATACAGCCATATTCACCTGTTGCCGGTATTTCAAATTAAAACTTTAGTTTAGAATTGTTTATGGTAAAATTTAATAGACTGTTTGGCTTAGACTTTTTTTGAATTTTCAGCATTTTTTTGTTTATCTAATCGGTTAAGAATTGATCGAGTTCCGTCCCAGATGGCCATATTCCAGAACTTCTTCCATAAAACATTTAAAAATTTAATTTCCATCCAGTATACCAAAATCCCATCATAATCGCTTAAGAAATGGCTGAGTTCCGTCCCAGGTGACATGTTTGTGAAGCTGGCCCGAAAAACCAGCCCGAAAAACACCTTTTAATTTTTTGGTGTGTTTCTTTGGTAATTTTAATACCATCCCGAAAAATATCGTAATTGTATGGAAAACGCATCTCATCCCGAAATAATTTTTTCATCTATGTGTCTACGAAATTTGTACTAATTAATATGAGAAAGCTAAAATTATCCCGAATAGTTACTAAATTGGTAATGCGATATTATACAGATAATAATTGTAATATTTAAAATAATTTCCATAAATATTCAATATTAGAGCCTTATCTTTATCCATGTGTTACTATGGTTGTTCTGAACTTTTTCATTGTATATGAAAAGTCGGTTAAATTAAAAATTTAATTGCTGGAATATCCCCCTCGAGGTTATTTGCTCAAAAGTTAGGATCATCCATCTCAGATATAACGCCAATAGCTCAAGTCTGAACGGTGGATATAAAGGCCTGATCTAAAGCAAAATCTCAGCGTAGTTTCATGTCTAAAATGGGTTAAATTTACTATTTATTTGCGGAACTCCTAGGGATAACCTCATCGGGAATTTGGGCCTAAAAGTTAGCATCCTGTGTGTTCATAATAAACGCAATTGTCGCAATTGTTGCCGCGCCTACGTCGCGGGGGTAGAGTTCTGCTTCGGCACTAGCAAAGTACTACCGGGGACCAATTGCAGTGGCATAACATGGCAAAAACCAGCAATGAGTACAACAAATACGGGATGTAATATCCGAGGTGGTACAGCAGCAGATATGCTGCAAAAACCACACTCTTCAGAGACTGGCCCAATTTATTCTAGGTTGGCCCAATGATTGTTTAACCTATTTGGACGAAGCTCCAAATTATCACGATCATCGAGATCTTCATTGTACAAGAAGGGAAACAGCAAACACCGAGAACAATTAAGAGAAATAAAGGAATTTACAAATAAATCAAAAGAAGAACTCCCATTTTTAAAGAAAGAGAAATGAAAATGGGAAACTCATAAAAGCAGTTAGAACACGGGCACTACTTGGGACGACACCTAACCCTGCAAATGATGATGACATTAATTCATTACAAATGAATAATGCAGTATTAGAAAGAGAAACCCAATTAGGTGTTGAACCGGAATAAAAGACCAAGTTAAAAAATGAAAGCTCAACACTCACCAGAGCCAGCAGAAACTTTACTGTCAACCTCAAAAGAGGTTTCTAAAAATCAGTTAGTCATCAAGAAACAACTAGCTCTAGAACAACAAACAACAAAACCAAAAGAAGAATCATCGTTCAGACTTGAGCTATTGGCGTTGTATCTGAGATGGCTGGACCTAACTTTTGAGCAAATAACCTCGAAGGGGATATCTCCTGGATTCCAGCAATTAAATTTTAAATTTAAACGACTTTTGATATACAATGGAAAAGTTCAATACAACCATAGTAACACATGGATAAGGCTCTAATATTGAATATTTATGGAAATTATTTTAAATATTACAATTGTTATCTGTATAATATCGCATTACCAATTTAGTAACTATTCGGGATAATTTTAGCTTTCTCATATTAATTAGTACAAATTTCGTAGACACATAGATGAAAAAATTATTTCGGGATGAGATGCGTTTTCCATACAATTACGATATTTTTCGGGATGATATTGAATTAGCAAAGAAACACACCAAAAATAAAAAGGCGTTTTTCGGGCTCCTTCCCATACATCCAGGTGACCATATCCCAGAATTGCTTCCCAAAATCATTCAAGAATCCCATTTACATCCAACATACCTAATCCGATCATTATCAGTTAAAAAATGGCTGAGTTCCTTCGCAGATGGCCATTTTCCAGAACTTCTTCCCAAAATCAATTAAAAATCCCATTTCCATCCAGCATACCCAATCCCATTACAATCGGTTAAGAATTGATCGAGTTCCGTCCCAGGTGGTCATATTTCAGAATTTCTTCCCAAAATCATTTAAGAATCCCAATCCCATCCCACATACCCAATCCCATCATAATCGGTTAAGAAATGGCTGAGTTTCATTCCAGGCCATATTTCAGAACTTCTTTCAAAAATCAATTACGAATCCCATTTCCATCCAATATAAACAATCCCAACATAATCGGCTAAGAAATGCCTGACTTCCGTCCTTGATTAAACTAAAAAACATTCGGATTTAACGGACATTCGGATTTAACGGACACCCCCAATTAGTCCGTTAAATCGAGATTTTACTGTAATGTAATTTGAACCCATGAATACAACAACAATATTTATAAAAGCGCATAATGTATTCATTCAACTGTATCTAAAGTGGAAAACATACGATAAAATCAACTCAGTTTTTTGGTTCTTCATAACTCGTTGAGGATTGGCCACTAGTTGACTTCGTTCGAACATCCCTACGAAACGATTTATTGCGAAAGTTTCCAGCCTTGTATAACTCGAATCGTGTGGAAGTGATGAATTTTAACGAATTTCCGCAATAAATCATTAAGTAAGGATGGCCAAACGAAATTAACTAGTGACCAATCCTCAACGAGTTATGAAGAACGAAAAAATTGAATTGATTATATCTTATGTTTTCCACTTTAAATACAATTCTTTGAAAAAAGATATATTTTATCTAAATGATTTATTCCAATTGGATTTGTTATTAATTTTGTAAAATGAAATTCCCAAATAAGCGACGAACCTGATTTTACTGAATTAATACAATTTTCAATTTGCCTTTTCGTAATAGAATACTGTGGACAAAAAATAGTAAGACTTTATTCATAATTTTAAAATTCCTTATTTATTTCTCCAAATCTATTACGCCCCCCCCCCCCCCCTCAAAGTAATCCCCCCCCCCCCCGGCCTCAATACACTTGTACCAACGTTTTTTCCAATCCGCGAAACAGTTGTTAACGTCAATTTCCGGAATAGCCTCTAATGCGCGTAGCGATTCACGTTTAATGTCTTCAATTGAGTCTGCGGTTTCCCCGGAGCAGTCGTTTGAGTTTGCTGAACAGCCAGAAGTCACATGGAGCTAAATCAGGCGAATACGGTGGTTGCGGAACGATATGGGTGGAATTTTTGGCGAAAAAATCACGCAAAACCAATGCTGTATGAGAAGGTGCAATATTGGGGTGCAAAAACCAAGAGTTGCCGACCCATAATTCCGGCCTCTTTTTACGAATAGCTTCGCACAAATGACGCATAACACTCAAATAGTATTCCTTGTTGACAGTTTGGCCGGTCGAAAGGAATTCGGAGTGCAGCACACCTCGATAATTGAAGAAAACTGTCAACATCATCTAGATTTTTGACTTGCTTTGACGTGGTTTTTTCGGCTTCGGGTCACCTTTGGCACGATATTTGGCCTATTGATCGTCTGTTTCCGGGTCTTAAGCATAAATTCACTATATAAATCAAGTTCTGCGGTTTTCTTCGTCATTTTGTCGGTTTCTTCAAATCCAATACTTCTAATACGCGGTTTTAAAGCTTGTTTCATCGCGGCAATTTCTCATCTTGATGTAAATAAACCGGCAATTTTTGGCATGGGGGAACCTCAGAACCCCTGCTTTGCTTACGTGTCCTAAATCATTTTATTTCCTGTGAGCACTCACTCTCATTGGCTGTCTGGTTCGACATTGAGGGCTCATTGTATTTATCAGATGTGATATCCACTTTATACCCAAATTTATCCCTACTAGTTCTAACCCCGAATTTAATATTTTGTTTATTGAAATTAAAATTTAATTAATTTAATTTAACGAAGTTTAACAGTGCAGTATTTTATGAACATGACACACTATAGTAGCATTATAGTGTAAAAATATTGAAGTAAGAGAATTTAAATTGACTGTGAAAGTTTCTACAAGCATAATAGTGATTCCTAAACTTTCCTAAAAATTTAAATCCGCCATTTTTAATTCAATGTATGTGTAAAACTTCGTATAAACGAGTGAATTATAAATTATATGAAAAACTGTAAATAAGTACGGTGATGAAGTACTTTGAAAGAGGTCAATTTGCATATCGTAGAGTTTTTCCGAGCAATTTTCCCAATTCCAAAAACACCGCTACCAAATACTAAGCGCACTTTTGAGCTGTTCTGGATCAAAGCTAACAGATAAACACCATTCCATTGAAAAATCTAAGGGCCCCGGTTGTTTTAGGAAATCAAATTTGTAAAGAGGTCAATTTGCATATCGTAGAGTTTTTCCGAGCAATTTTTCCAATTCCAGAAACACCGCTAACAAATACTAAGCGCACTTTTGAGCTGTTCTGGATCAAAACAATCAGTTAAACACCATTCCATTGAAAAATCTAGGGGCCTCGGGTGTTTTAGGAACGAAATAGGAAATCACTCAACGAATGTTCACTCAAAGTCGAAGTAATCAATTACATAGCTTGAGCAGCATTTGTTCCATTTGAAAACAAATAAAATGCAAAGGCGTAAACGGAACGGTTAGAATGGGCCATCGTAGCTGAGAGGTAAGATTCCAATATTAATACTTCTTACGCCTCGTCGACGAATGTTCAATATTTTGAAAGGTTCGTCTTCTTTTAGAGAGCGTTTGTATAGAATTTTACCGAACTCGTTAGTAAACTTCATTCATTTAACATCGGTCCATCTGAATTTTTCACCATTACTATTCACATTGCGCCACGTACATTAAGATTTTACATTTAGATTTCTTCTCCATCTCGACAACTTCAAACCGATGTGTCGTGCCTGCTGACCTAACGAACTGATGCAATTCACGAGGATGGTGTATTTGAATATTGGATTTCTTCTTTTTCGCTCTACAATGGAATGGTACATGTCACACTCCATATGTGCATGTCCTGGCACGAGTAATTTATGATCTATAATTTTAACACTTGTCTTATGTTGAAGAAATGCAATGAACATCATGGCCATGTACGAATTCTTATTTTGACCAGCACAGCTATCACTGTAGAGTATAATATGCTCAATATTTTGCGACTAGTTCAAAAGATGATGACAAATGCAAAAAGCGATATCATTTTCTCCTCTTTCGGCAATCGCTTCATGCCACATGTAACAGTAAGGCTGGTTTGTGGTGCAATTGTGAACTGTTAAGTTGTAAGTCCACATCTGATTCTTAGAAAAGCTTACATTCTATCGAGGGTACGGTCCGGGAGGCATTGCTCTAAATCAAATGAATAAACTTGAACCATAGAATTAGATTGCGCTCGCTTTTTATCTTCTGCTCTGATATTAAAGGCAAAATCAGCCATTTCATAATATTGATTGTAGATCATTTAAAGTTTTTTTTTCTTCCACAAATTTAGCCATATACCGATCTTCATTTTCAATTCGTCGCACTTCGAACAAGTATCGGATTTCGGGATTTTGAATTTCAACCCCGTTTCTAAAATGGTTAAAAAATAGTATAAAATGACGAAATTAAAATAATCAAAAAAACGAACCTCTAAAAATTTCCGCGTGTTTTGTATTTTGAAATATTGAGATCTGATTATACTGGCTTTCGTATGCTGGGAATCCATTTATGTGTGTTCTAATTTCCATAATTTTTTCGTCCGATAATTTGTTCGTTGGTGTTCTCTTTTCGCTATTTCAGATAATTTTCTCTTAGCAACAACTTTTAAAATGCTATCACTCACATCCAAGGTTAGTTTTAAACACTTTTGGTAAACCACAATCTAGATCTTTCCACTAATAAGTAAAATACGCACGAAAGAGTCCTATTCGGCGAAGTTGTTGATTTTTTGAGAGTCACACGTTTTTTGCCTTCTATATCAATCAGTCCAGCAAGATAAACTGTTCTTAAATCATACGTAGGAAGTTCCCAATATTTCTTGAACATTTCAAACTGCTGTACATATGTAATTTTACCTTTACAATTTTTTACATTCATTCAATTGAATACATGTTTTTTCTTTGGTTTGGTCTTTTCGCCATTTTGGTTGAACAATTTTTGTAGACATAAACCGCACGTTCATCTTCTAAATCGATAAATGAACGATTCTGTGATTCGTGTCTGTCTGTGAATGCGGTAGAGAAAGAAGGAAGGAGCGATTCCGCTATTATTTCCACATATCCGAAAATGGAGTTATCATCTGATAATGAGGAATCACCACATTTGGAAGGGTTAAAATCTAGATCCTTATCACTATCATCTACTTCGTCTAAACTATCGTAAGCATTATCCCCTATATTTAAGAAACTTGGTTTTGTTTGATTATCCTCCGATATTTCAGATGCTGTAATTTCGCCATGGTCCAATCCTTCCTTGCCTAAATGAAGAAGGTAATACCTGTAGTTCGTTTGGCTTACTTCGTTTCGCACATTCACCTTGGTCTAATAAAACAATAATTAACAAAATAGCCTAAAGTAAATTCGTGATCAAAACATCTGACCTTTCCTTCGGAATTTAAACTTCCGAATTTGTTGTTTTAGCGTTATCGACGATCCATATAAGTTATTTCAGCTTCATAAACTTTAAACTGAATTTATTCGTTATTGCATTTGGTACATCAATTTTTATGTAGATAAGCGATTCTTTCAAATGCTAATGTTTGCGTTGATCTCCTTTTTTCATATATGAACTAGAGAGCGACTTTATGCAGAAAACAGTGAGCATTTTGTGACCTGAGCAAACCTATGTCAAATCTATATATATATATATATATATATATATATATATATATATATATATATATATATATATATATATATATAAATATATATATATATATATATATATATATATATATATATATATATATATATATATATATATATATATATATATATATATATATATATATATAAATGACGCGTGTGTTGATTTTGCTAAAAATGTGTGTATATTAGGAACATTTCCGATCGATAAACTCGAGAACTACTGCACTGATTTCAATGAAAATGTATATATATGTTGTTCGTGAGGAATGAGAAAAATTCTGTAATTTTTGGCCGGAAACAACCGGAAAGTGAAAAGTATATCATATTTTCACACAGTTTAATGGTTTTCTTGAATCCTTTTTTCAACTATAGATTATAGATTGAACTCTATTTGGGTGTGGTTTCACTAATCACTCATTTGCTCGGCAAGTTCAGTTTTTTGATTTCTATTTATCGACCAGCTTTGACAATATCGCGACTTTTTTGCAAATATGTCGTTTATTTTACAAAGCACTGCTCTCACGCTATTATTACACACCATAAATTATTATTATTTAAAACAAAAAAAACTATTCTAAGACCATAAAAAGGATATAAAAAAATTATATAATAAAAATAATAAGAAATAATCAATTGTTATGGCATCAAAAATACAAAAATAAATTAATCCCTTTTGATATCGCACAAGGAATAATATTACCTTTCAAGAGAAATATGCAAATTGAATATCCTCTTTTTCTATTAAACCATTTTTTTTTTCATCCTTATCCTTAATATCCGGCCGTAAAAATCTTCTACATATTGTACGCAAGGAGAACCGACGAACAATCAAATGATATGCAAATTAATTGAATTGAAAATTTATTTCCCGATCGAAAAAGTATTTTTTTTTCTCAGGCAAATCAAAAAACGTGAATAATTTTATGTATCCTTCGGTCCTTATGGGTATGAATATATAGGAATTATACGATAAGATGCGATGGAATTTGATCGGGAACGGATTTATTTATTATTATTTTAATTCATTTTTTATTTGAATGGAGACGTTTTTTTTTAAAATTTAAATTAAAATGTAAATAATGGTATTTGCACAATTGATAATCATGATCATCAGTTTCATCAGGATCATTGTTTCCGTGGAGATTCCTTTGTGCGGAAACCTTCGTATACGATATGTTTTGGGAATATTACTTTTCAAGTACTCACCCGTTTCGATGAGAGTTGAGAGTACATAATAAGGGGTTAAGTAATTATTGTTGTCATTTTGATGATGATTTAGGTGTATATAGGTGAAGTCAGTTTGATTTATCTATAAGACATTTTATTCAAAAACGCAATATCCAAAAAAAAACTTGACGATGATGCCGCCGCGAATTAATGAGAGTAAATTTTCCCATCATAAATCTATTCTGAATTAAGTAAAATCCATTATGTAAAAATTAAAACTAGAAATCATAAAAACTACTGTTCATTCAACTGCAAATCGGTCTTAAAAAATAATCATAAACTTTTTGTTGGATTTAAGAAATTCGCTTCACAAAACAAAAGAAATTTTTTTTGTGTTTTCGAAACTACTCGAAATGAATGACAATCACATTCACAATAGTTCAAAATATATAATTGCAAAGTGTTTATGTGAATTTTGTGTGAGTTACGCGAGTGTAATATAATTCGAAAATGAATTAATAATTGAAATAAATTTATGGGAAATTATATTATTGCAGTGCACTTAGAAAATTAATTATTATAAATCGCGTTGGTGTTGTTTCGAAAACTAAACAACAAAATAATTGTTATATTCAATGGATGCGATCAAACATGTCGATAAAATATCTAGCGACTTTCAAAATGTCTTACATTAGAAAGGTAGATTACTCATTCAAAAAAGTCCCATCACATAAACTATATACAGGTATAGAGCTATATAGATTGTGTGCACACAAAATCAAAATAATTGGCGTATACGCCGCTACGTTTCTTTTTATGTGCAGATCTAAGATGTGATATCGAGTACAGTAGACGATTACATCTAAACATATATACTGCAGTCTCTTTTCTAAAATATCCTCGCACATTTTTAAACCAATTTAATCTGATGCAATCAAAATTCTTTGAACTTGGTTTTTGTCACACAACGCGCACTCAGTCACAGCAGTTAAGGAATATAACAAACAGCCACTCGCAAATAATATCAAATCGCGTATAAACAAATTAAAATTTTAATTAATTGTGTGGCAACAATAAACATCAAATTTACAGACATTTATAATTTATCCTCGCACCACTTTTCGGTACACGTTTGATGGTGGTGCGCGAAGACGACGGTCATTTTAAAGAAGAATTTACACTAAATTATGGTAATATAAGTAAATCAAAATGTTAATCATATTAGACGATCCATATAAGATTGTGTTAGGTAATTATGAACATTAGCTAAGAAATATCGAGAACAGTTTGTTTAGTTAAATATTTTTATTTATAACCAATAGTATCAAATTCAAAATCAAATTTCCAGACATGAAAAACTCCGGAAATCAATATCTACGAAACCAAAGCTTCTTCTTAGCCGATTGAGATTGAATAGTTCAGCATTTGCTTAGAGATTAATGCGTTTACCGTACGTAGGTCAAAACTACTCCTCTAATTCTAAACAAATGGTTTAGAGAAATGAGGAGCTATAGGTCTACTTGTTTTTTAACTTCCGTTCTTTATTAAAAAATTTATAGTTTTTGTAGTCAAAGCCAAACCGAAACTGCCACACAACATGTGCTATCGGCTGCAGTAAAATTTTTATAATTAACACAAAAAACAACGAAACAGGTCAACTACGTGAAACCAACGCGGCGACGGACAACTCGGCAATGAACAACTCGGCGATGATCAACTCGGGGACGATCAACTCGGCGACGGGGAAAAAATTTGAAAAAAATCTAAAATGAAGATAAAAATTGACTGGTTTCGGGATTGTGGTTTGGTTCGAGTGGCGATATTTTTTTTAAAAACTATGTCTTAACCGATTTTAATGGAATTTTAAAATGAGTTTTGAAAGAGGTTCTGGAATATGACGACATGGGCCGGAACTCAGTCATTTATTAACCGATTATGATGGGATTTGGTTGGAATGGGATTTTAAAATTAATTTTTAAAGAGTTTTGGCATATGGTCAGGAACTTTTAACGGAACTCGGAAATATTCATTTAAATGCACCTGCCAATCAAACGTAAGTTCGCTAGATTAAACATATGCACACGACTTTTCCCACACACCGCACCGTTTTATATAAACTATTGCAGAATGTTAGTTAGTAGACACGATAGAAATAATTATGTTTCGTCTCCTTTTTGTCCCGACAAATTGTAAATCAAATATGGTCTCGGAGTTTTTAGGGTTCTGAGACTGACGCGTTCACATAACGCTACTTAATTATATTGGGTACGCTCTAGCCTCTCTCTATTCCCAACCCCACCTTCTCGTAGTGAACCCTGTAAACCTGTGAACAACAGAACGGGCTCTGAGGCAAGGCTGGGAAGTTAGCTTAGAATTGAAAGCAATTTTTTTTTGTGATAGATTGTATCTAGCTGCTTCAGTCACTCAACCTAAGGTGGCACCGAATACCCGATAGCTGCATGGCTATGGTGAGGCTTAGTCTTTAGTATACGAACTCCGAATTAGGCGACATTGTATTTTAAATCCTGACTTTCCTATAATAATGCAGAGCTCTAAACAAACAAAACAAGTGAGAGTGATGCTCCTCTAACAGCATCAAAATAGGCTGATGCACCTGCAAATGCAGCAAATGCTGAAGGTGATTGAACTTCTACTGAAAAAGTAACTCTAACTAAAAAGAAAAATCGACTGACGATCAAGCCACAAAAAAAACTGAAAATCGTGTTCAGTTGAGTGGGGCGGGGCAGAAACGTTTTAAATCTTTGAGAAAACATGGGCATTAATTGGATGAAGCTCGTAAATTGGCCGTAGATCCTAATTCCACTCGCGTTGGTGGTGGAAATCCTCGCAAGGCATCTGGTGATGGCGATAAACGAGATTCAATTAAACGTGTTGTCGGCAAAGCGTCAAAACCGGGGGTTACTTTAACAAAGATCGAACAGAGATTGGTACAAGAAAAAATTTCGAAAAAATTCTTTAATTTAAGGGAGCTGGTGTAAAACCATAATTTCTTAGCCAATCATTAAGAGATGGGTGGAAGGTTCTTACTTGCGCCAACCAAACGACACTCACATGATGTGTTTGTTTGTATGATGTATTTGTGTGTATGTGTGTGTGTTTTTATGAGCAGAGGAGGGGAACCTTCGATAGGTTTCACGCGTGAACCCATATATCAAACCCCCCGATAAACCATGCCGTTCGGCTCCGTGGAACTACCGTTAGGTATTAGTTCGCGAGGCAGGCTCAGCTTTCGCTGCTCGGCTAGAATTAACTCCTCACTGAGTTTCTGCTTCTTTCGAGGCGTCTCAACTCTCTCATTATCCGTGAGACACTTCCGTTTACGGCGTTCCACCATCTTGAGATGCCAGCATAAACTCTACTATATTTTCCGGCGTTCGTTGGACCCCACGTATACACATACTCCTTCTCTCCTCAGCAAATCGTGGACACTCGAATAATACGTGCTCTACATTCTCCGTTATTCCGATGCATAAAGCGCAATCTGGTGACTCTTCGTGTTTGAATTTTAACAGGTATGATCTAAAGCAACCATGACCCGTCAGAAACTGCGTCAGATGGTAATCTACTTCACCGTGTCGCCTGTTTAGCCACACCTCGATGTAGGGGATCAGGCCATGGGTCCATCTACCATTCGTCGACTCACTCCATCTTCTCTGCCACACAGTGATCGTCTCAGCACGTGCTAATCGGTGGTTCTCCGCTTTTGTTCGTTGACCACGACGCAGGTAAGTGGTTTGGCGCTCCTTGGCAAGTAGATCTATTGGGGAAATTCCCGCAAGAACACCAGCAGCATCTTCTGACACCGTCCGAAATGCACACAATACTCTCAGAGCATTTAACCTCTGAACTGTTGCTACTCTTTGTCTATAAATATTCTTCTCCAACGAGTTGACTCAAATTGGTGCCCCATACATCATTATAGATGTAACGACGTTGGCGAGCAGAACTCTGCTGCTCATCCGCGCTCCTCTTGTATTCGGCATTATTCGTGCTAGTGCCGCATTAACTCTCCTTCCTCGCTCGCTGGTGGTAATGAGATGTGCCTTATATGACAGTCTGGCATCGATCATTACTCCTAGGTGCCTGATGGATGATTGACTAACAATTTTTTGGGCTCCAATCTCTAAGGTTACGTCATCTTCATTACTTTTCGGCTAGTAATAAGGACAGCTTCTGTTTTATGTTCTGCTAGATGCAGCCCAGTAGATGTTAACCACTGTTGAATAAGTCTGACCGTCCTACTACAGATGTCCACAGTCTCCTCTCTGTGTTTTGCGACAACTATAATCGCGATGACGTCCGCAAATCCAATCACATGTGCATCACTTGGTATGGACAGTCGAAGTACACCATCGTACATCACATTCCAGAGTGTAGGACCTAACACTGATCCTTGAGGAACTCCACCAGTTACCTCGTAAGTTGTCATTCCTTCCTCCGTATCATACATCAAGATCCTCTCGCTAAAGTAGCTAGAAACTAGTCACAGCAAGTACTTCGGTACGTTCATCCGCGTCAGTGCGTTAAATATGCAGCTCCAACTTGCCGTGTTGAATGCGTTTTTCACGTCCAATGTAACTATGGCACAGTATTTTTTACTACCACGTAGCCATCGGGAACCGGATATCGCCTGGTGTGCCGTATCAACAACCTCTTTAATCGCATCCACTGTTGAGCGCGCCTTTGAAAGCCATACTGCCAGACTGTCTGTTGATTTGTCTCTGTTCCTTCCATTTACTAGGAAACACCCCCTCAACTATAAGCATGCAGTATATACTTCCGTGAATAAGTTTGGGTATGCTTTAACCGCCGACGTCAATGCGATATTCGGAATGTTATCAGGGCCTAGAGCTTTATTGTTACCCACTTTGCCACATGCCGACAGAACCTCCTCCTCAGTAACTGGTGGTATATCATCCTCCTCGTTGCCTAATACTTCTAACACACAATCGGGTTGCTGCGGGAGCAGATGACTCACTATGTGAGACAGCATTGCCGGGCATGTGGGAGCAGTTGCGAAATTGCAGTAAATTGAAACAGAGTTCCAATTTACGGGCTAAACGCACTGTATCGAAAATTCATTCAGTCAATTTTAACATTCGTCCAACTCGGACGTGTTTTCTTAGTTTCTCGTGTTTTAAGTGTTTCAATTTCAATTTTATGTATTTTTATTTTTTTAGTGTAAAAATTACCTAATAATTACCTAAATATTTTTTTTCGAAATGAAATTCCAAAGAGAAAGATTCCTGGCATTGATAATCCCTCCTTTACCAATTTTACTCAATATCGTGAGTGCCAAACATTAAATGATATACCCCGGCAATAATTTAATTTTCCCGAGATCAATTCCATCACAATCGGTTTCCGGTATTTGAGCTCCAGCAATTTTTATCAAAATCGTTCGAGCAAAAAAAAATAAACAAGTAAATCAAATAGAAAATTCTAATCATGCTTGCCTGTGCTTTCTTTGCATACATTCGTAATCGATTTTGTAACATCACACATGGCAAGACGGATTTAAAAATGTGTGGCCACCACTTAATCTAAATGATGAAAATTTCATAGCTCAAGCTAGTCGGGAAGTTTGAATTCAAAATCCCTCAATCCATTTTATATTTTAAAAAGGGAAACTGAATGATCAACTAAATGAATTTTCTAAATTTCAGGACCATCCCAACCGGTTTCTGGTTCTCGAAAACAGCCCCATTAGTAAATTTTTACAAAAGTCGTGAGTGCTGAAAAAATTGTTAAAGAAATCCTGCGCTCCACCAGACAGCATCAAAATCATTTAAGGTGGAAGAAAATGTGAAAATGAGACGAAGGTCAAAGCATTAATTATATAGCGAATGCTACAAATCCAATCATACAATATCACCGCAACACAACCTATACAACATTCCAGAATATGATGGAGCATAATGCAAAATGTATAATTAAATAAAAACACTGAACCCGTCACGAAGCATCATGGAGCAACAGGGCACAAAACCACATGTGCAACATAACGAAAAACATCTACCAACACTCCATGGCAAGAGGCAACATTCTGCAACATTGTACAATATGTCATTAACATCCCTCATTAAGTTGCAACATCAAGCAACATGACACAACATCACGCGGCAAAGTGCAATATGATGTAACATAATGTAACGTCCTACAACATGGTGTAACGTAAAGCATTATTTGAAACATCACGCAACATTCAACAACAGCAATCAACATCCCTAAACACGGTGTAAATGACACAACATGTCGCAACATCAATAAACATGGTGCAACATGACAACCCATCTGGGGGACCTCTAAAAACGAAATAGGCCCCAACATGGCACAACATAATGCAACATTGTGCAACATCACGCAACATCATGCAAAATCATGCACTACAGAAAGGTGCCGCATGCGTGAAGACCCATCGGAATCGATAAGAGGCACTCGAAAACCTCCCTCATTAATATTTATCAAAATCATTCGTAGCAAACTTTTTTTTTAAATGGGATCCGGTCCCTACCGTAGAATCTCCTAAACCAACTGTCCCAAAATTAGGGCTCATTACAATCCTTTCGTGCCATTAGTAAGCCATTATCACCGCAGTTTTATCATAATCGATCGAGCCAAAACAAATTAATAAAGGGCTCCGGACTCCAACAAAAGACCCTCTAACCGAACTTTCCGGAAATTAGAACCCATCCACTTTTTATTAAAATCGTGCGTACCGAACAAATTGAATAATAACACTAAGTTCCCACTGGAATACCACTTAAATTAATTTTTCCGAAATCACGACCTATCACATTTGGTTACACATACCCGAATACCCTCCTCAATCAATTTTTATTAAAATCGTGCGAGAAAAAAATTAAAAATGAACCCGGGCTCTACCGGAGCGCTCATCGCAATCGAAAACTCCACCTTAGGAAATTTTTTTAAAAACCGTGCAAACCGAAAAAAATTAAAGAAAAAGAGAGCGCGGGGGGGCCCTACGGATGACTGACCTTCTGAACGAATTTTTCCGAATTGCGCAAGCCAAAATTTTAAAAAAGAGATGTGGGTCCGACAGTATAATCTTCTAAGCAAATTTTGATAAAAATGAACTTCCAGATAACTCGTTCAGTAGCAAAAGGGCGCCAGACATGTAACCAAGAGTGGGAAGGTCCTGTTAAACTTTGACCATAAACCGAATAGCGGGCCTCTTGAAAGGTCCTGTCTTCATTGTTGCCGACTTCGGGACCTGTTTTATTGTATGATTCTGGGAACGTAGAACGCGTCCGTTCCGAGCCTTATTCCTATTATATCGTAATTGTTCAGATCATTTCTGATCTCAAAATTCGAGCGCACTCCGATCGAGATTTCTGTAGATTGTGTGTGTTGTGGGTAGCTTGCTAAAATTTAAACGTATGTTTATCTTCTAGCGATAGCCATATACTGGGTTGTTGTTTTCGTCGTCTGCGTAAGCTGGCCCGATTTGTAATATAAACAGCTGCGCTGCGCTATGTTGAGCTAGCAAATTACATATTCAAACAAAAGGTTGAATATAATTTGTGCTATTGAGCCTCATCCGTATTCATAATGTTATTTCTAAAGCCTCCGAGAGCTTTCCTTCAACTCAACTATTACCTTGCGTTTAGACCCATTCACTGGTGTATTGCACATTGTTTTCAGTTTTGAAGGAGGAATGCCTAAATGTGACAATGCACTTCAGAGTTCCCCTAGATGATATAATACGGCTGTTGAGCATCTATCGGAAATGCTCAGGGATATCCTCGCGTGGCACTTTTTTAACACAATCTGGTAGTCTAAAAAATGCGGTCGCCGTAACCAAAAACTAGTCAGTGGTATGCGGGCGGTATATTTCGCTCCTACCAGAAAGTGATCAGAATCAATTTTGGTTTTAATATCTTTAATGTTAAAAAATGCCATTTGAACACGAAGATATGATGAATTTGAGTGACCGTAACTCGATCGTTTGATTTCCACTTGTTTTTATAAATTTGCAAACGTAAGAAGTATGTGCTGGCTACCACCAGGTTTTACAGGAGAGTTAACTCGGTCGGTTGTGCATATCTCTTCGTTGTTTGTTGCAAATTGGCCGATTTCTGCGTTAAAGTCACCCAAAACAATCTTTATATCGTTTTTGGAACTTTTGTTTAAAACACTGTAAAGGTCATGTACTTTGGCCGTGTGCGTTCAGAAATGAGATATTGAAGTGGCGCATGTGTATTCTTATAGTACGCAGGTCCGGTTGTGGCTACAAATTGGCATAAACGTTTGCTGGTCATAAAACCAACTCCAAACTCGTGCCTATCGAAGTTTATGTTTTCACAAAAACTAAATCCGTGGCGACCATGATCGACGATGTAGTTGCCAATTTATCCAGTTTCTTGTAATAAAATTAGATCGAAGTTGTACTGAGATGCCTGATCGGAAAGTTGTTGCAAACTTTAAATCGTTGTTCTTATTTCGAGTGGAGATCGTTGTTGTAAATCCGAGTTAATAATTCGAGGCCTTTGTTGAAGTAAATTTCGTAACAATTGATTTTTGTTCCAAGTTGGGTTATTAACCTAACGCAATCCCTCTGTAGAAAAATGGCAACTTTACACATATTACCCATCCCAGTTACGGGGTAGTTACCGGTAGCCGCTGCGAGAAGGCGGTGTACTTGCTGAAGTTGAAATATGGAGCACTTGCTGAAGTTGAAATATGGAGACGGCACATTATGTGAGTTCAGAAGTCATTCCTTTGCCCTCACTTCAACCTCACAAACTGAACACTTTGTATATAAACATACAATTATTCTTCGTATTATTAGATTAAATATCATAGATAGATCGCTAATTTATACTTTATATAGAAATATAATGATTGAAAAGGCGAGCGTATTTCCTTATTATAGAAACCGAAAAACGCCGGAAACCGGAAACCGCTGTTTGCGAAAATTCGGTTTTTTGCAAACTCTGTTTTAAATTCGGGAAAACTTGTAAGGGTTTTCTCCAAAATCAAATTTTCTACAAGTAATTCGAGTGACAGGACCAACAAAAGTGTTTCAATAAAATTTTAGAAAATTACGCCATCTAGCGCAATTTTGTCGAGATTTAAAGAGAATTTTAGCCCTACACGACCTTAGTATGACATTTCGAGATAAACAAAACCAAAACTAATATTTTATTGTTATCAAAATTAAAATTAAAGCAGCGCGTTAATACAAACGCACACAAATTACTTCATCATTGAAATTCCATTCTAATCATTCACATACGCGTTTTTTGCTTTTGTTTTACATATTTAAATATAATTATGATTTTATTTCACATATTACCCACAATAAGATATATTTATTAATTTATCATTAAATAAATATTAACAGTAATATTTCTTCATGTACAACACGATACTTATAATACGCAGCGATAAGATAATACCGAACAACGATTTTTTTTTTTTTTTTCATTTTTTATAATTTATAAGATCAATTTACAAATATTTGCTGTATTTATTGTTGCTGGATGTGCGCAAAGATTGAATGATCGCTCATCAGTTATTACAGCGAAAAAAATGCGATGATTTATCAATTTAATGTGTATTCAAGACGCGGTGTGAATACAAAATTTATAAGATTAAATCAATATTGCGCTCGTCTCGCAAAAAAATATTTTTATTGAACGTATAATTGCGATAAGGTATTTTATATTTGACTCAATTATTACTGTACACAGCAATACGTGTACGTATTCTTAATAGTGTGACAGATCTGTTTCCCAAGTGAAAGACAATATTAGTTTCATTCGCAGCTATATCTGTACCAAAAAGGCAGAGTCGCCTAAGTGCAATTTGCTCAATGTTCGGAAACGAGGAATGAAGTTTTCTTCGATTACGGGAAAAAACAGATAAGATATTTACTTATCTTGCAAACGTTTTTAGGTCAGTTTTAGGTACTTGTTTCAATAGACCATACTAAAATTATGCAAAATCATTTAGTTTTGAGGAAAAACGATTTTTTTCACCTATTCGAAATTTCTGAATTTTATTTCTCGGCAAACAAATGTCTTAATATGACGTAAACTATTTTTCCATTTTTTGAATAGTGAAATACAAGAAGTTATAACCATTTAGTTAATTTTTTATCAAATTATAATTTTAAATCAAAATTTTAATTAATTTTAAGCTTCCTCCAATGTTGAGTCATCGCTATCAGCGATTCTTTCCATCGTTGAGATTTAAATAGAAATCATGATACAGCTCATTTATAAGGTGCAATCACAGTTAGATCGTTTTTTCTTTTCTTTACTTATGATATGTGGGACGTGGGTAACTGCAGCAGGGAAACTTTCGAATTTCAAAATGAAGCTTTGCATACCGATTCAGACCAATTTGTGTTAATTAGGGCTCACGGGGAAAATTAATGCTAGTCCAGGAGCCGAAAAAACGGAAACAGATAATTTCAAATTTCGCCTGAAAGACGAAAAACTAAATACGATTACTAGAAAAACCAGTAATAATTTACGACTAATTTTAAAACATTCTAAAGGCCGCTAAACTGATAAAATTTGTGCTTATCATAGAAATATAATTTTCATAAATTTTCATTCATAATCTTGGAAAAACAAACCAGCCCCTGAAAGATACTATATTTAAAAAAAACGGATATATATCGTTCAGTAATAATTGTCTTGAACAACAAATAAAATAATAGAAATCAAATGTTCTAAAATCCAAGGTATAAGCAATTCAGATAGTACATTCCTGTCAGGTATGTTCATTGCCATCCGAGAAATATAGTGGCTGAATTTGTGCTAATCCAGAATTGGCCCAATTCCATTGAACAACAACCACCGTTAAATGGACAATTTTCTAACAAAAAATGTTCTAAAAACCAATAAAGTTGGCACTTATCATTGCATATTCAAAGGGTAAAGCGTTTGGGCAAAGCGTTTTTACATCTATTTTCACCTACACAACATTTGGATGTTAAATTTAGTGTTCCTTAAAAACGCGCAATGTACGTTCCTGTTATTGAGGGCACTCATAATCTGTTTCCGTTTTGCTTTATTAAACTCATTTTAAATAACTAACTTAAAACATCTCCGAATGAATAGTCGGCGGCCAGCGAAATAACAATACAGTGGTACTATATGAACCTCCGCTGCTACAATGTAATTTATTCCACAATTCACCCAGCAGACGTCACGCGCTAAATTTTTTTTGAGAATGTAAGGGGATGGATTGCCTTAGTGTTAGTGATGTCCGTCAGATTGGTGCTGGGTAGGTAAATGTTCTCGTCAAATTATTTTGTTTTTATCCCGCATTTTGAAGATTGTTTTTAGGGTATAATCGACGAGGTTCACACAGGTATGGTCATTCAGCCCAAGAATTTTCTGCACTCCAACAGTCTTAGTTTTGTGCATTTTCATCACCGGCCGTAATCAGAATGTCTCTATTCGGAATTGAACCATGTTTGGTCCGTGTTTATATCTCACTGATCGTTACCAATTTATTAAATTAACGATTCTGATCAAGGCGTAATTTTCACGAACCTCTGATGGAAAACTAATAAATTGTGAAAATCAATTTTATATTTTAAAAGTATTTAGTTTCGCTTGTAATGAGTTGACATTTAATTTTTTTATTTTACAATCAATCCGAGCATACAGGTTAGCCTAACGATTTTAAATTAAAAATACATCATTCAACCATCGGTTTCTCATGAGGATAAGTCGGTAGCTCGGCCAACGTTAGAAGCATAATTTGCATTTTCAAATAAAATTTAAATATTTCAAACTTAATGTTTCTGGCTGGGCTTCCTAAATAATGTCAATATACATTTTAACGAGTTTAACAAAAATATGTCAGACAATCCTAGAATTAACGGTGAATCCAGATACTTGGCACCCTTCAACTCAAACCGCCTTCTCCATGTACTGCAAAACTCTGCACAGATGGATATTTATTTCTCCGTTACTCGTGGGACAAAACATGGATGAAACTGACACTACAAAAAAAGAAAAATCGGGCGCTTTTAAAAACCCCGAAACAAATGCTGGTGAGATTTTGGCTTTTAGGAATGGTATCTAAGGCATATTAGGTCATTAGGCGTGATCCGCAAGACGTACGTAGAAAACAAAAACAATATAGGGCTTTGGCTATTAGGACTGGCTCTCAAGACATACTGAAACGGACCACAAGCGCGAACAAGGCTAGTTCCTTGAATGCAATTGCTAGGAACAGGAGCGCAAGCAAAGATGATCCCATAGTTTCAACAAAACGACGAAAAGAGTCTCGGAAATTCAAACAAAGCTCAATAATATTTCGTTAGCGACGAGAATGGACATGGATATGGGAACGCTCTCATGGGCTGAAGAGATTACTGAAATGAAGCAGGAAGATTCATCTGAAGACTCCTATAGCGACTTTTTCTAGTCTAGCACCGGACCGGACTTCACCTAGTATCTCTGCTAATGCTGCCTTTTTATACAGGGTCCATGACCGTTATGGTCATCAGAAGATGTCAACTTGTCACGATCCTATAGTGTCATTCCCGGCAAGCTCGAGTTGGTTCACGGTTTTCCCTCATAATTTTTAGGAAAGTGGTGACTAAGGTCTGCCCCACTTTCATTAAATTGCTGGACCATATGTATCCGTATTCGTGGACTCTGTCGAGGACAACCACAATTAAGTTTTCTTTTAGCCCCTCATTGAAGGGCCCCATTAGCAGTTTCCTGCGTTTTAGTCCTCTTTGCATGCTTCTATGATTCCTCCTCCGATGTCTGCCTTGAGTAGAGAGTTAAGCAGACCTAGAGCAAGATCTTGGATCATAGCGGACCTCAGCGAGTCCAAAAAAAATTCTGGAAATTGTACAAATTGGAAATCTTGAACCGAAACCGCTGACTTGGAAGTGGCCAAGTTGAAAGAACGAATGGCTGATTATAGGTTATCTATTATCATATTAAGTAGAGCCGCTGGCTGCGCTCGCGAGAATAATGGTTTAATAAGTTAAGGTTTCAGTGCAGTCATACTTAACATTTATTAGATAGATGAGGGAGACATTTTGAAGGCGCTGATACCGGTAGAGGCTCCAACTCTCTAAAAAGACTCTCTACAGACATAAAGATGTCCACTTTGATGGGATTCTACTTTGTGGATACCTGGAGGAATCACAATCAGAGGAGGACTCTGCTGCAACTGCGATGGAGGTTCATGTAAAGAAGGAAACCTAATGTTGAGGTTGCTGTTGAAATAAATTCATCACTCCAAGGCAGATTCTGTTGCACGCATGCTCAAACTAAGAGCAGAGGAGATAAACATTGTGCTAGTAAAAGAACCTTAAGTCAATGGTGACCGGGTACTTGGACTTCGGACTCCTAAATATAAACTGGTGTACGCGAAGAAGGTAGATAAAAATCGTTTCTGATTACCTTCCACATGACGGGCAAACCATCCATCATTTTATGAAGCTCAAAAAAAGAGGGTAAAGAACAAACAATTATAGACATCCAGGGGCCCTATTCTTTAAATCGGTGGAAATTCCCGCATTCGGTATATAATTTGCTTTAAAATTCTTTATATTATTCGAATTTTTCGTCCGCTACTTTAATCGTTTTTTCAAATTTGTTTGCAAGTTTTCTATTATTTATTTCCCTACTAAGGGAATAATTCCGCATCCATTTCCCCACTCGGAATTTTTTGCTTAGTAGAGAAATAACCAATAGAAAACTGCAAAGAAATTTGGAAAAATCGAGTAAAGTAGCGGACGAAAAATTCGAATAATATAAAGAATTTTAAAGCAAATTATATTCCGAATGCGGGAATTTCCACCGATTTCAAGAATAGGGCCCCTGCTGACAAGTGTTCCAAATTCACAACAAACAATCTGGGAAGTATATTGACCCAAATGAACGAGGTGAGTTACTTCCTTGATTCTATTCTTGGAACTAACTTATGGATATTCAATATTGGCTATACACCAACGTTTATAACTAGAAATAGACAAGAAGTACTAGAATGGGAAGGTATCAGAGGACCACTCATTTTCTGATCATTGAATAGGATAGAAAACACGTCAAAAAACCTAGCTATAGAAATAAGAGGACAATCGACTGGAATATACATTTTTGAAACTTTCTCAGTAAATCATTACCAGTACCGGTTCCAAACCCCCGGATTCAACGCAAAAGCGTGATGTTCTAATGGATCAGCTATCCGACGCCTTAATAAGGCTTAGGTACGTGACCTGTTAATAGAACTCTGGGTAATTTTTGAACCTAGTGGTGGGTAAAAAAAACTTCAGCACACCTGTAAAAATTGCAGACGGCCCCTTAGAAGAACTAAGAAAACAAAAGCTGCTAAAGGACTGGGACTGCTACAATCAAGTTCTTTATTAAAATACAGCTGTCCTATTAGATATCTAATCTGTGTAAAGTACTATCTCTAAGACCCACCACTCCGAGTTCTTTCCAACGACTCGATGGTTTTTGGACTGTAACTAGTGCAGGATCCTTGGATCTTCTGCTGGAAACAAACTTTCTAGATAGCTCCGACTTTGCACTACAAAGAAAGAGTCACAGGTATTGTATAAGCCACGTTATAAGCAAGAACAAAATCCTGTAGGTTATAAAAATATATATTCACGGATGTCCAAAAAACGACTGACACAATCTAACTCTGGCTAGAAGTTATCTTCAAGGGCCGCCTAGAACTCTGTCACATTTCTAGTAAATGGACTGATGTTAATGTAATATTTATACTTAAGGCGGGAAAAAGCTAACATTCCAGTCCCAAAGACCTTAAACCTTAAGTTTAGGCGATTCCCTAATAAAAATGTTGGAATGACAGATAGAAGCATTCATTTGGAGTTCGATTGAGCCAAATAGACTATCAAAATTTTAACATGCATACTGCAAAGAGAAATCTGCTGAAGTAGCCCTTGCCTTTAACATAAGGAATACTCCATGATAATGTTTCTGGATATAGAAGGGGCTTTTAACAACAGATGACCAGAGGCGACAATGCAGACATTCTCTTCTCTGCGCCCGGACGAGTTACTCAGGGCCTCGGTAGATCAAATGCTTAAAATCACGATCGTAATGACCAGCCTGGATGGGTTTTTTAATACCAGATTTATGATCCGAACTACACCATAATATGGGGTATTATCCCCTCTTCTTTGTAACTTGCTCAAAAATAACCTGTTATTAAACCTGGAAGGGTGCAACTTTAAGGTGTTTGCTTATGCAGACGATGCTGCGATTGGTGTTTTAATTTACGACATTTTCTATAAGTGCGGGTTAACAGTTGCGATTTGAATGCGGTTTGAATGGGAATCTACACAAAACTGAGTTGGTTCCTTTTCTCTAGGAAATACAAACTTCTTCAGGTCAACCCCCTTAGCTTAAATAGCACTGGATCTCTGCAAGCTCATTTTATTAAATGGGGGTTACTATTTGATCGCGCTTTAAAGACTCTAACCCGCTTAAAATCCTCGGTGAAAGTACAGCAAACAGCGCCTTCTGTATTAGTGGAGCGCTTACAATCGCATCAAGCCCAGCAGATTCGTTTTCATCTCACACCCTTAGTTATCTTAGGTAAACAAATCGCAGCGAGATCAGGTATAAGGCTCATCTCCATCTACATGTGGAACTGTTACAATTCAGGACCCTCATCTATTAGGAGTGACATTCCAACCAGAGAGGACTGATTGAGAGAAACATTTTTAAACAATTAAGGAGCTAATTTCTTAACTGATGGTTCAAATATGGATGGGGAAGATTAGAGTGGGGTGTTTTGTGAAGAAACCGTTGATTGGTTGAGGATATAATGTGATTTTAACGGACAGTTAAGCTTCAATTAATCAAGCGGATGCACTTGTTGTTCGACAAGGCACACCTACTTCATCAAGCAGGGCAGATGTTGGTATACCGCTTGATACGTGCAAACAACTGCTTCAAGAGGAAGTTAAAGAACAATGAACGAAAGATGATCCAATAGTACCTCATGCGTAATAACTAGGCAGATCAAGGTCTAGATAGCTGGTATCACTGTGGTGGCGGCATGGGACTCTCCCATGGGACATGAACTGTTCTCCATTTGATTTGCCCCTGTCCTCATCTAGGGCTTAGTATACTGAAATCCCAGCGAGCATCCCTCCTAAATGACTTGACATAGATCTCAGTTAAATGGACGTCAAGGATATCCTACGCTTCGTTGGAAGCTCATAATGATTCGATGAATAGGTTAGGAAACAAAACAATAAGACACGACTACGGACCTGACTGTGGCTATGCCAGTCCTTTAAGAGAACCACCATAACCTAACCTAACCTACAAGAGAATCAATTTTTTTTTTGTAAGGTAATTTAAAAAAAAAATTTAAATCAACAAAACTTATTTTCAACACACTCTATGGGGTTTGGCGCTATTCGAGGTACTCCTGTAAATATATCGTAAACAATGTTATAAATTAATCAAAACCACGAACATAAACAGATTTAGATAATAACAAATTATGAGGAACGTTCAAAATTTGAATTAATTATTTTAATTAGAAAAATTTAATTTAATTGTTTTCTAAGAATTTTATTTTAGGTACGAGTATACTCGTATGTATCATTTTATTTGTCGTCAATATTTAGACTGGGATTAACACGATCGCTTAAAATTGTATATTTTATAATTATTTATACTCGTAATCAAGAGGCAAATACGGACCAAATAAAAATTCAACAAAATTTTAATATCACATCATGATGATTATTAAGAAATTGTGCGGTGATTACGATAATGCGACAATGATAATTCAGTAGAAGAAATAAATAATAAACTGTTATACATTATTATAGATATCTTATATGGGCCCGTATCTTAACATTTGTACGTATCTACGACCTTGAGCAATATTTATTTTATTTTCGGTTCTCGGAGCGACAAGTCACAAATTTATCTTGATCTTTACAATTTTGCCAATTTTATCAGCGATATTCGCTCTTTCGTCCGTCATACAAAGTGTACTTTATTTACAGTTTCGCAAAAACATAATCTTGCACACCCATAAAAGACACAATGCGCCTCAAAAATATAAATTCTAGTTACTACCATAGTTTACTACCATAATGACTACTATACGATTAAATCGTATAAGAGATTAAAACTTACTCATTCCGTCTAAACGTACATTGGGTTTTCCCGTGCAAGTACAATCGTTACCAAATATCTATGTAAATGAAAAAGTTTGGTGATTAATCCACCAATCCTATTGTTCATGCTAATAAAAGATTATTGCGAAAATTGTCTTCAATTGATAAAGGCAAAATGGTTCACCTGCCAATCTGTTCTTTATACACTGTAAATTTTATACAAGGAAGCCCTCGATTCTGAGAAAAAATCAAAGTCTAGTCGAGAGTAGGTCAACCTTATCCAGATGTGTAATAAATTATTTTTGTGTCAGGTTACTCGGGATCGGCTCTAACCGGAAAAGGCTTCAAATATGTTATTTAAAGTTCGATTTTACCAACTTTAATAATTTATTACACCAGGCCCTCCACCAGATATTGGGTCAAATGTTACTCGTTAGGCATTGTGGACGGTAGATCAAACTCATACAGGTGTGTAATAAATTATTTTTGTGTTAGGTTACTCGGGATTGGCTTCGAGTCGTAAAATTTTAACATTTTTAATTTAAAGGTCGATTCTACAAAATTTAATCATCTAGTACACTAGACCACCAGATATTTGATCAAATGTTACTCATCGAATGTTGTGGTGGCCAAGCCAACCTTACCAAAGTGTGTAATAAATTGCTTTTGTGCCAGAATACACGGAATTGGCTCCAAACTGTAATTTAAAATTTTATACTACCTTTATTGATTTATTACACCAGACCGGCACCAAATACTGGATCCAGTGTTACTTTGTGATGGCCAAGTCAACCTTATCAACGTATGCCAATTATTATGTTTGAGTCAGGTTAGATGGAATTTGCTTCAAACGTTAAAGGCTTCAAATTTGTTTTTAAATTCGATTTTATACCACCTTTAATAATTTATGGCACCGCCACCAGATATTAAATCAGGTATTACTCCTAGAACATTGTGGAGGGTAGGTCAACCTTATCCAGGTGTGTAATAAATCATTTTTGTGTCAGGATACGCGAAATTGGCTGTATATTTGTTGTGTCGTACTGGGGGTTGTACTAGAATTTGATTACAAAATAAATTACAATATAGTGGAATAGTTCAATTGCCAGAATCTGCCTCTAAAAGTGAGGCTCTTTAAAACAATATTTCTCTGTAAAGGTAAAGAAATATGTACCCCTGAATTTATTACAACAGCCCACATCCACAAAAATAGATAATGATGTATCGAATTTCCTTCCTATGCGCAGGAAGGAAGTTCGATACATTATGATTGATGTTTGTGGGTGTGGGGTGCTGTAATAAATTCAGGGATACCTATGTCTTGCATAGTAAAGAAGTTCAATGCATTTCGATCGATTTTTTCGGTGTGGGTTGTTGTAATAAATTTAAGAGGTATGACCTTTACAGAGAAATATTGTTTTAAAGAGCACGAATGTGAAAAGAATGCTAACCTTTGCCACTGAACATGCAAATGAACGAGACATCAACTTGCAACATCCCCAAAAACAGCGCAATGGTAAAGATTCTACAGAAATGCAAATAGATCGTTCTGGACGAATGCACGATGGCCCACAAAAGTTCACTGGAGGCGCTGAACAGAATGTTAAAAGATCTTCGTGGCAATAAAAACATTTTTGGTGGAACCATGATTCTGTTATCTGGTAATTTTCGTCAGACTTTTTCTGTTATTCCACTTTCAACTGCAGCTGACGTTCTAAACTCGTGCTTGAATCATCAAATTTGTGGTGGCATATGAAAATCCTTCGATTGACGGCTAACATGTTAGTGTTTTTGCAACAAATCGAACTGCAGATGTGTTTTCGAAGCAATTGTTTGGTAGCAATTGGTAATGGGAAAATCGCAGTTGGCATCTCGACCGGATTTTATCACATTGCCCACAGATTTCTACCAGTTGACCGAATCAAAGGCATACCTCATTCGTCGTGTTTTTCCGAACATAATGCAAAACTTATAAAATCTTAATTGGCTGAGCAAACGAGCAATATTGGCGTCAAAAAACCAACATGTCTATCATCTCAACGCGTCCATTCAAAATTGCATTCAGGGACAGTTGTTTTCCTTCAAATCGGTTGATACATCAGTTGAACCAACCTCGACTGTGCAATAGAACGAGACTTGCTGTGGAAAAGATAAAGTACAGAGAAGAGGATGTTTTGATTCCGCGCATCTCGATTGGAGTTTCCATGTTTCGCACATGGACAACATGGCAAGCAATCATCTTTGTTTGTTTACGCGCCAGAAAACGAAACGAAAAACGTAGTTTACCACAAAGCTTGGCATTCAATGTCACCCTCATATCTTTTGAAAGTAAATTGAATTGAATTCATTTGAACTATGGACGAGTTTGATTTAATCACAAACGAAACTCAAACAGTATACACAGTGCGGCCATTATTGCCGATACCAATGAATTGGAGTTGGAAAGTTGATTGGGATTCATAATTGCTTATCAAATCAATTATAGGTGGTACGAAGTTCACCGGGTCATCTAGTTCTTAATATTATAATATGTACTTGGTTATAATATAGGGTTTTCCAATAAGAGGTTTAGTTTTGAATAGTCTGCTCTTTGGGCAGCTGTCAACTTTGAAGCTGTCATCTTTTGACATTTGACAAGTAAACACTACGCCATTACTAAAAATGGTACGATACACGCTTCAACAACGCAATGAAATTGTTAAAATTCACTACAAAAATGGTGAAAATTTTGCAATAGTGAAACTGGTGGAAAAATTTGAGCTGTTGGGACAAGTTAGCGATGTGAAGAATCGACCCAGGTCTGTCGATTTCTCGTCGATCTTTGGAATTAGACATTCCACAAATGATGATATTGGAAGATATTAATTTGGACGACGTTTATTTTCAGCAAGACGGGGCTACGTGCCACATCAGCAACGAAACAATCGCAATTTTGCAAGAATAGTTTCCTGACCATGTTATTTCTCGAAGAGGTGATCACAATTTGCCACCGAGATCTTGTGATTTAATACCATTAGCCTATTTTTCTTTGGGGCTACGTGAAATATAAGGTCTATGCCAATGCTGCACAATCGATTCAAGGCAATAAAGATGGAATTCGTGAAGTTATCGAGGTCATGGAAAATTTCATGAAAAGGGTATGGTGCTGCAAGCGTAGCCGTGGCGGCCATTTGGCTGATATCGTTTTCAAATGTGTAATGGCATACCATCCTCTTTACAATGAAATAAACATTCATTGATTTCTCTTAAAAAATACTCGTTTTTTAAAATATCACAATGAAACCTCTTATTGGAACACTCTATACAAAATTTTATAAATTGTTCTCATCACTAGATGAGGATTTCCTCACTAATTTTCTTACTAACGTGAACCCTAACTAATAATTCATATTCCTCAGGTTGTGTTTATAGATCTCTATAGTTAGACAAATATAATGAAAATTCTTAGGGCCCCAATATATGGCCCTAAGAATTCTCATTATATATTTGTTACCATTTCCAAAAATAGGAGTTCCCTGGCTTTGGAGCTTGATATTATTTTTCTAATTTTCGTACAGTTGGGTGCAAAAAATTCACACAGTTGTAATTTTTTTTTCTTCATCCGGAAGAAGAAAATGAATGCTACACCACAGGGAGCTGCTTAAGTGGTGGCACTAACTGATGCGCAGTAGAACCAAAGTGACAACTAAATTTGAGTCGATTCTCCGTTCGTCGAGTGTACCAGAGATACGAGATTGATATTGCGAATACGAAATTGATCAAAGACCAGGCAAGGCTGCCTTCAGTTCGCTCGAAAGCATTTTGAATTTACAGAAGAACAGTGGAGAAAAATCCTATTCTCCGACGAGTGCAGTATGTGTTTACATGGCAACGATGGACGAAGAAATGTATACAGAAGATCAGGAGAGCAATTTTTACAATGTTGTATTGAAGAACGTGTCTCGTATGGTGGTGAATCGTGCATGTTCTGAGGAGGTATATCACTGGAGGCAAAGACAGATCTCCGGAGCGAATACTGGTGGCCGATCAAGTAGGCCGATCGACGACTATGTCGTACCTTTTGCCGGGTTTATTGGCGAAAACTTTCTGTTTATGCAGGATAATCCGAGACTGCATATGGCTAGTCTAGTGTACCTTCAAGAAGTGGTTGTTCCTATGATAGAGGGGCCAGCTCGAAGGCTTGACCTCGATCACATTGAACATTTATGGTACGAACTGAAAAAATAAGTTCGAGCCAAAGTTATTGCTCCAACGAGCCTCCAGGAGCTGCAACAGGCGGTCGCAGATGAATGGGAGGTGATACTTCAAGATTTGGTGACAAATTCACATAAAACGTGTACTTCAGATGTTGACCTCAAAATTCTCTTTGTTCGCACGGTATAAGTATAAAAAAGTACCACTGGATAGGTGTTGAAACAGATAGTTAAACAAACATTGGAGTTTTGATATTTTTCATTTTTTGCTGAAAATTGATCAATGTGCGTATTTTTTGCAGTGTATTGCCCCACCCAGTTTACCCGAGTATGAATTAAAATTTATCCGGTTATCTCAATTGAATTCAATAATTCTTCCTTATGTAGTTCAGTGTGTAGGGTTTGCTACTAATCTGCCTCGGATACTGATTTTATAGTTATTTTTGTAAAACTTTTGTTAACCGCAATATTCGTCTTACAGAATATTGATTAATGAAATGGGAAATGTATTATAATTTCGTTCGGTTTTTAAAGATAATTGCAAAATAGTTAAAATAATGTTAATAAGTTAAAAGTTACGTTAATTCCGCTTTGTACAGGTATCATTTTGATATGCACCGACACATGAAACGTTTAGCATAGACTTAGTAAAAACTTCACACTGCTGTCTAAACATGTGAAGTTTTTGCTAATTTGTTTACTAGTAAAACTTTAGCAGTATCTTCACATGCATTTAAAGAGCTTCACTTTTGGAGGCAAATTCTGGCAATTGAACTATTCCACTATATTGTAATTTATTTTATAAAACTTCTAGTATCACCCTCAGTACGATACAATGATTTAAAACGGTTGCTCCCATTCGAGGTACTTTTCTATGTGTTTAGTTATACCATTTTATTGAAATTTATTTGTAAAAAAATTGTAATGCCATCCCCAGTACTATACAACAAAAATTCACAGAAATACAGAAGGCCTGGGGTGATGAAAAATATATATATTTCTTAAATTAAACTCCTTATGGGGTAATTTTTGGGGGTTGAGCAATGCTAATATGTTGTAATTAATTTGTAAAAAATTCCAGTACCATTTTCATTCGATTGTGCTAAAAGTGCTGGTGCAGCATTAGGGTAATAATAATCATCTTGACCACTTGTCGGTACACCTCGAATACGGTAACTGTAATAAAATCAGGTTTCACAGGTTTCATTGAGGCGGGCCAATTTGGTCGATGCAGGTTTAGAGCCCTAAATTCTTCCCTCATGTCATTATTTTGTGGATTTTTATTGATAATGTTTTACCAGTTTTACCAAAAGTCTGGTAATTTTAATTTTTAGTTCTTGAAATCAAGTGTGGTTTATTCGAGATCTAAGTTACATTCGTGGAAAAATAAAGTCGGGTGTTGGCCATATTCACCCTCCATTTGTTTTATATGAGTTCTGCTAACTTATTGTAAGTTTAGCAGAATTCAACGCTATAATTGGAATGGGCTGAGCCTAAAATAATATAATAGAGCTTCTTAAAAGCCATCTTCTAGTGTTCTGTTGGCTGAGTTTTGCTAATGTTGTGGAGATAAACTAGAGACGGTTGATGCTTTGACTGTTAATCTAAATTTGTTTAGGAATGAATAAACCGAGAAAAATGAAAAATTTCAGTACTCTCACCAGCACGGGCTATTTCCAACATATCTCAACAGATCGTGGTTTAATTCCGCAACTGATACCCATTAATCAACTCGACGTCATACTAATAATAATAGTTAATGATAAATGTCATCACTTTAACAAATTAACCATGTACACACATTCTTATATTAGAGTCGCATATCCGCATTAATTAATTAATTTATATAGATCTACATTCTACAGATTGTTAAATATGCGAGATGGACAAATCGCGCAACAATTTAAGAATTGAATTCAACCCGAAAAACAAACAAACAACCAAAATTATATTAAATCTAATTATATCATCACCAAACCATATAATTTTCAACCCAATTAAAATTTCAATGTACATAAATTATTTTTGCTATTTAGCCACCGCATAGTACTAAACATACTTTCACTTTATAAATTCGCGAGTCGCGCGCTTCTCTATATACTTTATTGTTGTTGGGCGTGAGTGTGTGTGTATATACAAAACTCATCTCAAAATTTATTGTTTTTAACGACATCATTATACTATATATATAGTCCATATACTAACTATGCGACTATTATTATTATTACTGTTGGCTGGCTAAACTACAATTATTTATTTTTTCCTAGCTTAGCCAAAAAAAAAAAAAAATCTAAAAATGCTAAAAACCGCATAGTATACCCTCACATGTAGTGTGTGTACGTTGAAATAAAATCGCAGCGAATACAAAAACCGCCGAATAGCCAAAATAGACGGCAGACAGACACATATCATTTCTATATACTTCACTCATCATTTATCTTACAAATTTTTTTTTTATGTTCACGTAACATAACCAAATCATCATCATCATCATCAGTCAACATGCATTACAGACATTTGTACTTTTTGGTCGATGTTGACGATGATCATCATTGCTCGCCTCATCATTTAGAGTAAGTATCACATATGAATATGATGTATTGTTTATTTGTTTTGTGTTTTGTTGTTATTATGATTGTTGTTTTATGGATATTTGCGCGAGTACAACACAAAAAAAAAACATCAAGTTGGTTATGTTGTGTGTGAGCGCATTAAATTACAACATTAATTTTTACTGCAACAACAACACTGCACTGCGATCACAACATATTCGTGTGCAATTAAGATTTTTTCACAAGAAATTTGCGTCTGTGTTTATCCGACTGTATACGTGAACCATAAGTCGATAGAAAATTCCTATACTCACAAGCCTATATAGATGATAATGTGCAAGCGAGAATTATCATTACCGAGTTATGTGTATATGATGATGATTACATATTTTATGCTGCGATATCCTAAATGAAAATTGATTCTGCGTATTGCGGACTGATAGGAAAATGTTTTGATTAATTGTTGACTATATAAATATCGTTGTATGGTTGCGAAATATGTTTCTCGATCCACTCATAATTTATGTGAAGGTCAATGTTAAATAAGTGTTCGTTGGGAATGTGCAATGTACCCGGCGATGATTGATGTGTACGTATGGAGCGCGGAAAATTCTCATCTTTCTTTCATCCTTGGCGCGATAGTTTATGCATTTTATTCAAGCTAATTAATTTTCATTTATTTACTGTGCGGTTGTGTCTTGTATGCACAAGTGTCATCACTTTCAAGTCGATATATGATATCATTGAGACATTGATAACTGTTCATTGCACTGTGTGATTTGTGGTGTGATAAAGTATCAGTGTCATTCCATGATTTATATATTTTTACGTATGATGCTGTAGTTTTTTTTTTGTTCATGCACGAGCTAGCATTTGTACTTCATTTATGTGTGGAATATGAGCTAATTATTTACGTGATTAACCTACTTTACGTATATACATCAGGTATTATGTGTACGAAGATAATAAAATGATTAGAAGACAGTTTAGATGCGCGTTTATGAAGAAATGTAAAATATTCAGTGGTTTTAATAATTAGTAAAGTGTGTCCATGTGTGAGTAACTGCAGAAGGGAAACTTTCAAAATAAATAGTTTAACTTGTATAGCATTGAAGCCCAATTTCTGAAAAATTAGTGCGATCGGAAAAGTTTTGTGCTGGTCCAGGAGCCGAGTAACCGTCTACCGTTCAATAATGCTTAATATATACGGCATTAATTAATTAAATAATTTCCGACAAAGTGTTCTAGGGTCTAATGAACTTAGCACTTAGGTTATTACACAACTCTCGTAAACAATTCTGATTTGTTGGGGTGAAACCCTAAAGTACAAATTTTAATTTGGTACGTTTACTAGATCAAGTAGCATGGTTCTTTGAAGTTTCCTTTCAACGACAGGGTTTCCATGTTTCTGGAGCTTTATTTCGTATTTGGCGGCATGTTTTTTTATTTCATCTTTAATCTTGTGTACCACGGAGCATTTACGATGCTACGAAGAACCTTGTTTTGAAACGTCTGTATAATTTTAGCATTTGTTTGCTTAGTAACTACAACCCCAGAGTTGAATGCCATAGGTCCATATCGGCTTCAATATTTGCCGATATAGCAGCAGCTTGTTGTGTATTGTAAGCTCAGAGCATCGACCTATGAGCCAATACATTTTTCTGAACTTAATGTTACGTCCTTTTTTTTACTTTTTGACATGCTCTCTCCACTTCTTCTTTTAATTCTTTAAGAGTTACTGGGCGAAAATCAAAACCATCTAGCTTGTAGATTGACATTATATTTTCATTGGCCGTTTGTCTTGGTAGTGGTTGGAAAGTATCCTCGAGATACTCCGCAAACAAATCAGCCTTCTCTTAAGTACCTCTTGGCCCTCACCCCAGGTTCCATCCTCCTTTTTAGGTGGAGGCACTTGCATTTTGGGCCTTTTGAGTCTCTTCGTCGCATTCTTTCTAGTTCTTTGCCAGGTTTCACGTGCCCGTTTCTTAATAACTCTCTAACTACACAATAGTAGGATATGTTCAGCTTTTTTCTTTTGTATAATGGGGGTTTGCCAAACAACATAGTGAATTGTTTCTTTGAGTTGTCCTAATTCATCTTCTAACTGGTTAGAATTTCTTATCGGTACATGAAGATTGATTTTTCCTCCATTACTAGACGAAAGAGGTCCCAGTTTGTTTTTGAATTTGTTAATCTGGGTGCACTCGCTCTTTGAATTGCCATTTCATTGACTGTGCAGGAACCGAGGAATGATCCGATACTAGAGAATTAGTATCTTTAATGTAAATGTAGTTCTGGGATATACCTCTTGCTACATAAAAGTCTATTAGGTCAGGTATCTTCTATGGGCCAGTATGTTGGGGAACCACTAGAGTACTGCTCTGCTTAACGCAATTATTTACAGTTTGACGTCGCAAGTCTAGATCACCAATAGGTGTTTTTCGATTTAAAATCACCTCCAATAATAAAATCACGTTCAAGCAATTTAAATAGTTTCAGGTAATCCTCCCTTTTCAAGTTAGTTCGGCGAGGATAATATATTGCAGAGACAGTAAGCTGTCTGTGTTTAATTTGGAGATCCTTACGTTTCTTCAAACCTTTCACAACCTGAGCAAGTGAACTTCTTTGTCCTGTGTTGATTGGTTGTGGGTTTTGATCCATCTGATTTGATATTTGAACCCTTCGATTTTCGTGGTTTTGCGGTTGATTTCTTGTTTTATCTCGTGATTTTTAAATTTGTTTAGCAACCTCACAGCCCCGATAATTTGCCGGATTTTGGCCCTTACAATTTGTACACTTGGCTGGCACATCTCTCCATATTGTACATGCCTAGGTCAAATCAGCAGTTTACAATATTTGGGTGTGATTAAATGCATTGGGGTATATACGTGTTGTGGTTCTTCTCATTGGTTCGATTTTCACTTTCATGTCCAGGATTCCTTTTAACATTCTCTTTGATGTCAAGTACCAGCATAAAAAGAGGGAATTCCCTTTAACTGACATTTTGGTTTCCTTCCTGGATTTCTGTTCTCTCTTTTTTAACAATATTCACAGCATCTAGTATTTTAAGGCCTTTATTTGGTAAGTCTTCCATTATTTCTTTGCTTGAGCAAATGTGATGCAAACCTCTAGCAATGATTTTATAGGTCGAGCCTGTTTGTTCTCGTAAGTGAATCACTGATACTTTCCAGCATTCAATTTCATAGATAAGGTTCTGTAAGTATCTGAGTCCAGAGTATTAATTTTCCAAACGTCATTGTTTAGCGCTGTTACCTTGCAGTCTTTGTCAGTAACCGATTTCGGTTACACTCAAAATATTTATTGGTGGGAGGCGTGATTTTTTTTTCGGTTGCACCAAATTTTGTGTAATGTTCTTGGTAGATTTACTACCTTTTGGTTGATTGGCTTTGGGTAGAACATCTTTTGAATCTGGACTAGATTGTGGACTGTTTTTCTTCTTTAGGATCCAGTCCGTCTCTCTTTGTAATTTATCTTCATCAGTGGAATAGATGAGTTTGTTTGGATCAATGCTTCCCATATCGCAATCTTCTTTTGAATCTCGAGTCATTTTTAGCTTGGCAAATAATTGCTCCATATGCTCTAGTCTCGCCAAGAGATCCATATTTTCCTTTTCTAGGTCAATAGTAGTTTTACTAGATTCGAATATTTGCAAAGTAAAATTTCCGGCGGTATCACTTATTTCGTGTAAGTTGTCCAGTTCATCTAGTTATAACGTTAGAAAAAGCATCGGCTTGGTCAGCTACCGAGTTGCTTCTATTTTTCTTTATGGGTGATCTTTGTAAATTTGATCGTCTCTGGAACGGATTTCATGTTCCCTGATAATGCAATAGATGGCCCTCCCCAGAATCCATAGGGCCAGTCTCCACAGAGAGTGGATTTACCAATGTTGATATTGGTGTACCACCTGGGGTATTATTTCCTTTTGTTAGTATCATTGCATAGTTTTGTTTACACAACCGTTTATTCTACAGAACATTGCCCAGAGTACGCCCGTATCCATTTAAGAATACTTCGCAGAGATTGTCAATCCCGTACTCCATATGACTGAGTGTAATTTATTAAAGAGAGCGCGACGGCCTTAAGACCTGAGTGCAAAATACTACGGTGATTGTTAAGATAACAAAAACATTGAAGTTAAAAGTAGTCGTTTCAAGTACTGAACGATATTTTAAAAACAACTAATGTAAATCAGGTTTTGCACACATTTGATTAAAAACCACCTGCACTTTTTATTAAATGCTTAGTTGGTACCGAATGCTACCAAAATGCATCGAATAACCTACCTCTACAAGAAACGAGTACCCTTGAATTTATTTCGACAGCCAACACCAACAAAAATCGATCATAATGCACCGAATTACCTATCTGCAAGAAATGGGTACAATTGAATTTATTTCAACAGTCGGTGTGGGTAATAAATTCGTGTTGTAATAAATTCTTCGGTACCCATTGCTTGTACATTGTATATTGTAATGAGCTGCTTCATAAATGGGTGGGTTGTTATATATAAAACGAGTCTATAATCTTAAACTATGCCAATATATTGCAAATAATTTGTAAAAAAAATTCAAGTGCCATCACTCCCAGCACGGTGCCTTAAATATTATCAGAAATACGAAAAATGTGGTGAACCTTTCTCCTTCAAGCCTGAACCAACAAGACAAAATGCAGCTTAACGGAATCTGTAAAAAATGTTCTAACTGTGTAACAAATTTTGAATTAATCCGTCGGTCAGTAAGTCTGCTGAGAACTGTGAAAATAAAGTTATATGAAAATCCGAACATTAATTTGCAAGTTCCGGTTTAATACCACATTTTCATTCATGCACACAACACCCACTCAGATGCTCACACAATTATAGTACACCACCTGTACATTACAAGGTGCAATACAACCTGTACACTGACATGGAAACGGAAAGTGTGTCGGCGCTGGATTTTTTACTCCAACAGAGCGCCTCCGTTGTGCTTATTAGCATCACCGTCCATAATCGATGACGAAAATTTGCATGCTGCCTCTGTTGGGATTTAAACTCAGTACCTCCCGGTCTAACTACTGAAGCTTTAACCACTGCATCACTTATCCGGTGAACTGCACGACTGTACCACTTGTCCGCTTATTTTCCGAATAATGGAAAAAATTAATTTCGTGTGTTGAATAAACACGTTGTTTTGTTGCAACAACATACCATTCAAGCAAAGCCACGGCTTAATAGCGTTAACCGTAATAATCGGGATTTCTTGCATCCATACATTGGATCCACCACTACACTGCGAAATCAAAACGTGAATCAAATGAGTGCACAGCAGCCATGGCGTGTGAAATTTGTTCGAAGCGACCAAAAACGCAAATGTCGACCAGTAAGATTCAAGCCTCCGTATTTTGGGAAGCGCAAGGTATTTTATTCTTGCGAGATACAGCTCAAATGCAAAATAATAAAGTGCTCTTTCAGCTTTCACCAAGATGAGTGCACCTTGTCACATGTCGTTGGCTACGATGGCAAAATTGCATGAATGTAACTTCGAATTGCTTTCCCATCGACCATATTATCCGAAACTAGCTTCCACTTCCTGTTGGCAGACCTCAAAAGCCCGGGAAAAGAGATTTTGCCTAAACAAACGTATATTTTCACAACAATGAGAAATCGCTTTACAAAAAAGGCGTCGTAATGACAGAGAAGAGTTGGAATGAATGCATCACTTTTGAAGGAAACTTTGTTGATGGATAAAGTCGAATTTTACAAAAAAAGAAACAAGAAGAAAAACAATTCGAAGTACCATTTTCATTGGATTGTATTACAAGTATTGATGCAGCAAAATCAAACTGAAAATATCGGAAAAATGCCAGCCAAATTTGTTTTCACCAAATTTGTTTGAATTTTTGAATAATTCTATTTTGAACCATGCGGGTAAATAAAATAGCACCCGCTCGGTCTTTTATAAGTTGGAACCAGTGGCTTATTCAATTAATTGAGTACAGTTTTACAAATGGTTCAAAAGATGACACTGACATCATTAAGTGCGCGTTTCAGAGCCACAATCACCTGATAATTAATGATTTCACCTTAGGTCTATCATAAAGGTCGGATGCCACTTTAATAAGTTCGGATCTCTGTCCTAGAATAAACATAAAGTTCTGGTCACTTTTAATTGAGGGCAAATTCTTGGTCTGATCCAGAAAATGGCGGGTTAAAAACGGTGGTTGTTTCCACAAATTACGAGTATCTTGGATAATAAAAACTGAAGATATACCACTTGAAATCGCCACGTAGAGTCTAAGACTCCTAATTCCAATATCGTCATCCTGCAAATACTATATCGATATCCTAGCAATATTTATATTAGTGCCATTAAAAATCTCACTGAACAATCTATCGTAGAACAGTCTATTGTGTGGACAGTTTATCGTATACTGCATTTGTTGTCTTGGATTTGACGTATCTTAAATATAAAGTTTTTTGTGCATGAACCTTCGAGAAGATGTTGTCAAATAGGTTCATGGAAAGGAGTTCAAAATGTAAAAATTTTAAGTAAAAATTTATGTAAAAAAATTCTGAAATATGCCCACTTGGGACTTAACCAGACCATGATATGAGCATATGGTTCAAAATGGGATTCTAAAATTATTAAAAAAAAAAAATGGAATATGAAAAACTGGAAAAAAATTAGCCATTCCTTAACCGGTCATAATCGGATTGGATGTAATGGGTGGCACAGGGATATAATCGGGTTGAAAATAGGTAAATTGTTACCAGTTAACCATATTCCATAATTAGTTTCAAAGATAATTTATATTCAAAATACTCAATCGCATCACAATCGGTTAAGATGACTTTAGAACTAATTATAAATATCAATTTAGAATCTCATTTCTAATCTGGTCGCATTCGAGAACTTCTACAAAAAAACCATCTTGTAATCACATTATCATCCAACATACCAAGTCTGTTCATGCTGATTGTCAAGCGTGCTTCTAATAAAATTACAACAAAATTATTACATGCAGGCAGTGAATACTTATTTTGCTATAGCCGTATATGAATTTTAGTTTAGATCAAAACACAAAATTCATCTTTTGGGTTCTAATTGTAAATGGATTAATGATGTGTTATATGTAAAATATTTCATGAGTTCTAAATATTTCTTTGCTCAATATATAAGGAATTAATTACATGCACGAAGTGAAAGAAATAATCACTTAAAAATATTTGGAAAAATATCCCCTTTTGAAAAGGGTATATTACAATAATTACATAAATAAAACTAGAAATAAATTATTACATGCAAAAAGTGAATACTTTCCTTGTTACAGCCGTAATTTAAATTAAACTTTAAATCAAAATACAAAATTCATCTTCTGGGTTACATGTTCACATGTAACTAAAAAATGTAAAAAATGAAATTATTACATGCACGAAGTGAATAATAATAAACGTTTAGCAAAATATAGTAAAATGGTTATTTTGGAGTATATCTACTAATAAAGTTTCAATCACGCATTTATCACAATATTCACACAAATAAATTAGAATTAAATTATTACATGCAAGAAGTGAATATTTTTATTTTTACCGCCGTATTTGAATTAAGATCAAAATACAAAATTTGTTTGGTGTTCTAAATTCAAATAGATTATTGGTGCATAGTAAAATATTTCACAATACGAAAATTCTAAATATTTGTTTGCTTAATGCATAATAAATTATTACATGCACGAAGTGAATAATAATAACCGTTTAGCAAAATTTAGTACAATGGTCATTTTGGAGTATATCTAATAAAGTTTCAATCACGCATTTATCACAGTATTCACACAAATAAAATTAGAATTAAATTATTACATGCAGGAAGTGAATACTTTTATTTTTACCGCCGTATTTGAATTTAAGATCAAAATACAAAATTTTGTTTGGTGTTCTAAATTCAAATAGATTATTGGTGCATAGTAAAATATTTCACAATACGAGAATTCTAAATATTTGTTTGCTTAATGAATAATACAATTATTCATTATTTATTAATATTATTACATGTACGAAGTGAATAAACGTTTACCAAAATTTAGTAAAATGGTCATTTTGGAGTATATCTAATAAAGTTTCAATCACGCATTTATCACAATATTCACACAAATAAAATTAGAATTTAATTATTACATGCAGGAAGTGAATACTTTTATTTTTAACCGCCGTATTTGAATTTAAGATCAAAATACAAAATTTTGTTTGGTGTTCTAAATTCAAATAGATTATTGGTGCATAGTAAAATATTTCACAATACGAGAATTCTAAATATTTGTTTGCTTAATGCATAATAAAATTATTACATGCACGAAGTGAATAATAATAAACGTTTAGCAAAATTTAGTAAAATGGTCATTTTGGAGTATATCTAATAAAGTTTCAATCACGCATTTATCACAATATTCACACAAATAAAATTAGAATTAAATTTTTACATGCAAGAAGTGAATACTTTTATTTTTAACCGCCGTATTTGAATTTAAGATCAAAATACAAAATTTTGTTTGGTGTTATAAATTCAAATAGATTATTGGTGCATAGTAAAATATTTCACAATAAGAGAATTCTAAATATTTGTTTGCTTAATGAATAATAAAATTATTACATGCACGAAGTGAATAATAATAAACGTTTAGCAAAATTTAGTAAAATGGTCATTTTGGAGTATATCTAATAAAGTTTCAATCACGCATTTATCACAATATTCACACAAATAAAAGTAGAATTAAATTATTACATGCAGGAAGTGAATACTTTTATTTTTACCGTCGTATTTGAATTTAAAATCAAAATACAAAATTTTGTTTGGTGTTCTAAATTCAAATAGATTATTGGTGCTTAGTAAAATATTTCACAATACGAGAATTCTAAATATTTTTTTGCTTAATGAATAAAAAAATTATTACATGCACGAAGTGAATAATAATAAACGATTAGCAAAATTTATTAGAATGGTCGTTTTGGAGTATATCTAATAAAGTTTCAATCACGCATTTATCACAATATTCACACAAATAAAATTAAAATTAAATTATTACATGCAAGAAGTGAATACTTTTATTTTTACCGCCGTATTTGAATTTAAGATGAAAATACAAAATTTTGTTTGGTGTTCTAAATTCAAATAGATTATTGGTGCATAGTAAAATATTTCACAATACGAGAATTCTAAATATTTGTTTGCTTAATGCATAATAAAATTATTACATGCACGAAGTGAATAATAATAAACGTTTAGCAAAATTTAGTAAAATGGCCATTTTGGAGTATATCTAATAAAGTTTCAATCACGCATTTATCACAATATTCACACAAATAAAATTAGAATTAAATTTATACATGCAGGAAGTGAATACTTTTATTTTTACCGCCGTATTTGAATTTAAGATCAAAATACAAAATTTTGTTTGGTGTTCTAAATTCAAATAAATTATTGGTGCATAGTAAAATATTTCACAATACGAGAATTCTAAATATTTGTTTGCTTAATGAATAATAAAATTATTACATGCACGAAGTGAATAATAATAAACGGTTAGCAAAATTTAGTACAATGGTCATTTTAGAGCATATCTAATAAAGTTTCAATCACGCATTTATCACAATATTCACACAAATAAAATTAGAATTAAATTTTTACATGCAAGAAGTGAATACTTTTATTTTTAACCGCCGTATTTGAATTTAAGATCAAAATACAAAATTTTGTTTGGTGTTATAAATTCAAATAGATTATTGGTGCATAGTAAAATATTTCACAATAAGAGAATTCTAAATATTTGTTTGCTTAATGAATAATAAAATTATTACATGCACGAAGTGAATAATAATAAACGGTTAGCAAAATTTAGTACAATGGTCATTTTAGAGTATATCTAATAAAGTTTCAATCACGCATTTATCACAATATTCACACAAATAAAATTAGAATTAAATTTTTACATGCAAGAAGTGAATACTTTTATTTTTAACCGCCGTATTTGAATTTAAGATGAAAATACAAAATTTTGTTTGGTGTTCTAAATTCAAATAGATTATTGGTGCATAGTAAAATATTTCACAATACGAGAATTCTAAATATTTGTTTGCTTAATGCATAATAAAATTATTACATGCACGAAGTGAATAATAATAAACGTTTAGCAAAATTTAGTAAAATGGCCATTTTGGAGTATATCTAATAAAGTTTCAATCACGCATTTATCACAATATTCACACAAATAAAATTAGAATTAAATTTATACATGCAGGAAGTGAATACTTTTATTTTTACCGCCGTATTTGAATTTAAGATCAAAATACAAAATTTTGTTTGGTGTTCTAAATTCAAATAAATTATTGGTGCATAGTAAAATATTTCACAATACGAGAATTCTAAATATTTGTTTGCTTAATGAATAATAAAATTATTACATGCACGAAGTGAATAATAATAAACGGTTAGCAAAATTTAGTACAATGGTCATTTTAGAGCATATCTAATAAAGTTTCAATCACGCATTTATCACAATATTCACACAAATAAAATTAGAATTAAATTTTTACATGCAAGAAGTGAATACTTTTATTTTTAACCGCCGTATTTGAATTTAAGATCAAAATACAAAATTTTGTTTGGTGTTATAAATTCAAATAGATTATTGGTGCATAGTAAAATATTTCACAATAAGAGAATTCTAAATATTTGTTTGCTTAATGAATAACTAAAATTATTACATGCACGAAGTGAATAATAATAAACGGTTAGCAAAATTTAGTACAATGGTCATTTTAGAGTATATCTAATAAAGTTTCAATCACGCATTTATCACAATATTCACACAAATAAAAGTAGAATTAAATTATTACATGCAGGAAGTGAATACTTTTATTTTTACCGTCGTATTTGAATTTAAAATCAAAATACAAAATTTTGTTTGGTGTTCTAAATTCAAATAGATTATTGGTGCTTAGTAAAATATTTCACAATACGAGAATTCTAAATATTTTTTTGCTTAATGCATAATAAAATTATTACATGCACGAAGTGAATAATAATAAACGATTAGCAAAATTTATTAGAATGGTCGTTTTGGAGTATATCTAATAAAGTTTCAATCACGCATTTATCACAATATTCACACAAATAAAATTAAAATTAAATTATTACATGCAGGAAGTGAATACTTTTATTTTTACCGCCGTATTTGAATTTAAGATGAAAATACAAAATTTTGTTTGGTGTTCTAAATTCAAATAGATTATTGGTGCATAGTAAAATATTTCACAATACGAGAATTCTAAATATTTGTTTGCTTAATGCATAATAAAATTATTACATGCACGAAGTGAATAATAATAAACGTTTAGCAAAATTTAGTAAAATGGCCATTTTGGAGTATATCTAATAAAGTTTCAATCACGCATTTATCACAATATTCACACAAATAAAATTAGAATTAAATTTATACATGCAGGAAGTGAATACTTTTATTTTTACCGCCGTATTTGAATTTAAGATCAAAATACAAAATTTTGTTTGGTGTTCTAAATTCAAATAGATTATTGGTGCATAGTAAAATATTTCACAATACGAGAATTCTAAATATTTGTTTGCTTAATGCATAATAAAATTATTACATGCACGAAGTGAATAATAATAAACGTTTAGCAAAATTTAGTAAAATGGCCATTTTGGAGTATATCTAATAAAGTTTCAATCACGCATTTATCACAATATTCACACAAATAAAATTAGAATTAAATTATTACATGCAGGAAGTGAATACTTTTATTTTTACCGCCGTATTTGAATTTAAGATCAAACTACAAAATTTTGTTTGGTGTTGTTCTAAATTCAAATAAATTATTGGTGCATAGTAAAATATTTCACAATACGAGAATTCTAAATATTTGTTTGCTTAATGAATAATAAAATCATTACATGCACGAAGTGAATAATAATAAACGTTTAGCAAAATTTAGTAAAATGGTCATTTTGGAGTATATCTAATAAAGTTTCAATCACGCATTTATCACAATATTCACACAAATAAAATTAGAATTAAATTATTACATGCAGGAAGTGAATACTTTTATTTTTACCGCCGTATTTGAATTTAAGATCAAACTACAAAATTTTGTTTGGTGTTCTAAATTCAAATAATTATTGGTGCATAGTAAAATATTTCACAATACGAGAATTCTAAATATTTGTTTGCTTAATGAATAATAAAATCATTACATGCACGAAGTGAATAATAATAAACGTTTAGCAAAATTTAGAACAATGGTCATTTTGGAGTATATCTAATAAAGTTTCAATCACGCATTTATCACAATATTCACACAAATAAAATTAGAATTAACTTATTACATGCAGGAAGTGAATACTTTTATTTTTACCGCCGTATTTGAACTTAAGATCAAAATACAAAATTTTGTTTGGTGTTCTAAATTCAAATAGATTATTGGTGCATAGTAAAATATTTCACAATACGAGAATTCTAAATATTAATTTGCTTAATGCATAATAAAATTATTACATGCACGAAGTGAATAATAATAAACGTTTAGCAAAATTTAGTACAATGGTCATTTTGGAGTATATCTAATAAAGTTTCAATCACGCATTTATCACAATATTCACACAAATAAAATTAGAATTAACTTATTACATGCAGGAAGTGAATACTTTTATTTTTACCGCCGTATTTGAATTTAAGATCAAAATACAAAATTTTGTTTGGCGTTCTAAATTCAAATAGATTATTGGTGCATAGTAAAATATTTCACAATACGAGAATTCTAAATATTTGTTTGCTTAATGCATAATAAAATTATTACATGCACGAAGTGAATAATAATAAACGTTTAGCAAAATTTAGTAAAATGGTCATTTTGGAGTATATCTAATAAAGTTTCAATCACGCATTTATCACAATATTCACACAAATAAAATTAGAATTAAATTATTACATGCAGGAAGTGAATACTTTTATTTTTACCGCCGTATTTGAATTTAAGATCAAAATACAAAATTTTGTTTGGCGTTCTAAATTCAAATAGATTATTGGTGCATAGTAAAATATTTCACAATACGAGAATTCTAAATATTTGTTTGCTTAATGCATAATAAAATTATTACATGCACGAAGTGAATAATAATAAACGTTTAGCAAAATTTAGTAAAATGGTCATTTTGGAGTATATCTAATAAAGTTTCAATCACGCATTTATCACAATATTCACACAAATAAAATTAGAATTAACTTATTACATGCAGGAAGTGAATACTTTTATTTTTACCGCCGTATTTGAACTTAAGATCAAAATACAAAATTTTGTTTGGTGTTCTAAATTCAAATAGATTATTGGTGCATAGTAAAATATTTCACAATACGAGAATTCTAAATATTTGTTTGCTTAATGCATAATAAAATTATTACATGCACGAAGTGAATAATAATAAACGTTTAGCAAAATTTAGTACAATGGTCATTTTGGAGTATATCTAATAAAGTTTCAATCACGCATTTATCACAATATTCACACAAATAAAATTAGAATTAAATTATTACATGCAGGAAGTTAATACTTTTATTTTTACCGCCGTATTTGAATTTAAGATCAAAATACAAAATTTTGTTTGGCGTTCTAAATTCAAATAGATTATTGGTGCATAGTAAAATATTTCACAATACGAGAATTCTAAATATTTGTTTGCTTAATGCATAATAAAATTATTACATGCACGAAGTGAATAATAATAAACGTTTAGCAAAATTTAGTAAAATGGTCATTTTGGAGTATATCTAATAAAGTTTCAATCACGCATTTATCACAATATTCAAACAAATAAAATTAGAATTAAATTATTACATGCAGGAAGTGAATACTTTTATTTTTACCGCCGTATTTGAATTTAAGATCAAAATACAAAATTTTTTTCGGTGTTCTAAATTCAAATAGATTATTGGTGCATAGTAAAATATTTCACAATACGAGAATTCTAAATATTTGTTTGCTTAATGAATAATAAAATTATTACATGCACGAAGTGAATAATAATAAACGTTTAGCAAAATTTAGTAAAATGGTCATTTTGGAGTATATCTAATAAAGTTTCAATCACGCATTTATCACAATATTCACACAAATAAAATTAGAATTAAATTATTACATGCAGGAAGTGAATACTTTTATTTTTACCGCCGTATTTGAATTTAAGATCAAAATACAAAATTTTGTTTGGCGTTCTAAATTCAAATAGATTATTGGTGCATAGTAAAATATTTCACAATACGAGAATTCTAAATATTTGTTTGCTTAATGCATAATAAAATTATTACATGCACGAAGTGAATAATAATAAACGTTTAGCAAAATTTAGTACAATGGTCATTTTGGAGTATATCTAATAAAGTTTCAATCACGCATTTATCACAATATTCACACAAATAAAATTAGAATTAAATTATTACATGCAGGAAGTGAATACTTTTATTTTTACCGCCGTATTTGAATTTAAGATCAAAATACAAAATTTTGTTTGGTGTTCTAAATTCAAATAGATTATTGGTGCATAGTAAAATATTTCACAATACGAGAATTCTAAATATTTGTTTGCTTAATGAATAATAAAATTATTACATGCACGAAGTGAATAATAATAAACGTTTAGCAAAATTTAGTACAATGGTCATTTTGGAGTATATCTAATAAAGTTTCAATCACGCATTTATCACAATATTCACACAAATAAAATTAGAATTAAATTATTACATGCAGGAAGTGAATACTTTTATTTTTACCGCCGTATTTGAATTTAAGATCAAAATACAAAATTTTGTTTGGTGTTCTAAATTCAAATAGATTATTGGTGCATAGTAAAATATTTCACAATACGAGAATTCTAAATATTTGTTTGCTTAATGAATAATAAAATTATTACATGCACGAAGTGAATAATAATAAACGATTAGCAAAATTTATTAGAATGGTCGTTTTGGAGTATATCTAATAAAGTTTCAATCACGCATTTATCACAATATTCACACAAATAAAATTAAAATTAAATTATTACATGCAAGAAGTGAATACTTTTATTTTTACCGCCGTATTTGAATTTAAGATCAAAATACAAAATTTTGTTTGGTGTTCTAAATTCAAATAGATTATTGGTGCATAGTAAAATATTTCACAATACGAGAATTCTAAATATTTGTTTGCTTAATGAATAATAAAATTATTACATGCACGAAGTGAATAATAATAAACGTTTAGCAAAATTTAGTAAAATGGCCATTTTGGAGTATATCTAATAAAGTTTCAATCACGCATTTATCACAATATTCACACAAATAAAATTAGAATTAAATTTATACATGCAGGAAGTGAATACTTTTATTTTTACCGCCGTATTTGAATTTAAGATCAAAATACAAAATTTTTTTTGGTGTTCTAAATTCAAATAAATTATTGGTGCATAGTAAAATATTTCACAATACGAGAATTCTAAATATTTGTTTGCTTAATGAATAATAAAATTATTACATGCACGAAGTGAATAATAATAAACGGTTAGCAAAATTTAGTAAAATGGTCATTTTGGAGTATATCTAATAAAGTTTCAATCACGCATTTATCACAATATTCACACAAATAAAATTAGAATTAAATTATTACATGCAGGAAGTGAATACTTTTATTTTTACCGCCGTATTTGAATTTAAGATCAAAATACAAAATTTTGTTTGGTGTTCTAAATTCAAATAGATTATTGGTGCATAGTAAAATATTTCACAATACGAGAATTCTAAATATTTGTTTGCTTAATGAATAATAAAATCATTACATGCACGAAGTGAATAATAATAAACGTTTAGCAAAATTTAGTAAAATGGTCATTTTGGAGTATATCTAATAAAGTTTCAATCACGCATTTATCACAATATTCACACAAATAAAATTAGAATTAACTTATTACATGCAGGAAGTGAATACTTTTATTTTTACCGCCGTATTTGAACTTAAGATCAAAATACAAAATTTTGTTTGGTGTTCTAAATTCAAATAGATTATTGGTGCATAGTAAAATATTTCACAATACGAGAATACTAAATATTTGTTTGCTTAATGCATAATAAAATTATTACATGCACGAAGTGAATAATAATAAACGTTTAGCAAAATTTAGTAAAATGGTCATTTTGGAGTATATCTAATAAAGTTTCAATCACGCATTTATCACAATATTCAAACAAATAAAATTAGAATTAAATTATTACATGCAGGAAGTGAATACTTTTATTTTTACCGCCGTATTTGAATTTAAGATCAAAATACAAAATTTTGTTTGGCGTTCTAAATTCAAATAGATTATTGGTGCATAGTAAAATATTTCACAATACGAGAATTCTAAATATTTGTTTGCTTAATGCATAATAAAATTATTACATGCACGAAGTGAATAATAATAAACGTTTAGCAAAATTTAGTACAATGGTCATTTTGGAGTATATCTAATAAAGTTTCAATCACGCATTTATCACAAAATTCACACAAATAAAATTAGAATTAAATTATTACATGCAGGAAGTGAATACTTTTATTTTTACCGCCGTATTTGAATTTAAGATCAAAATACAAAATTTTGATTGGTGTTCTAAATTCAAATAGATTATTGGTGCATAGTAAAATATTTCACAATACGAGAATTCTAAATATTTGTTTGCTTAATGAATAATAAAATTATTACATGCACGAAGTGAATAATAATAAACGATTAGCAAAATTTAGTACAATGGTCATTTTGGAGCATATCTAATAAAGTTTCAATCACGCATTTATCACAATATTCACACAAATAAAATTAAAATTAAATTATTACATGCAGGAAGTGAATACTTTTATTGTTACCGCCGTATTTGAATTTAAGATCAAAATACAAAATTTTGTTTGGTGTTATAAATTCAAATAGATTATTGGTGCATAGTAAAATATTTCACAATAAGAGAATTCTAAATATTTGTTTGCTTAATGAATAATAAAATTATTACATGCACGAAGTGAATAATAATAAACGTTTAGCAAAATTTAGTACAATGGTCATTTTGGAGTACATCTAATAAAGTTGCAATCACGCATTTATCACAATATTCACACAAATAAAATTAGAATTAAATTATTACATGCAGGAAGTGAATACTTTTATTTTTACCGTCGTATTTGAATTTAAAATCAAAATACAAAATTTTGTTTGGTGTTCTAAATTCAAATAGATTATTGGTGCATAGTAAAATATTTCACAATACGAAAATTCTAAATATTTGTTTGCTTAATGAATAATAAAATTATTACATGCACGAAGTGAATAATAATAAACGTTTAGCAAAATTTAGTACAATGGTCATTTTGGAGTACATCTAATAAAGTTGCAATCACGCATTTATCACAATATTCACACAAATAAAATTAGAATTAAATTATTACATGCAGGAAGTGAATACTTTTATTTTTACCGCCGTATTTGTATTTAAGAACAAAATACAAAATTTTGTTTGGTGTTCTAAATTCAAATAGATTATTGGTGCATAGTAAAATATTTCACAATACGAAAATTCTAAATATTTGTTTGCTTAATGCATAATAAAATTATTACATGCACGAAGTGAATAATAATAAACGTTTAGCAAAATTTAGTACAATGGTCATTTTGGAGTATATCTAATAAAGTTTCAATCACGCATTTATCACAATATTCACACAAATAAAATTAGAATTAAATTATTACATGCAGGAAGTGAATACTTTTATTTTTACCGCCGTATTTGAATTTAAGATCAAAATACAAAATTTTGTTTGGTGTTCTAAATTCAAATAGATTATTGGTGCATAGTAAAATATTTCACAATACGAGAATTCTAAATATTTGTTTGCTTAATGAATAATAATATTATTACATGCACGAAGTGAATAAACGTTTAGCAAAATTTAGTAAAATGGTCATTTTGGAGTATATCTAATAAAGTTTCAATCACGCATTTATCACAATATTCACACAAATAAAATTAGAATTAAATTATTACATGCAGGAAGTGAATACTTTTATTTTTACCGCCGTATTTGTATTTAAGATCAAAATACAAAATTTTGTTTGGTGTTCTAAATTCAAATAGATTATTGGTGCATAGTAAAATATTTCACAATACGAAAATTCTAAATATTTGTTTGCTTAATGCATATTAAAATTATTACATGCACGAAGTGAATAATAATAACCGTTTAGCAAAATTTAGTACAATGGTCATTTTGGAGTATATCTAATAAAGTTTCAATCACGCATTTATCACAATATTCACACAAATAAAATTAGAATTAAATTATTACATGCAAGAAGTGAATACTTTTATTTTTACCGCCGTATTTGAATTTAAGATCAAAATACAAAATTTTGTTTGGTGTTCTAAATTCAAATAGATTATTGGTGCATAGTAAAATATTTCACAATACGAGAATTCTAAATATTTGTTTGCTTAATGAATAATAATATTATTACATGCACGAAGTGAATAAACGTTTAGCAAAATTTAGTAAAATGGTCATTTTGGAGTATATCTAATAAAGTTTCAATCACGCATTTATCACAATATTCACACAAATAAAATTAGAATTTAATTATTACATGCAGGAAGTGAATACTTTTATTTTTAACCGCCGTATTTGAATTTAAGATCAAAATACAAAATTTTGTTTGGTGTTCTAAATTCAAATAGATTATTGGTGCATAGTAAAATATATCACAATACGAGAATTCTAAATATTTGTGTGCTTAATGAATAATAAAATTATTACATGCGCGAAGTGAATAATAATAAACGTTTAGCAAAATTTAGTACAATGATCATTTTGGAGTATATCTAATAAAGTTTCAATCGCGCATTTATCACAATATTCACACAAATAAAATTAGAATTAAATTATTACATGCAGGAAGTGAACACTTTTATTTTTACCGCCGTATTTGAGTTTAAGATCAAAATACAAAATTTTGTTTGGTGTTCTAAATTCAAATAGATTATTGGAGTATAGTAAAATATTTCATAATACGAAAATTCTAAATATTTGTTTGCTTAATGAATAATAAAATTATTACATGCACGAAGTGAAATAGATTATTGGTGCATAGTAAAATATTTCACAATACGAGAATTCTAAATATTTGTTTGCTTAATGCATAATAAAATTATTACATGCACGAAGTGAATAATAATAAACGTTTAGCAAAATTTAGTACAATGGTCATTTTGGAGTATATCTAATAAAGTTTCAATCACGCATTTATCACAAAATTCACACAAATAAAATTAGAATTAAATTATTACATGCAGGAAGTGAATACTTTTATTTTTACCGCCGTATTTGAATTTAAGATCAAAATACAAAATTTTGATTGGTGTTCTAAATTCAAATAGATTATTGGTGCATAGTAAAATATTTCACAATACGAGAATTCTAAATATTTGTTTGCTTAATGAATAATAAAATTATTACATGCACGAAGTGAATAATAATAAACGATTAGCAAAATTTAGTACAATGGTCATTTTGGAGCATATCTAATAAAGTTTCAATCACGCATTTATCACAATATTCACACAAATAAAATTAAAATTAAATTATTACATGCAGGAAGTGAATACTTTTATTGTTACCGCCGTATTTGAATTTAAGATCAAAATACAAAATTTTGTTTGGTGTTATAAATTCAAATAGATTATTGGTGCATAGTAAAATATTTCACAATAAGAGAATTCTAAATATTTGTTTGCTTAATGAATAATAAAATTATTACATGCACGAAGTGAATAATAATAAACGTTTAGCAAAATTTAGTACAATGGTCATTTTGGAGTACATCTAATAAAGTTGCAATCACGCATTTATCACAATATTCACACAAATAAAATTAGAATTAAATTATTACATGCAGGAAGTGAATACTTTTATTTTTACCGTCGTATTTGAATTTAAAATCAAAATACAAAATTTTGTTTGGTGTTCTAAATTCAAATAGATTATTGGTGCATAGTAAAATATTTCACAATACGAAAATTCTAAATATTTGTTTGCTTAATGAATAATAAAATTATTACATGCACGAAGTGAATAATAATAAACGTTTAGCAAAATTTAGTACAATGGTCATTTTGGAGTACATCTAATAAAGTTGCAATCACGCATTTATCACAATATTCACACAAATAAAATTAGAATTAAATTATTACATGCAGGAAGTGAATACTTTTATTTTTACCGCCGTATTTGTATTTAAGAACAAAATACAAAATTTTGTTTGGTGTTCTAAATTCAAATAGATTATTGGTGCATAGTAAAATATTTCACAATACGAAAATTCTAAATATTTGTTTGCTTAATGCATAATAAAATTATTACATGCACGAAGTGAATAATAATAAACGTTTAGCAAAATTTAGTACAATGGTCATTTTGGAGTATATCTAATAAAGTTTCAATCACGCATTTATCACAATATTCACACAAATAAAATTAGAATTAAATTATTACATGCAGGAAGTGAATACTTTTATTTTTACCGCCGTATTTGAATTTAAGATCAAAATACAAAATTTTGTTTGGTGTTCTAAATTCAAATAGATTATTGGTGCATAGTAAAATATTTCACAATACGAGAATTCTAAATATTTGTTTGCTTAATGAATAATAATATTATTACATGCACGAAGTGAATAAACGTTTAGCAAAATTTAGTAAAATGGTCATTTTGGAGTATATCTAATAAAGTTTCAATCACGCATTTATCACAATATTCACACAAATAAAATTAGAATTAAATTATTACATGCAGGAAGTGAATACTTTTATTTTTACCGCCGTATTTGTATTTAAGATCAAAATACAAAATTTTGTTTGGTGTTCTAAATTCAAATAGATTATTGGTGCATAGTAAAATATTTCACAATACGAAAATTCTAAATATTTGTTTGCTTAATGCATATTAAAATTATTACATGCACGAAGTGAATAATAATAACCGTTTAGCAAAATTTAGTACAATGGTCATTTTGGAGTATATCTAATAAAGTTTCAATCACGCATTTATCACAATATTCACACAAATAAAATTAGAATTAAATTATTACATGCAAGAAGTGAATACTTTTATTTTTACCGCCGTATTTGAATTTAAGATCAAAATACAAAATTTTGTTTGGTGTTCTAAATTCAAATAGATTATTGGTGCATAGTAAAATATTTCACAATACGAGAATTCTAAATATTTGTTTGCTTAATGAATAATAATATTATTACATGCACGAAGTGAATAAACGTTTAGCAAAATTTAGTAAAATGGTCATTTTGGAGTATATCTAATAAAGTTTCAATCACGCATTTATCACAATATTCACACAAATAAAATTAGAATTTAATTATTACATGCAGGAAGTGAATACTTTTATTTTTAACCGCCGTATTTGAATTTAAGATCAAAATACAAAATTTTGTTTGGTGTTCTAAATTCAAATAGATTATTGGTGCATAGTAAAATATATCACAATACGAGAATTCTAAATATTTGTGTGCTTAATGAATAATAAAATTATTACATGCGCGAAGTGAATAATAATAAACGTTTAGCAAAATTTAGTACAATGATCATTTTGGAGTATATCTAATAAAGTTTCAATCGCGCATTTATCACAATATTCACACAAATAAAATTAGAATTAAATTATTACATGCAGGAAGTGAACACTTTTATTTTTACCGCCGTATTTGAGTTTAAGATCAAAATACAAAATTTTGTTTGGTGTTCTAAATTCAAATAGATTATTGGAGTATAGTAAAATATTTCATAATACGAAAATTCTAAATATTTGTTTGCTTAATGAATAATAAAATTATTACATGCACGAAGTGAATAATAATAAACGTTTAGCAAAATTTAGTAAAATGGTCATTTTGGAGTATATCTAATAAAGTTTCAATCACGCATTTATCACAATATTCACACAAATAAAATTAGAATTAAATTATTACATGCAGGAAGTGAATACTTTTATTTTTACCGCCGTATTTGAATTTAAGATCAAAATACAAAATTTTGTTTGGTGTTCTAAATTCAAATAGATTATTGGTGCATAGTAAAATATTTCACAATACGAGAATTCTAAATATTTGTTTGCTTAATGAATAATAAAATTATTACATGCACGAAGTGAATAATAATAAACGTTTAACAAAGTTTAGTAAAATGGTCATTTTGGAGTATATCTAATAAAGTTTCAATCACGCATTTATCACAATATTCACACAAATAAAATTAGAATTAAATTATTACATGCAGGAAGTGAATAATTTTATTGTTACCGCCGTATTTGAATTTAAGATCAAAATACAAAATTTTTTTAGGTGTTCTAAATTCAAATAGATTATTGGTGAATAGTAAATATTTCACAATACGAGAATTCTAAATATTTGTTTGCCTTATAAATAAAGAAATAATTACATGTACGAAGTGAATAAAAATAAACGTTTAGAAAAATTTAGTAAGATTGTGATTATTTTTAATTATATTTAATAAAGTTTGAATCAAGCATTCGTTATAATATTTACGCCATTAAAATTAGAATTAAATTATTACATGCAGGAAGTAAATACTTATTTTGCTACAGCCGTTTCCCAAGTGACTGTGAAAAACGTAAACTACACGGAAATCTACTGAGAGACTGAATCCTAGTCAGGTGCATGCTGGCTTGCCAGAGAGGGAGAGGTGATGCAAGGAATGATCTCGTTTCTGTTTCCTCTCATTTTACAGTTTTCTTTTATGCTGTTCCCATGCGGTAATTTTTAAACTGTCTTGCTCAAACGTCAAAGAGACATTCCCTAAATATTTGAACAAAAATACAAAACACCATGTGTAATTCAACTGGCTGAAAGTAAGCCGATTTTAAATCAATATGACACAAATACAAGTTCTAGCACACATTTTAGGCAGCGTTATGGAATCAGTAATGAAAAACCAATGTAGTGTTGAACGAAGTTCAGTGATTGAACAAATTAGATTTTATGAGTTAAGCTGAAGTTGATTATGATGCTTCAGTTTTTGTGAACCAAATTCTGATAGCTAGTTTTAAAGCAAAACAAATCTGGGCCATTTCTTAAGCTATTATTGCACCAAACGAAAACACAGAAATCTTAAGTTAAGATTTGTATGCATTAGGCGAACATCCATTTAAAATTCAACAAAATTAAATAACGTTCCAGCAATCCAAAACGGAAATTTAGTAGTAGTTTTAGTAATTAGTAATTTTTAAATTCAATATTTGTGGCGTTCGTAGCCTTAAACTACTTGCCCGATATTTGCGAATTAGACGTTTTTTGAAAGGATTTAAACACATTATCCACATCATTAAAAATTTTGTAATACAGACAATTTTAGAAAAACTTATTGAAAAATAACAAAAAATTCAGATGCAAGAGATTCTCGAATTTCAGGATTGACTTCCAGGTTTAGGGATTTTTTAAACCTATATTATTTTGTTGCACTCTCTTCTTTAAGCGAGAGAGGTTCTTTCATTTAGGAGTTAACCCCAAATTTCATTTATACTATCTTGCTAAATCTTCGTAATTGGCCGGCTTATTTTTTTTGTTTTTTTATTGTTTAGAAAATTCTAGTGAACAAAATTAATTTAGTGAACAAAATTAATTTATGAGTGAACAAAATATGAAAAATGTTAGTAATCGAATCTTTACAAACCAGTAAATTAACATTTAAGTCATCAAGGTTGACATTCAAATATTAAATCCTACATCAAACAAAGAGTAAAAATCAAATCGCGCTGCAACCTACGTACATCAAAGAAAATTTTAATAGCCTCGATTTGATTCATCGATGGTGGTTTAGAATTGTACAATAAAAAGTATATAAAAGGTGTTACTTAGAATATTACATAAATACTTGTTAGAATGATTACAAATTTTAATTTTAATCTCTATTATATTCCTCCTTATCAATCATCTATTCCAAGTAGTATTTTATTACAAAACAATTCTAAAACACAATGTACTGTATATGTTTCGACCCTAGATGGATCGGTATTTCAAAGCAACGATCTAAATACAAAAATAAAACTTTAAAACTACAAAAATATTTTATTACCTTTTAAAATATAAAAAATACAAAAATTTACGAAAACCCCAAAAATATATAAAACAAAGAAATTAAATAAAATCTCATAAGAATTACAATGTTGTTGTTGTCGTGTTGATATGCTAAAAAGGTCAATCTTAAGGTTAATAAAATTTAAGTATTTAAATAAATAAATAAATAAATAAATAATAAATAATATTTTTGTTGTTGTGGCTACACGAGCATAATGATTTGTGCTAAAAATTACAGCACTAATAAATTTCAAACTCAAGTTGTCAACTCAACAAAAAATCAACTTTTATACGCAGCTATAACGAATCATAAGACAGCCGTATTATTATATGCATCATATTAATAAAAGAGACAAAAATCTTATGATCATTAAAAGAAATTGCCAAAAAAAAAATTATTTATTTTGAATACCTGGAAATTTTTTAATTGTGACTGAAATATGAGCATATTCAAGTTTTTCGCATAGATTGACATCGGAGTTCTTTATAGTAACGACAAGCGGAAAATTTGTCGTCTGTTTTGGGTTTATTCGCTCTCAGTCAACATTTGCGAGCGTTCTACGTTCCATCGGACGCTTTCATTCGATAGTTGTGAGTCTAATTTTCGTCGTGAAAGGCTAGAGGTTTAACAATAAACACAAATTAAATAACGATTGTGTACTGATTGTTCCGAGATATTAAATTACCAGGAGAAGAAAATATGAAAAATGAATACTTTTTACGGTAGTGAGGAGAAGAACAGTTTTACTGCCGTTTCACCACCGTAGGACTTCTTAAACGATTTTTCTAGTAAACAGTATCACATAAACCAATTTTTATCAAAATCGAGGAACCCCAAAAAATAAAAATCGGGAATAACGTGTAAATCGAAAAATATTAAATAGCAAGAATACAGCCCCAACCGGATGACCCCTAAATAATTATCCCGAAACTAGGACTGATCACAATCAATTCACTATTTTCAGGTACGAAAAAAATTAAACTAAAGAAAAAGCGGGCCTCACTAGATGACATCTAAATCGCTTGAGATGGAATAAAATATGAAAGGGACCAACGTCAAAACATTAATTAGGTAGAGAATGCTACAAATCATATACTAGTGAAGTTTATCCAAACTAATCCAAAAATACAACAACAACACACTTATTGTAATAGAATTGGTGAAAGTAAACATTCATGCGAATTTATATTATGTAATTTAGAGGAGATGTGATTTTTAATTGGCCTCAGGTACATTCCAAAGTCATTCTAAGTATTTTCTAAGTATTAAGCAAGAACTTCAGTGATACTGGTGGACTTCAGAAACAAAAAGGAGGCCCCGAGCAAGTTATATGATTTTCTAATGGGTCTGACACGATGTCCCATGAGTTGTAAAAATGTAATTATTTTAATGGGCCTTATTTTATTGGGCCTTAATTATTTTAATGGTAAAAGAAGGTCCCAACCCAACATTAGAACGTCACACAACATCTCTCAACCAGATGCAATATCGATGCAACATGATGTAAAATCCGAAAACGTAGTGCAACATCCCACAACATGGTGTGCCCATCCGCCAAATTTTTTCAAAATCTTACAATAAAAAAATGTTAAAAGTAGGCCTAGCGCCGATGGAACCTTAGCAATTAATTCCTGACACTCGAAAACCTCCGACACTAAAATTTATCCAAATCATTCTAACAATTTTTTTTAATGGGATCTGGTGCCGACCAAAGTATCTCCTAAACGAACTTTTCCAAAATTATGACCTCACAACCGATTCCAACCATGATAAAACCCTTTCCTCCACAATTTAAAAAAATTAATTAAGGGTTCCGAGCCCTATCGAAAGATTCCCTGTAATGAAGGATTCACTTTAAATATTTTATTAACCTTCTATGCCCCAGCAATAGCGTCGGGGTTATGTAGGTTCCGGCTCATTGTGATATTGAAAGAAATGAAACAGCTGGCACTGTAGCTAAAGCAGATTCAATTGGCCAAACAATTTTAAACTTGAATTTAACCAGCTTAAAAATTGTCGATAAAGTGGGTGGTGTCATAAATTTGCCAATTCCAATCCGTTGATTGATGCTTATCAACCAAAAAATATCAGTCAAAATTATTCAGTCGAAACATTTACATTTTACTAAAATTGAATCTCATTCCAATTTGGACATTCGACAAAAAAAAGAAAACTTAATGGAATGTGAAATAGTAGCGAAAATACAGGGCAGGCCATCTATCGGTTTGTTTTTAAATCATAGGCTATGGCTAACATTTTTTGAACGATTTGCTTCAAATTTTGACAAATGGAATAAAATGTGAAGGGGACCAACGTCAAACCAAAACCAACGTCAAAACAAACAAAATTTTCAAAAAGGTGCTGTTAGATCAACCATACAATGTTGCCGTAACGCTACCAACATAACGATATATAATAAAATAAAACCCCAAGAACTAACACGACGCAACATGGTACAAAATCGCGCAACAAGGAGCAACATATGGTACACATGGTACCAAAATCCCGTAACATGATGCAACATTGTGTAACGTAGTGAAGCATCATACAACATCCCTCAACAACGCAACATGCTGTAATATTACGTTACATGATGCAACATCCCACAACATGGTGCAACAAACCTCAACAACAAGCAGCACCGTCAAACATATTCTGGTAATTCCACGGGAATATGGAACTACATACTAAGCATTTCAGTGGCCGAAAAAACTGATTTATATATGAAAGCTATTTAAATTATTTCCCCAGTTCTGGGGAATTCCTATAACATTATCTAGAACTCCATGGAATCGTTTGCTTGCATTCGAAACCCCTATTATCACACAACATCTCTCAACCAGATGCAATATCGAGCAACACACGCCATATTGGGAAATATGACAGGCCATCCGAAGGGCTCCTCTAATCATTTTCTTTTATTCGCAAATCTGCCCCGCCAAATTTTTTCAAAATCTTTCAAGAAAAATAAAATGTTGAATGAAGGCCTAGCGCATGAACAAGGAACTATAAATGAACCCGCATGAACAAGTAACCATCACAATTAATTGCACTCGAAAACCTCTCTCACTAAAATTAATCCAAACCGTTCTAACATTTTTTTAATGGGATCTGGTCCCCATCAAAGCATCTCCTAAACGAACTTTCCCTAAATTAGCACATCACAATCCATTCCAGCCATTAAAAAACCATTTTTCCTGCAATTTAAAAAATTAAGTAAAGGTTCCGAGCCATATCGAAGGATTCTCGATGAACAAGGATTCACTCTGCTGGATGGGTTCTGCTAGCTTTATGGACGTACATTTTTAAAAGTTTCATTTTTCCAACAAACAATCGAAAACATTTACGCTTTATTAATAAAGCTAAAAAAAGAACTTGAGAAGGTTAAAAGATGTTTACAGTCCCTGCAAGTGCGGTCATGAGAATTCACAAATTTATATCATCATCAAACAGGTTGAACCTAAACTGTTGTATGATCGCAGATCGTGTAAAGTGCAGTAGGTACAAAACTTGTTCCACACACCAACGGAACTCGTCGACCACATGAACGTGGTACCGGCCCAGCATGCCATACCTCATAGACTGTTAAGTTTGGCTAAAGCGGTTATCTTAACTATAGGTTACCAATCTAATGCGAATAGCCATAAGAGAAGGTTAAAACATCTTTCTGAGTGTAACGTTTAGAAACTTTGACGGATAGAGAAAAACAATCTAAAGTTGAAGAGAGACACTAATAAAGGGAAAAACTTTATTGTCAGTATAAAACGACCTACAAGCTTTAGAAATGGAAGCAACTATACGCTCCTTTTCCAAAATTGTGGGAATGCATGCCAATAAGCCTCGGAGTAGGTGATCCCAAATGCGAAGAAGCCCGTGCCGAAATTCAACAGGAAAAATCTGAATATGATGTCAAAAAGATTGTTTATTTCTTCTGTTAATAAGTTTCTCCAATCAATCTGAAGGTTAAATATTTGGCATCTATTCTTAAGTTTTCTAGCAGCTTCTTGTTTTTAAAGTTAGAACACCAAAACGGCTTGCTTGCCGTTTCGAAAGCTAACGTAATTGCTTTCTTCAAATACGACGCTAGCAATTTAATGTCGTCAATTAAACGTATCTCATCCAGAAAATTCAGTGAGTTAAAAGGAGGATAACTCCCAGTCTGTTTTCTTATTATGAAAAGGCGGAGTTTAAAGATTTACGATAAACGTGATATACCTGTAGTCTGAGGAAAGAATGCCATAAGTCTGCTCCCAGTTTAATACCAAATCAATAATTGTCAAATACCTCCCTCCTTATACACCTGAAAAAAGTTGACCATTTACCATTTAATGAAGATTTCAATTTGAGAAGTACTTAAATGTTCCAGATTCACATGTTTTAACTATAAAACTAAATTGTTTTGTCATGGTTTATTTGCAGTTAGTCTTAATCGAAGTATTTTTTTTTGCTAAAAAACGCCTAAAGGTTCTCTTTTACACATGGATTCAAATGTTTTGTTTTGGTTAAACAACGTAAGTTCAATTTGCATTCTAATGAATAGAGGAACTTTTGCTAAATACCATCACTGTAACCACATCGGAATTTCACCCACAATTCTGACTATCACTTGCCCACTGTGGTACTAAAGATAAAGCATGTTAATCTGGAACGAATACTGCAAAATTTTGCCAAAGTACACTCTTGTGTCCCTGTGAGAGCTGCTCTAAAATTAGGAAGAATTTGACTAACAAAATGACCAATCTTTATGTTCATTTGAAGAGAAAATAATATTATGGCTTATCAAATGGTAATTTATAGTGGAAATGAGTTCCGATTTTAGCTAAAAAATTGTATTTTAAAATTTTAAGGCGAATTAATTTTTACTAGATAATCCGCCTTATTAATAACATAGCAGAACCCAAATCGAAAATTGAACCAATAATCAATATAGAACGCAAACCACGATCAACCGATACAAATAAATTTAGACTCATTATGGCCTAATCAAATGCTCAGTTAAAACTTTGACGTTTGGATCGGGTTCGAATCCCGATAGAGGCAGGATGCAACAGGAAACTTTTATCAACAGTTTACGATCTGTGGTAATATGGAAAACTACTACGACCCCCTATCGGCGTGCAAAACTCATGGGCCGACCCAACTTGCATGTCCAGTACTATAAGGTGGCATTAAGCAATGCAATGCGTAGATGGTAACGTAAACCGGACCTATAGCCGCATGTCTTCGATTTGGTATAACTGAGCAGGAAGGACAAGAAACCAAGAAAGGTTGCGGTGCTTCGGCCTCAGAACCGATTGCTGGGATTAAAAATAATAATAATAATTGTAGGCTCATTGTGGCCTAATAAAATGCCCCATTAAAAATGTTGAACTCTACTCGCTCTTGACCAAACTTCAGGTCATTTAATCTAATATGGGGACCAAATGCCAGTGGTATAAATTGTCTAAAACAATCAATGAGTACAACAAATACGAAATGCAAACACCCCAGGTGGTACAGCAGCAGATATGCTGCCAAACCCCACACTCTTGGGAAGCAGGCTCAACAGATTCTGGGGTGAGCCTGTCATTGTTTAACACATTTGGACGAAGTTTCAAACTATCAAGATCACCAAGATCTTCCACTGGAAATATATTTCAGTACGAGAAGGAAAATGCCGAACTCCGTGAACAACTAAGAGAAATAAAAGAATTGACTACTAAATTGAAAGAAGAATTTACAATTTTAAAGAAAGAGAACGAAGAACTCAAAAAAGCAGTTGAAACACGTGCAAAACTTGGGACGAAACCTAGCTCAACAGTCGATGATGACATTAATTCATTCCATACGGATGAAGAAGAATTAGAAAAAGCCGGAATAAACCGGAGTAAAAGACCAAGCAAGAAAAGGAAAGCGCAACTCTTACCAGAAATAGCAGTAACTTTACCATCAACTTTAATAGGTGTTTCTTGAAAAAGTTAATCATCCAAGAAACAACTAGCTCTAGAACAACAACCAGCTAACAACAACCACCAAAAGAAAAATCACCTCCACCAATAAATGTCGTTCGTAAACCAAAATTAGAACTCAAAACAATATATATTGGCAGACAAATAATTTTAGGCTCATTATGGCTTAATCAAACGCTCTTTTAAACAATTTTGGACTCCACTCGTTCTTGGCCAAACTACAGGCCATTTAATCTTAATCAAAAATCGGACCAAAACCTAAATTAGAACGAAAAATTTGATCTATTGGCAAGCAAATAATTTTAGGCTCATTATGGCCTAACCAAATGCCTCATTAAAAAATGTTGGACTTCACTCGTGCTTGACCAAACTTCAGATCATTTAATCTAAATCTAGCAGAGCCCAAATCGAAAATCGAACCAAAACCGAAATTAGAACGAAAAGTTTGATCTATTGGCAAAAAAATAATTTAGGCTCATTATGGCCTAATCAAATGCCCTATTAAAGAATTTTGGGATCCACTCGTTCTTGACCAAACTTCAGGTCATTTAATCTTAAGCTAGCAGAACCCAATTCGAAAATCGGACCAAAACCGAAATTAAGACGAAAATTTTGATCTATTGGCAAACAAATAATTTAGGCTCATTATGGCCTAATCAAATGCCCTATTAAAGAATTTTGGGATCGACTCGTTCTTGACTAAGCTTCAGGTCATTTAATCTTAAGCTAGCAGAACCCAATTCGAAAATCGGACCAAAACTGAAATTAAGACGAAAATTTTGATCTATTGGCAAAAAAATAATTTTAGGCTCATTATGGCCTAATGAAATGCCTCATTAAAGACTTTTGGGATCCACTCGTTCTTGACAAAACGTCAGGTCATTTAATCTTAATCGAAAATCGGACCAAAACCTAAATTAGAACGAAAAATTTGATCTATTGGCAAGCAAATAATTTTAGGCTCATTATGGCCTAACCAAATGCATCATTAAAAAATGTTGGACTTCACTCGTGCTTGACCAAACTTCAGATCATTTAATCTAACTCTAGCAGAACCCAACTCGAAAATAGGACCAAAACATAAATTAGAACGGAAAATTTGATTTATTGGCAGGCAAATAATTTTAGGCTCATTATGGCCTAATCAAATGCCCAATTAAAAAATGTTGGACTTCACTCGTTCTTGACCAAACTTCAGATCATTTAATCTAAATCTACCAGAACCCAAATCGAAAATCGAACCAAAACCGAAATTAGAACGAAAAGTTTGATCTATTGGCAAAAAAATAATTTTAGGCTCATTATGGCCTAATCAAATGCCTCATTAAAGACTTTTGGGATCCACTCGTTCTTGACTAAACTTCAGGTCATTTAATCTTAAGCTAGCAAAACCCAATTCGAAAATCGGACCAAAACTGAAATTAAGACGAAAATTTTGATCTATTGGCAAAAAAATAATTTTAGGCTCATTATGGCCTAATCAAATACCTCATTAAAGACTTTTGGGATCCACTCGTTCTTGACAAAACGTCAGGTTATTTAATCTAAATCGAAAATCGGACCAAAACCGAAATTAGAACGAAAAATTTGATCTATTTGCAAATACATAATTTTAGGCTCATTACGGCCTAATCAAATGCCTCATTAAACAATTTTGGGATCCACTCGTTCGTGACTAAGCTTCAGGTCATTTAATCTAAAGCTAGCAGAACAAAAATCGAAAATCGAACAATACCCTAAATTGGAACCAAAAATTTGATCTATTGGCAAGCAAATAATATTAGTTTCATTATGGCCTAATCAAATGCCGCATTAAAAATTGTTGGGCTCCACTCGTTCTTGACCAAACTTCAGGTCATTTAGTCTAAATCTAGCAGAACTCAAATCGAAAATTGGACCAACACATAAATTAGAACGAAAAATTTGAGCTATTGGCAAACAAACAATTTTAGGCTCATTGTGGCCTAATCAAATGCCTTATTAAAGAATTGTGGGATCCACTCGTTCTTGACCAAACTTCAGGCCATGGGTTCTGCTAGCTTTAGAATAATTGACCTGAAGTTTGTTCAAGAACGAGAGGAGTCCAAAAATTGTTTAATGAGGCATTTGATTAGGCCATAATGAGCCTAAAATTATTTGTATGTTAATTCATCTTGTTTTGGGTTCTCAGTTCGGTTTTGGTCCAAATTTCAGTTTTAGTTCTGTTAGCTTAAGATTAAATGATCTGAAGTTTGGTCAAGAACGAGTGAAGCCTAAAATTATTTGATTGCCAATATATCAAATTTTTCGTTCTAATTTTGGTTTTGGTCTGATATTCGATTAACATTAAATGACCTGTAGTTTGGACAAGAACAAATGGATCCCAAAATTGTATAATGGGACATTTGATTAGGCTATAATGGGCCTAAAATTATTTGCTTGCCAATATGTCAAATTTTTCGTTCTAATTTATGTTTTGGTTCAATTTTCGATCCTTGTTCTGCTAGCTTTAGGTTAAATGACCTGAAGTTTGGTTAAGAACGAGTGGAGTCTAACATTTTTAATGGAGCATTTGATTAGGCCATAATGAGCCTAAATTATTATTTTGCAAATAGATCAAATTTTTCGTTCTAATTTCGCTGTTGGTCCAATTTTCGATTTAGGTTCTGCTAGCTTTAGGTTAAATGACCTGAAGTTTGATCAAGAACGAGTGGATCCCAAAATTTTAATGGGGCATTTGATTAGGCCATAATGAGCCAAAAAATTATTTGTTGGCCAATAGATCAAATTTTTCGTTCTAATTTGATTTTTGGTTCGATTTTCGATTTGGGTTCTGCTAGCTTTAGATTACAGGGCCTGAAGTTTGGTCAAGAACGAGTGGAGCCCAAAATTGTTTAATGCAATGTTTGATTAGACTATAATGAGCCTAAAATTATTTGTAGGTCAATTGATCTTGGTTTGCGTTCTAATCTAAGGACATTTAATTAGCCTAAAATTAACTTTTAATTTTCCAATTGTTTTTAAATCATTTTTTGATATGAGCTCTGCTAACTCTTTCTAAAGCTAGCAGAACCCTCGCTTCAGTTGGAAAGGATGGAGCCTAATTTGTTTTAATAGTGCATTTAAATAGCCTATTATTAGTCTATAATTATCCATACTATCTTGTAATGTTCTGCTGTATGGGTTCTACTAGCTTAAGGGACGTGTATTTATTCACTTTCCGCTTGGAAAGCGAAGACAATCTGCAATATCGATTTGTTTTATCTTAATTTCTCAAAAAGACTCGAGGAAGAACTGCATCCATAAATATATTGTTAACACCAAATATTAGTAAGTGTCCTCTATATACTATATACTGACGATCTGTCTATTTAATTCTTCAGTTGCAGAATCATGCCGCACGATTAAAACAGAGAGCGTATGATGAACCGCACAAATTGTAATAATACTTGACCGCATGTGTTCAACATTTCGCTCGCCACGCACAGACAACATTTCAATGAATCGTGATTACGATGATGATTATCTCCGTATGTACTATATTGGGAAAAACACAAATTTTATGGGCGACCAACGATATTAAAATGTATACCCATTTTTCGGTCGCACATCTTAAATCCCGCTCTTAGTAGCAGCATACATTATATCGATAATTTTTTACTCGAAAACAGGAAATACCCTTAAATTGTTCATCTTTTTATTATAGACGAGGAACCAAACCGAACTTCTATTAATGTATCGGGTCTTTGTACCACTATATGTGATGTGTTCTGCTAAAGGGTTGAAATAAAATGAAAAAATGGTTTGATTTATATTTATTTGAGGATTTTTTATACAATTTTAACGAAGGATATCAATTCGATATGTACTCTGGGTTGTGTAATGTATATGTAGTGTATCCAGTCCGTGTGTGTTTAACACAAGGATATTATATAAGATGAGATAAAATGAGAGATACAAGATTTATGGATATGCAAATTTTTGTGTTTTCTGAACGAACCAAAAATAAGGGATGATTTTTATATGATTTCTGATGGTAATTTTTATGTTATGTTACGTACATATACATACATGTGTAGATATATGTTGATGATCATCAAAGACGACGAATAATTTTTTTTTCTCTCCATATGTAAAAATACTTTTAATATTTAATAGTAAAAAATGGTTTTAGTTTCACGTCACCGAGTACGTATAATACGAGTATATAGGGATACTAATGCGGCGGTTTTAAATTGGGAAAGGGTGATTCGTAAATAGATTTGGTGTTATTATTTCAACAAAATGTAGAGAGTACCGCATTAATTCAACTTAACATGTTTCAAGTTCATCGTCTCACGCGCAGCATTAAAATCTATTAAGCTAATTAAAAATAAAAATAATACTTGGTCTCTTATACGAGCCGCATATAAACCAAATAATCTTTCAATTTTTATATTATATTCATTACGACTTATTATTGCCCATCTTTAAGATACAAAATTTTTTTAATGTCATTTTTAAACACCACTTTCAGAATTTAATTAGATAAATTTTAAATTGATGACAATTATTTTTAATTAGACTTGGATTTTTTTTTATATTTGAATAATACACATTTATATCTCAACCAAACACCGGATTGATTTGACTAAGTACCCGCTTTAACAATGTAATCCGAATGTCATATACGAGGCAAACCTGTTCATCGTGACAATAAATTATAGATGCGGTGTAGTTTAAAATCCGCAAATCATCTTACAAAACCGAAATCATTGGCAAAAATTTGCATTTTTAAATTAATCAAAAACTTATTACTTCCGCATCGATAATCCGATTGTGGCGCAAAGTATCAAATAACTACCGATCTCTTTAAATAGAGTTTCCATTTCAATCACCATATGCCCCGAATAAATCATAAATTTCATCACTTCTATAGATCTGCGATACAACAGTGTATACGGCATACACGATCTAATTACCATAAATTTTTATTTTATCAATCTTTATGCAAATTTTTCCTTTATTCGTGTGTGTGTGTGCGTCTTTTCATTTCCATTCTATTGGGAAATGTGAGAATTTTTTCCTTCTGTTAGCTCAAACCTAAACATTATTCGTAAATCAATAAAGGCATAAATTGTCTCTATATGCGTGTAACGCATTCGATTTAAAGGTACCAGATGGAATCATATAATATTACAACATAAGTGAGAAATCAGTATCGATCGGGGCGATGATAGAGTATTGAGATCATAAAAACAACTGGGTAAAATAGTAAAATCTGTCTGAGGAACAAAATTTTTCGTTTCCAAGCGTACAGGTTTCCATAAAAGCCACATACGACCACAAGAAGAAATATATCCGATTCTATAAACCGTTAAACAGTATGCCACTTGCACTATCGGAATATGTCACGCTTTTCTAAGTTTTTTTTTTTAAACCTCGCAGTCAATCCTATGGTCAGTTCCATTTCAGTCCAATGTAATATCGCTGTCGCTCATCCAGATTCTTGATTTTTAACCCTTTCGATCAATTTCGTACGGCTCTCGCTCCCCATTACTTTTCACAAGTTCCCCCAGTCACCTTGAGGAACCGTATTAATTCTCCGTGAAGGATGTACACTATTTCGTTGTGATTTATGTAACTTAATGGATAGTTGCTTCCTGTGAGTTTCCAATTGCTAGATGTGGATATCTTGATGGTGGATACCTTCACCAGATACTTTACAATGTTCAATGACTCACTATGCCGTTATCGGAATACTCAGCCTTCTGCTCCATATCAACTACATCATCATCTCGTTTATCAAATATTGTGTCTATCATTTGATTAAGTTTCTCATCGATGCTTTCGATGCCTGTTTCATTTTCTTGTTTCATTTCCCGAATCAAATTTTTTACTTTGTTGATTCATTTGTTGCACCAAATCTTGTTTTGTTAAAATGTGCCCAAAATTGTGCGAAAGCCGTTTTTCCAGATAGTTCGAGAACTATTTTCACAAGTACAATCTGATTCGTAAAATGTCCTAAACTTACATCTTTTAAAATTCACAATTCCACCGCTACCACGAATTGTTTCAAACTTGCCGGTGTGTACGAACTTGCCCTGAGAAACCGCTTCCCGAGTATTCACGAAAATACCGAATGTAATCTCTAAATGATTTCCTAATATTTACTGAAATTTACAGCTATTGGATTATTCTTAAAAATTCCAGAAATATTTCCTCACTAAGTTTCCGAAAATCCCCTAATCACTCAAAATTTTGGGTTTTTTGGAAAAATGAAAAATTGGAAATTTCAGTAGAAATATAAAAAATGGTTTATTCAAAATATTGTCCTTCGCTATCTTCACATTTTTGCCATCTTTCTGACAATACATGAATACCACGCGACGATAAAGCGACTCGTATTTGGACCGAAACCATTCATTCAACCAATTTTGCACTTCTTCGAAATTGGCCAAATGCGCCATCGACCGGAACAAATGATAATTCGAGAGCTAGGTCTGATGAATAAGCAGCAGTTGATACTTCGCCAGTTGGGATTCTTAAAAAAGATCCACTTCTCATCTCCCGTAACAATTCGATGTAGGAAGCTCTTTCTTTCACGCCGTGAAAAACAAAATTTATTTCGCAAGTGGCGCTCAGATTTTCCATCTATATCTTAGCCTGCTTTTATCTGTCGGAGCGCTTTTTGTTCTCAATGTCGATGGTGTATGTTCGCCGTAGGCCTGCATTTTTTTTCAAATTGAAGCAGAAAAGCAATGCTTCCCGCAAAAGCTGCTTGTTTGGCACAAAACTCGACATTTTTGTTAGAAATAATATTTTTGCGTTGCGATATTATTTTAGTGAACTGGATTTAGTGATGCAGACTGGGCGAGTGATCTTAATAAAAGAAAATCCACCACTGGAGCAATAACATGGTCATCACGCAAGCAACAAAGCGTTGCACTTTCTTCAACTGAAGCCGAATATATGACTGTCTCAGCAGCCTGTCAAGAAGCTTTATGGCTTAGAAAATTGGTCGTGGAACTCAGCAGATCGACTGGTCTGGAACAGATCAGATGATTGCTGATGCATTAACAAAGGGGCTTCCCAAGTCCAAACATCAACAACATCGAGGAGAAATGGGACTAGGAATTGTTATAAGTTTCCTTTTATTTCGCTAGAGTTTTAATATTCTGGACTTTTTATTTTGTCCTGTGGGACTATTCTAGTAATTCCCCGGCAATAGGGAACGGGGGAAGAATTTATATGTAATTTCTGGTCAAATGTTTTTTGTCCGGCCGACTGAGAAGAAAAGTTTGATGTAAATATTTAAAATTTAGGAGTAATTTGTCCATAACTAACTAATGTTTAATTAACACTAATTTTTACCTCAGTATGCCAGAAAAAAAATGTTTAAATAAAAATTATATATAAATTCTTTCCCCAATCCCATATTCCCGGGGAATTACCAGAATAGTGCCACTGATGTAGTAACTATGGACTGCCATTGTTTCGTTCCGTTTATGTACCTAAATTTTGGGACTTACGTTAATTCTGGCTAGTCGTCTTGCAAATCGAGCAGGATTTTTGTGATATTTAAAAAGGACTCAGGGTCACATATGAGACATGAAAGTGACCTTCGCTTTCTCTTCTACCTTGTTTTTATCAGCTTGCACGTATACTCTTAGTGCTCTGAAACATATCCTTAGAAAGGAACCTGATTTTCATTCTCGTCGAAAACAGGAATTGATTTAATAGGATCTGGGATCCTGAATAGTTCGACTACCCGAGTTTCGACTTTTTGATCAAGGTACGTTAGCACCTTGTCATGTTGAGTCTGTTTCTGAGCTAAATTTGTTTACAATGGCGTGTTTCTTCCGCAATTGATTATATTTTTACACTCGCGAACAACTAAATCGACCCAAACTTTCAACGCTCACAGAAAGACGAATTTTTTTTGAAACGGTTTAATTTTGAATGAAAACGCAACCAATGAAAAGACATATTGGGGATATTTAAATTTAAAATACAACAAAAAGTTCAAGTAATAAAAAAACAATTTTATTGGTTAATAATTAGTATTGCATCCAAGACTTGAGGGATTGTACTGTACTCGTCACCTAACGCAACTTGAGGTCACTCGGTCAACGGACGGTCCAGTTTTAGTTCGTTCGACTGAGTGCTGGCCACTTCATCTGTGACACCGAGCATTGTCATGCCTCAATATGAAATTGTCCCCTATACATTCTGCGTAGGGCACTACTAAGAGCATGTCCTCGATACATCTTTCAGCGGTCAGACCCTCTCTACGGCCTCCACCAGGTACAAAAACAACATCGGTTTTTCCCTCAAGCGATATACCAGCCCACACCATGCACGAACGCAAAAATCGCTATCCTGGACGCCGGTAGACCAGGCCTCTCCTATCACTACGATAGAGACATATTCTGCACTTATCAGTGAATATACCGGACCCCCATTGCCCGATGTTCCAGTTGATGTAATCGCGAGTAAATTCGAGTCCCTGTTTGCGGTGGCGTGTTGTCAATTGTGGGCCTCTAATGGGCCGTCTTTGAATGGAGTTGGCTTCCTGTAAGGGTTTTCTTACTGTCAATTGACTAGCATCAGCATCTCGAACTTGTCTTAGCTCTTACTGCACCTCGATGCCCGAGAAATGGCGATTTCGCAGGGCAGTAAGGACGATAAATCGATCATCCCTATCAGATGTACAACGATATTGGCTGGGATTTGGTCTCCGATTGCTGGTACCAGTTTCCTCAAACCATATGGATACTCTTGAGATAGTAGATTGGGTCATGTTTATCTGACGAGCGACTTCTCGTTGAATGCAGCTTTCTTGCAATAAAGCAACAACGTGTGCGGCTTTTTCTGGAGTAGTATTCATGAATTTGAAGAAACAATTAATGAAACTGGTAGATATTTGTACAGGTTGACGTCTAATAAGTGACTGATGGCAAATACCGTTCAACGTGGTATTATACAGGAGATTGCAGTACGCCAATTGTTTTCACCAAAACATCGCTACGATTGCTTTAATTTGAAAAGCGCTTGATAGATTTTAACGATAAAGATGTCCTTGTAAAGATGAAATACTTAGCTATCAAAAAAGTAAAAAATAGAGTCTTTCGTACACGCGAAGGTTTGAGTCGATTTAGTTGCCCGCGAGTGTTGTTAGTGCCGTCTCTCTCGTTAAGGAGAATTTTGACGATTTTTACAATTGCACTGGAATTAAACCATTTTTGCCATTTATACTCACGTCTAACTCTTTAGTGCGCGAATGTAAACGTCCACGCTTATCTCGTAGTATGTGAATTTGCCAGGGATGGGCGAGGTAGATTACACAATGTAATCTACACGGTTCTCTACACGTAATCTGTTTCGTAGATTACATTGCGATTTTTTACGTCGCTGACATCGATGTAATGTAGACAACGTCGACAACGTAGAAAGTGATATAAAAAATTCACATTTTTCGTTGTTTTAGTTAGCCGGTCTGAAAAAGTTGCTGTCTAGCTATTAGGTAATTGTTCGTTGGTATGTATGTGAGCCTATAATGATAAAACCACATTAAGGGGTAAATAAGAGAATCCATTTCGCCAAAAAGGTCTGATCGATATTTACTAAAATAAAACAATAAAGAGCCTAATTCATAAAGAATATAATGTTTAACCGTGGAGATAGGGCAGCACATACAATGTCAATACAAAATGACGGAAATTCTCAATATTAACCCTCCGTTACTAACGTTAGTTTAACTTCAAACGTTACTAACGATGGGTCAAATTGACCCATCTTTAAAAGGCCCAATGTTCTGCACGGTTAATATATTCCACCAAATTTTTTTTTTAATGAAAGATTTCAATAAAAGAAATATAAAGGCTTGTTCTCTTTCGCGTCCTATAAGTCAGAATTTCAAAAGGTTGGAATCGTTGAAAAGCTGGAATTGTGAGCGAAAAAATATTAATTAACAATTTTTTTGTGTATAAAGTATTTTTTTCCAATAACTACCTTTGAAATATAGCTAATAAACTTCTGAATTACCTAATTGAAATTTTCACAAAAAGTGCAGATACCAATCAAATGGCTTCCACAGATAAGTCTATTGCATCTGAAGCAAGTTGTATCTTGAGTCGGTTGACAGAGTTATCATCTACCGCGCTTATTTAATTTTGGTTTTTTTTGGCTAAGGCTCGAACGATGGATTTTGCGCAAATTTGTTACTACAAAATTTGAGGTTGGTGCTCAATTGTTGGATTTTACTCCGTCTATCTATATGTGGTTGCATAAGAGCTAAAACCAAGGTTTTTAAAAATTATTCCCGTTTTTTATATTGTACTGGAGGATTCTCGGTGGATAATCAAACTATTCGGCTATTTATACTTGCCAAATTTAATAAGCTGGAGAAAACTACCATTGGCCATCGGTTTGCAGTTCTTGCAACATTGTATTGTATTTACGGTAGCAAAGCTGGTCGGTAGAATCGACGCCGCCCTTCGTGCTATTGTAAAATTCGATTATTGCCGGTAAAGATTTTGGACCTTCTGATAATTGGCCGGTTTTGTGCATCGTAGATAGTAAGATCACACATTTGTCTTTTAATATAGTGGGTTTCTTCTAGCAACCAGAAATTGTAGATTTGTTTTTTTTTTATTGTGACAACTAAAGTCGTGTTTTTTTCAAGCAGCTCTAGTGCCAAAGGGTAGCTCGTAAACCAATTACCTACTGTGACATTACGTCCAACGTTTTGCAAATGTCTGGTTAAACGTAATACGATTTGGTCAGGCTTATTACTCAAATTGTATCGTCCTGGCGGTTGCTGTCGTCAGTAAACGTCCAGCTTAGATATGTAAAATGACACGGAATCAACAACAGAGAAAATTTGTATTCCATATTTCGCTGGCTTACTGGGTATATATTGGCTAAATGAGCATCTTCCACGAAAGCTTTCTAATTTCTCGTCTACTGTAATGAAACAACCCACACTATAATTTTGCTGCCAATTTTCGTTGAATTTTTCGAAGATTCCCGAATTGGGGCGAGTTTATCAACCAAACGACGTCCCATGCGAATTTCGATGTTGTCAAATCGAATGCACCGCATAAGAAATTGGAAGCGACTGTAGCTCACGGTTGCAGCTTTATTGCGGCTTTATTGCCAAATAAAGCATTAATTTCTGTATAATCGATGGTTACAGCATGTTGCACGTCATTATATTTTGTTTGTTGTTTTTTATAAATAGATTTGTGTGTTCCACAATTGATGAAAGTAAAGAATATTTGGAAACTTTCTGAGGGTGTTTTAACAGATTTCGAAAAATCTGTAAGTTTTGATGACGAACGGTAACTGCCCGTGTAGATTTAAATGCATATTTTCTCCATATTGAACCCTCTTTACCCACTAAATCACCATCTGGCTCATCATATTCGTCGTTATTTGGATCAAGCTTCTGCTCTGTTCCGGAATCATGGTTGCTAAATAGATCTAACGTGGATCTAAATGACCAAAATTTACCTTAATTTTGAACACTGTTACTGACGTGGGTCAAAATGACCCAGACACTTTCTAAAATAACTGCCCACCTCCTTCGAATTTCAAAACCACACGAAAAATTATTTTGATGTGACAAGTGAAGATTGAGGTTAGATAGCAAGTAACATGAAGTTACTTGCAATTAGTTTTCTATGTTTTTTTTTAAATTTTCATCGCAATGGGTCAATTTGACCCAGACATTAGTAACCGAGGATTAATCATCCATTTGAAGGAGATAATTAGAATGAGATAGAAATAAAGAGTCATCTGCTCTAGCAAGTTTTATGTTTAAGTGGTTAATTTTGGCTGGCTAGCACAGTAGGATTACAGAAAAAGATCACAAATTATCTCCTCTTTTCAGTAATCGCTGAACAAACAGAAAATTGAATATGGTACATTATTTTAAAAGCAGTTCTTAGATTTAACGTCGAATTAAAATTTATCGGAAAATACAAAACATCGAATCAAAATCCGATCAAAATCCTTAATTGCGATAGTGATAATTTTCAGATACAGAGAATAACCGGCTCTAAGCTAAATATTTATATAAATTTAAATCCAGATAGCTAAAATGTTTGCAGCAGTTTTAACAGCGGTAATTCGAAGATTAATGTAATGTCTCAGAAAAGTTGATATTCCATTACAACAGTTGATTTATGATTTGTCATTAAATTAAACACTCCAGGCTAAACCGTTCAGATAGAACCAGCGGGGGTTCGAACTATGCATAATTACGGTTGAAATGAGTGTTCACAACGATCTAATAGTTAATTAGGATTTACTTAATGTCACTTTTTTAAAGTCCCAAGTTCCAATGCAGCAATGGAGGTCTATAACAGCACGCACCTCCAATTAAAGGTTTGCAGTGATTCCTCAAATAAAATTCAGTGTAACAGTTTGGACAATTTCAATGTTTTTCATAAAATGTTCTCAATAATAGCACCAGGGTACTCAACAGTCAAAATTCAAATGCTTGTCAAACATAAAATGATGGGTTATCAAAAATTCCGATAGATTCACAAACAAAACTTAACAAAAACATGCCAGAAAATATTAATATCGTGTTCCTGCTCCTGAATCTCTGGTGTGCAAGAGCACATTAATTAAAATTGCGACACAGCATAATTTGTCTTGAAATTTGCTTAAACTCGTAAAGTTGCTGAAATATTGGTGGAGAAAGTAGAAGTGCAGATATATTTTCAAGCTGGATTCAATATTCGTTTCCTCAATAATTCAGTCCTGTTGAGTCCCTGCTAATATTGGCCCTAATAAATATATATAATAACAGATTATTTGCTTTGCGCCCCATCTCTTATCAAATAGACATATTTATCGTGATGAAAGATTTCTGTCAACCAACACAGGTCACAATTTTGATTAAATAAATAATTTTGCCAGTGAAAGTTTGAATATCATGAATATTGTGTGAAAATGTGCAAACTGATATTTTAAAATATGTAGTGTATTAATCTATTCGTGCTAAGTAAAATTACCACATCACATCTTGGTCACCAATTTCACAACATTTCAAATCACTAACAGTTTGACTTGCTGCTTTCTTAAAATATTTTTTTTTCTAACGCAACATTTTCTTTCCCAAAAATAATACGATTCCACTACAAATAAGAATATGGCATTGTCACAGAGCAGACTAGCCAAGTATTTAATTCCGTAAAATACAATAATTCGAACTGCATCGATATTGAAATATTGAGAACTCGCACCTTGTTGTTTCCATGTCAGCGAGTTGTGATGCAGAAATGTACAGAGCAGAACTGGCCAGATTAGCAAGTAGGTTGTAGCTACACATGCAAGATGTTGTTGTGGCCACCCCCGTAAGTTGACCAAGAAACAGTGGATCAATCTATGCTTGCTAAGTAAAATTACCACATCACATCTTGGCCACCAATTTGACAACATTTCAAATCACTAACAGTTTGTCTTGCTGCTTTCTCAAAATATTTTTTTTTTCTAACGCAACATTTTCTTTCCCAAAAATAATACGATTCCACTACAAATAAGAATATGGCATTGTCACAGAGCAGACTAGCCAAGTATTTAATTCCGTAAAATACAATAATTCGAACTTCATCGATATTGAAATATTGAGAACTCGCACCTTGTTTTTTCCATGTCAGCGAGTTGTGATGCAGAAATGTACAGAGCAGAACTGGCCAGATTAGCAAGTAGGTTGTAGCTACACATGCAAGATGTTGTTGTGGCCACCCCCGTAAGTTGACCAAGAAACAGTGTATCAATCTATTCGTGCTAAGTAAAATACCACATCACATCTTGGTCATCAATTTGACAACATTTCAAATCACTGACAGTTTGACTTGCTGCTTTCTCAAAATATTTTTTTTTCTAACGCAACATTTTCTTTCCCAAAAATAATACGATTCCACTACAAATAAGAATATGGCATTGTCACAGAGCAGACTAGCCAAGTATTTAATTCCGTAAAATACAATAATTCGAACTTCATCGATATTGAAATATTGAGAACTCGCACCTTGTTTTTTCCATGTCAGCGAGTTGTGATGCAGAAATGTACAGAGCAGAACTGGCCAGATTAGCAAGTAGGTTGTAGCTACACATGCAAGATGTTGTTGTGGCCACCCCCGTAAGTTGGCCAAGAAACAGTGTATCAATCTATTCGTGCTAAGTAAAATACCACATCACATCATGGTCACCAATTTGACAACATTTAAAAATCACTGACAGTTTGTCTTGCTGCTTTCTCAAAATATTTTTTTTTTCTAACGCAACATTTTCTTTCCCAAAAATAATACGATTCCACTACAAATAAGAATATGGCATTGTCACAGAGCAGACTAGCCAAGTATTTAATTCCGTAAAATACAATAATTCGAACTTCATCGATATTGAAATATTGAGAACTCGCACCATGTTTTTTCCATGTCAGCGAGTTGTGATGCAGAAATGTACAGAGCAGAACCGGCCAGATTAGCAAGTAGGTTGTAGCTACACATGCAAGATGTTGTTGTGGCCACCCCCGTAAGTTGACCAAGAAACTATCTATTTTTGCTCAACTTAGACAGTTTTACTGTATATTTTACAGTAACATTACTGACGTGAATTACACTTAGTAATCGACTAGTTCATGATTAGTTGACGTTGTCGATGAAATTCATCTCTGAAGTTTGCCGAAAACACTTTCACATATAAACATTTATGGAGCAAAAGAATTAAGAAAAAACTTACGCTATTTTTGTTTTCGTTAGAGCTTGTCCATTGAGAGCACGAGGCGCGACATATAAATCATCTAGGCGCTCAAAAGACCGGATTCAGAATCGTGCATTCCTTCTTCCTCTTTAACACTTTGTATATTATCGACAGTTTTTGCTTTCGGTTAACTTTTATTAGGTTGTTTTCTTGCAAATTGAACCCATAATTTCTTTATTAGATACTCGTGCGGAATTACTGTATTTCAAAATAGCTGGTGATAACTGACCGCAAGTGTTATGGTAGTAACAGGTGCACTGAGAACAACATATATTGGTCACCATAAAGTGAATTAATCCATCAAAAAATTAGTTTTGTTTTGTGTAAAATATTTTTTTAAAATTTTTACAGGTGACTCACTAATGGACCTAATGAATAAAAATCGGAAACATTTTGAATTTGATTCAACAAATGGCATTAAATTGTGGTAATCGCACATGAATTGAAATGTTCACCTCCACTATACCTACTAAAGCCTTAATTGTCAAAATGATTCGTAAGCAATAAAATTTTCTTGTTTTAATATTTTCGGCATTTCTTGTCCGTCAGTTTATTTATTTATCACAAAAATAAAAATGTATAACTTAAAATTTTAAATCTGTACAACAAAACCAAACCAACAAAATTTATTTTAAATTTTTTTTTTTTATTTTTTAAGATAAATACATAAATAAACAAAAATATAAAATAATTTATCTCTAATTATATGGCTTACATTTATGTATATTACGTCCACTCGGTACATATAAGTCTTGATAGTTTGATATTTTTTTTTTTTTTATTTTAATTGACCATTTAACGAATTTTTATTATTTCTAAAATAACAAAAAAAAATTTAATGTATTTTCCATTAATAATTAGAAATATAAACAGAAACTCGGCGAGTTAATTATTTGATGACATTATACATTCGACGAACGATGATGGCCCAAAATTTGACTTAAAACCAAAACGACAAAACGTTAACGTAATTAGATTTCTAATTTCAAATCGAGGGAATTAACAAAAAATAAATAATAATTTTAATTTTGTTGGGGCTTTTTTACGCGTTTTTAATTAATTTTTTGAACTTTTGTACCATTTCTTACATGTACTCGAGATTTTATTGTGTTAAATGACGGCCCGTGTTTGTCTATGTGTATTTGTGCCTTAGAGAGACAAAAAAAAAATAGTTATAACATTAAAAATAATTAACATATTTGTTTTGTGTTGATTTAAATTATCTTATATATTTCGTTTTTAAACGTAAGATTGATAACGTCAAAATAATAAAAATAAACGTAAATTAATAATTCATTTTTTATAGGTACGTAGCGTATTTCTTAAGATGTTCAGTCGTCATGAGCTTTAATTTTTTTTTTTTTTTTATAATACCTGGCACAGTTAGAATTTTATTTTATTTGGATTTTTATATCTTTAAGTGGAATTTGATCGCGTTCACAGATAATATTTGTATTGTGTTTGATTGGTTGGTGCGCTTAGAATTTTATATTGTAACGCTTAATATAATTTTGTTGTGGTTAGATGGATTGATTTATATTGCGGCGCATTAAGTATGTACTTCTAAAAAATTTTTTTTATCGTTTTACGTTTTCTTCAAAAACCACAAAATTTATGCCACGCCTTATTTTATCAAATTCTTATCAGCATACACAAAATACATAAATTGCTTTGTTTACAAATTAATAAATTATTTTATTTTCTATGGGTATGCGAGCGGCTTATCACGATACAATGTAGTATGTGTAATAAATGTACGTAGGCGCTAGTGCGATGACAGGTAGCTTATTATTAAATTTGGAACTTGAATTACTAAGTCAATCATAAGATGATGACTTTTGTAAAATTAAAATTGTATTCAACTGAATAAAATTGCCAACAAATTTTGAGCTTTTCTTGTTCCTGATAAAATTTTGGATTTGTGGAGAAATACACATAAATAAATTATAATTATGACTTAATTAAATTAACAATACAAAATGTTCAGTTTTCAACAGAAATACTCGTAGACAACGTCGACAACCAATTGTAGTTCCGTCAGTAGCGGCGGATTGAACGATCAACATATTTTTAACTTCTGTTAACATATGTCCAAGTAACTTGGAAGTGTCTGACATCGCTTTTACGTTCAAAATATTCAAGATATTTACATCTAAACTTCGAACTTAGTTCAGATTTGTCAATAGCCGATTAAAACTATTGTACTGAAATTGTAAATCTTTATTAGGTTAACAAATTTTAATTGAACCCCAGGCCAGTGTTGTGCGACTACGCGTATTTCGGAATTGTCGACTTGTTAGTGTCGAAAATAGTGTTCGCAAACTTAGACTTAAATTTGTATGTCAGTTGATTTTGTTTCGCGTTCTAATTTAGGTTTTAGTCCGAATTTCGATTTGAGTTTTGCTAGCTTTAGATTAGCAGGCCTGAAATTTGGTCAAGAACGAATGGAGCCCAAAATTTTTTAATGGGGCATTTCATTATGCCATAATGAGCCTAAAATTATTTGTATGTCTTTTGATCATGTTTTGCGTTCTAATTTCGGTGTTGGTCCGATTTTCTGCTAGCTTTGAGTGATAAAGCCTTATGTTTTTCACCGGTGTGAAGTTTCTACCAAAAAATAACAAGAAAACCAAATTATATATGTGTTGGTACCACTCAATACTAAATTCTTATTAGAATAAATTGAGTGAGATTTATTACACTGTACAATTATTTTCCGAATGAAGATATTTTAAAATTAAAATTGTTTAAATATAATTTATTCAAAAATACAAAATACTAAAGAAATGCAATGATTATTAAAACAGATAAGAAAAAACAAATTGAAATCAAGTGAGAATTAGTTAACAAATAAATAAAAATAAACGCTATAACAGAAAAAATATCAGAATTGCTTATTAAAATTTCTCGATCAAAATACAGAGTATCTTATCAATCTGGGCCAATAACAAGCCACTTTCAGAGATTAGGGCAAGACACCACTATATAGGTTAAATTGGCCTATCTCTAAAGAACATTTTCCGGTATAAGGTTTTCCCAAGCGGAGAAAATGCAACCTTGTTAATATAGCAATTTTCCAAAGTAAATTTTGAGTATTTATCAATCTGGGCCAATAACAAGCCACTTCCAGTAACTTAATTCAATTTTTGAAGTTATTTTGAATACATTTTATGGATTTAAAACAAAATTTACACAAAAAAAAATTGCTATTAACAAGGTTGCATTTTCTCCGCTTGGGAAAACCTTATACCGGAAAATGTTCTTTGGAGGTAGGCCAATTTAACCTTTATAGTGGTGTCTTGCCCTAATCTCTAGAAGTGGCTTGTTATTGGCCCAGATTGATAAAATACTCAATATTTTGAGTGAAAATTTTCAATAAACATATTTGATATTTTTTTGTTGTTAAAGCTTTAATTTTATTTATTTGTTAAGTTTTTTTAAGTTATTTAAATATTTCTTTAATATCTTTTGTATTTATTATCCTTTTTCTATTTTATTGTGTAAATTTTGAATTTATTTAATATGATAATAATTTTTAATAAAATTTTTACTAATTTGCATTTATAAATATTAACAGTACAATTCGCCAACACTAAAACAATTCAATATGGCGGCTATTGGAATCCATCTGAATCCAATAAGAATGATGGTTCCGCCATGTTTTCTAATTGGAATCGTATACGTATACGTGTTATTTTTTGTTAGAAACTTCACGGGCTCTGTTTTTTCTAGAATTAGCAGAATGAAAAAATTTTAATTTGGACATTTGATAAGCCTAAAGTGGAGTCCAAAATCATTTTAATAGAGCATTTAATTGGCCTATTATTAGCCTATAATTATTCATACATACCTTGTAATGTTCTGATGTATGGGTTCTGCTAGCTTTAGGGACGTGTAGACAATTTATTTTGGCGTAAACAAAGTCGTATGGTTCCCAAATGTTCCAGTTCAAATTGCGAATTTCGAATGTTGTGAAAGTTATTAATCATTTTTTACAAATCAAATAAGTGAGGTTATATTGCCATCGATCTGACAACAACCATGGGCAACCATTTCATTAGAACCAAACAACCCGATAATATTTAGTTTGCCCGACCCTAAAATGACTTTATTCATTATGATTAGTTTATTTATGAAAAATAAACCAATTTTAGTATTTAATATTTTAAATTAAGAATTAAAAGGAAAATTTTATTTCCAATAATCTTACTAAAAAAAACTATAACATAATTATTCTGTAATTATTTCAAAACAACTGAAAACTATGGGGTTTTTTGTTTAGATTTTTCACGGGAGGCTCAATCATGTCCGATACTTTATCTCTTTCAACATTACCTTCCCGAGTAGGTGTAAATAAATAAATAAACGAGTAACAATCCTGTGAAATTACAGGTTTTAAATCTTAGAGATGGTTCTATTTTTGGGGTATTCTGTAAGTACAACATGTACTTGTGGATAATTTAAAATAGAGGTCACGTTTCTGCGTCTCATTGGGAGATTTAATTGACCCCGTATTTGATCGTCAGGATCATACAAAATAGCGTTTACATCTGTCACATCTCTGCTTGATCGGATTGTGGGATCCGAGATTCTGAGCCAGTTAAATATTAGCAAAATTCACGATTGAGCTGAATTAGTTCATATGGCTCAGGCGTGTATACAGCTTCCTGGGATGCTTTAACAAAATCGCTTGGAATTTCAATTACTCTGATATATATATATATATATATATATATATATATATATATATATATATATATATATATATATATATATATATATATATATATATATATATATATTCTCCACTATTTTTGGACATAAACAAAACCAACAAATAATGCCTGCTACTCATTCGTCTCGGATGAACTCTGTCGTGTGGTATCGTCTAGACTAGGAGTACCATCAGAATCGTTCGCACTGTCATCTTCAGAAATACCTTCGTAATACGGCTTCATATACTGTGCACAAGTCGATGTATTAATAGGCCCTTCAGATTGCCCAATCTTTTGCACATCATCCCGCTCTTTAACCCGTACGATTTGATATGGACCTAAGAATTTCTTTAAAAGTTTCAACGCATCACCAAATTGTGTGCTTTTCAGGTCACCAACTTTAAACTCTCGTACTACTTTCCTTCTCTTATTAAATTGTCTCCTATTTTCCTCCTGGATTCCTAATATTTTGCGTCTTGCTTGTTCCCTTAAGATCTGCCGACCTTCATTATATAATAAACTCATCTCCTGCTCGATTACTTCTTTGAGTCTAATGTCTTCAGGACAACGCATTTTAGTACCAATTAATAACTCAAATGGTGACATCGCGATGCTACGTTGATAGGTGTTGTTAAGAAATCGCTGCAGCTTGTCTGTAAATTTATACCAGTCGTCTGGTTTCTCAATTGTCAATTTAGTTAAAGCTGGAATAATGATTCGGTTTAACCGTTCAACCTGACCATTCCCTGTTGGCATTCCCGTCGTAATGGTTAAACGTTCTATACCTTCTATAGTGAACGCTGTTCCCTTGTCGCTTATTATACGGATCGGGTTTCCAAATACGGCCTTTTGAATATCAAGCTTCCTTAGTACCTCTTTTGCTGTTGTTAACTTGCAAGGGTACAGCCACACAAATTTCGAGAATCCGTCAATTACACACAGTATATACTTATACTGTTTTTTCGTTGCTGTCAATTGGCCTAAATGGTCGATATGGTAAGTTACCAGAGGTGTATCACCTTTTGGGATTGGATTCAGCAGACCTTCTTGTTTCCCCGTCTTACGTTCAGCTACAAGTCACGGAATACAATGTTTGATAGCCATCTTTACCTTGTCAACTTTGGAATATAATACTGCCTTTCTACCAGCTCTTGAGTTTTCCTAACAGCAAAGTGACCCTGCTCATGATATGTACGTATAACTTCTGATTGCATTGCTTCTGGCACAACCAACGCTAAAGCACCTTTAAGTAATTTAAAAAGAACGCCATTATTAGAAACGTATTCGTCATACTGACCTGACTCTAGTAGCTTAAAAATCTGCTTTAACCTTGTTGGATACATCTTCCTCAATAGTTAACACAACTGGGCTGCGACTCAGCGCAACGACGTGGCGCATCCTGCAATTCTTGTTGTTAATTCTTTTCTCTCCATTGTTGCCTTAAAGGCTGCGCAGTCAGTTACAATTTTAAAGTTCAACCCTAGCAAATACACCCTGAATTTTTTCAACGCTGCTACTATCGCTAACACTTCCAATTCATAGCTCTTGTACCTTTCCTTAGCGGGTGAAGTTTTTTTTGCTATAGTAGAAAACTGGGTTAAAACTTGCACTTTCATCGTCTTTTTGTAATAAGATTGCGCCAAGACCAATCTTACAGGCATCGGTATGGAGCTCTGTCTCAGCCGCCGGGGAGTAAATCCTGAGACCTGGTTCATTGGTCAAAATGCACTTTAATCGTTCGAATGCTTCTCTTTGGGCAACTCCAAAAACAAATTTAGAATCTTTTCGAAGCAGATCTGACAAAGGTTTTCGGAAATACCCCGTTAAACCTAAGAAACTCTGGATTTTGACTGCATTTTTGGGCTCGGGAAATTTAGTGATTGCTATTTTTTTCTTATTGATGGCTTTACTTTTCCACCACATATTTCATATCCTAGATATTCTATTGACTTGGCTAAAAACTGACACTTCTTCCACTTTATTTGCAGGCCATTCTTTTCAGCTACCCCCAATAATTCTGTCAGCTTCACCGAACCTTCCTGCTCATCTCTTGCCGGTATTACTAAGTCGTCCATATACACGCAGAGTTTCTTCTTCATAACCCAATATTTAAAAATATTGTTTATGTAACGTTGAAAAACACTTGGCGAGTTACATAACCCAAATGGTGCCCTTAGGAATTCATAATGACCAAACGGTGTTATGAAAGCCGTATATTTGATACTATCTTGTGCCACAGGAACATGGAAAAACCCATTTCTCAGATCTAAAGTTGAGAAAACCTTTGCTCCTTGTAGTAAGTCTATTTGGTCTTCAATAAGCGGCAATGGGTACCGGTCCTTTTCTATAGCTTCGTTGAGCTTCCTAAAATCAACACATAGTCGTTTCGATCCATCCTTTTTATTTGAAAGTACTATAGGTCTTGCGTACTCCGATTTGCTGGGTCTTATAATACCCTCCTCAATCCATTAATCTACCTGTTTCGTAACGATTCCGGTTTCTAATGGTGACATTCTTCTTGGTCGTTGATATATTGGTCGATCATGCTTTAGAACGATTTTCATTTCTATATCTGAATCTTGTTTCCTAATTTTCGGATTGTAATTAATTATCATACCCTTTAATGATGCCGCAAGCTTCTTATCTGCGATGATTGTTACACGTCCGGTAATCCATTGTCATAATCGGCAACGATCGAATAATTCTCCGGGATACATTTCTTTATCGTTATGTTATCGGGTGAAATAGTTGTTATCGTTTGTCTTATCAGTTCTTTTCCCAGAATTACATCCATTGGCAAGACCTTATCTTAGACATTGTGGAAAATGGTATTGAATTGTTCACCGTCAATAGTAAGCTCTGTAAAAAACCTTCCAATCGTAAATAATTTATTCAAACCTGCCCCTTTAAACGTTGTAGTTTGTTGAATAAAGTCTGGTGCACCAATGCTCAGGTATTCATAGCCATCAGATTAATATCGCTTCCGCTATCCACCATCGCGTACAAGTTGACACCTCGAATTTCATTTTTTTTTACATCTCTGGCTAGCATACTATGTTTCGTCCTATTGCCGCACATAGTTTGCTTTCGGTTCGTTTTACTGTGCAGTTTGGCGCTATATGCCCAAACTCATGGCATTTGAAGCATTTTGGACCCTTTTCTTTGTTGAGACATTTGCTGCTAATATCACCTCTCGCACCACAACCATAACATTTTGGTAAAAACTTCCGCTTTGCTTGCCTAGTATTATCTGGTCCCGCTGTTAGAATTGCCTTGGGTTTCATTTTGCTTTTCATCTGTTCGTATAAATCTAGTTTTCCTTTGAAACCCTCCATACCTGTAGCCCCATACATTATTGTTTGCCTTGTTTGGTTCGTGGTCGGAAATACCATCAGTACAGTATTGAATAATTGCTGGATCCTCGACATCGGCAAGCTTACCCAAAGCTCGCATAGCAATTAAATAGCTTCGAAATGATTCATCGGATTTTTTCAGTCTTTCGGCCATTTTGCGATGGATAATTGCACTGTTAGTAGACTTCTTGAATTCTCTTCGTAAGAATTCCGTTAATTTATCCCAAGCATCCGTCGCATCCGTAGCAATCAAGCTTTCCTTCGCCGTACCAGTCAACAGCCTTTTCGAGTATACTGTTTTCTGTAGGTCGGTCCAACCTAAGCACCGGGCCGTATCATCAACAGATTCTATCCACTTCTCAATTGGAAAAGAATCATCGCCGCTGAACTTGATCATTGAATCCTCGACATCTTTAAAAAGAAACTGATGCTTCAGCTCTGCATTACCAATATTCGTATTACTCTGCATTAATTCATTCGCTTTTTTCAAAAGCTCTATTTCTCTATTCTTGAGTTCAATCTCCTTTTCAAGCAGCTCCGCTTTTTGTCGTTCATATTGATGATTGGATTTGGATGGTGAACCTTGCTTCTTTCTTTCATCGCCTTCATCAGAAGATTCCAAAAATATACCGTATCCACTTTTCATTTCATACAAGCTCTCGATCATTGCCTGGTAAAATGAATCTCGATCGTTCGCAGTATTTGAATTTTTATTTTCGTTTTTTTGGCGTTTTGTTAACACTGATTTACTTAATTAAACTGTAACTTGTTAACCGCATATATATATATATATATATATATATATATATATATATATATATATATATATATATATATATATATATATATATATATATATATTTGTGTTATTGGTTGGTTTTACATGTTAGCGAAGTTTAGTAGATCATTTGCCAAAGTAATACTGCGATTTTCAAATATACCATATATATATATATATATATATATATATATATATATATATATATATATATATATATATATATATATATATATATATATATATATATATATATATATATATATATATATATATATATATAATATATATATATTATATTATATATATCTGGAATATTGGAGGTTTCTTTGTAAAGCAACCCCTTCCCAGATAGTGTTTAACAAAAGAAACAAAACTTGAAGCTTATAGGTCACAATCTATTTCAGTGAACCAGTAAGAGGCATAGCTTGATGACTAGCACAAATATATTTGTGTAGCATTTAACTTACCAAAGCTTTGGCCTTATCATCAGCATTTCATATTCAATACATATGTCGCACCGAACCTTCTTAGGTGTGAATATTCTGGGTTTTTGTCTTTGAAAAGTTCTGTGAATGCCTTAATTTCAATATATTGCTTCTGCGGTTTTCATTGCATATTTCTTTATAAAATCCATTTGATTAGTTTAAGGCCACGAATTATTCAATTTGTCTGGGTCATTTCTGACATAATGAGAAGTTATTTTGACAAATTGTTAAAAAATTTGATCAAGACCCTTTTTTTCTCCAGGAAAAGATTTGGCACGAGAGTTCCTATGTTTGCGGTTTTGGTTTTTCCCGATTTTGGAATCATCCATTCCGTATAGAATTTCTTTAACCTAGATCCCACTGTAAATCGACCTAGACCAATAGTTTTGAGAAACATATCCTGAAGTCCTTCTACCAAATCCTGACCATTATGTAATAGATCTAATAGTTAAGGACACGTTGAGTAAAATCACGGCCAACGTTATGAAATTGTCTAGCACCAATTTTCAAACCAAATTGGCGATGATTTCACTAATCATGTTAGGGGACCTGAAAGCGCCCATTTGTTTGAGTGAAAATATCATAAACATTTTGTATTCTGCAGTAAGCAGGTTTCGACAATACGTGTGCTGCATTATTAGTTAGCTGACTGAAAAAGTCGATTTCTGGAAAATTGTAGTTAGAGATTGTAAAATCTAATCATTTTCAAAATTTGTATTTGTAATGCCATATGTTTATCAATTAACAAACTCTAGCGCCATATATTACATTCATTACATAGGTGTCAACATTTGGACATTTCTTTTCGAAAACATAATAATTTCGAAAAAATACTCGAACTAAACTAAACCCGTAAAAAGTTTATTTTGAAATTGTCGTTAACATCACATGCAAATCAGAAAAACCAGCAAATCAAAAACCACCCGTTTCACATTTTTGCCGAAACATTTATTTAATGGACTATTCGGCTTAGAGTTGCCTAGAATTTTGGGCATTTTCTTATTTACAATTGTTACAGTACGCTATTATAACAGACACCGCTTCCAGTAATCATTTGATTTCGATACTGCTCGCTGCCCGGGACAAATTTCTAATGATTTTAAAGTACGTTGACTTGGGCACTATCCGTTGAATTTACGGAATTGTAGTATGCTGCAAATTACTTTTATGGGCCAATGCAATAGTAAACAACGTAACTATTTGTTAGACGCTGTACACAGTCACAACCGCCAATTTGATTAACTTGAATTATATAATTCTATTTGTTGAATTGGGCTCAATAATTATTTCTCGTGTATCACTCGGCGGCCACACGAATGGGTTCTGAGTTCAATCGAATTTCAATACCTGTTGGATTTACGAGCTACATATAAATATAACGGTACATGACTGATTTTTTCCGAATAAAATTTGTACAGTGTGATTGATAGCTCGTATTAACCACTTAAGATTTATGTCACATATGTGTGTCAATACTTGTTTTTCACTTTTTTTAATATACTAAGGTACTAGCAAATTTTGAAATGCACTATTTTGATGCTTAAACATTATCTCATTGACTTCGTTTGTAAATTGCACTGAGTATGGCAGTTTTGACATATTTTTTCGTTATTTAAAAGTAGATATTTCATATGTTTTATTTTGAGCCTAAACCTGGTCGCATAGTATTTTTTGAAGTGAAAAGTTTAGTTTTAATAGTGAAATACATTAACACCAAGTAATTAATAATTTGTTATTTATTTAAATAATGAAGTTTGTATAATGTGACATATATGTGCCCAAACGCAAACATTTGCAAAAACAATATAATTTTTTTCCATTTCTATAGTGCATTTTGGCCCAAAGCTGTCTCACATTTATAAGTGTGTTGAAATGTTTGATGAAATCATTCAAATATTATGGGAAGACAATAGTGATGGCGAAGATGACCAACAGCTTGATCAAGAAGACCGCCAATTTCGTGAAGACGATATTGAAGCTGTTGGCATAGGTGAAGTTATAATTGAACCACCAGATTATAACGAACTGGTTACATTGTTTGAAAATGAGCTTGAATCAGGAGTATTACACCAAATAGATTCTGATAGCAACGATGAGCAGCAACAAATATCTCATTCACAACATATTTGTAACTGGAGATAACAATACCAGCCAAATACCTTCGAAATTTTAAAAGTAATTGAATTTTGGAATTTGAATTTGGATGAATTAATTGACTAGTTGATAAGGGAAAATAAATTACACTGTTGCCAAAAAGGAATTCAATTTCAAACTGAACCCTCAGAAATGCGGGAATTTTTGGGCTTAAACCTTGTCATTAGCTATCACGTCTTGCCTTTCATAAGAGACTATTGGTCTAGCCAACAAGACTTAAAAGTTCCATTTGTTGCAAATACTATGTCCTCACATCATTTTAGGAAATCCGGTCTGCCCTACATTTTTATGATAATTCACACCGGTTCCAACTGACCCCAATTTTGATCGGGCATATAAAGTTCGACTAATTCTTGAGCATTTCAATGACGCATTTTCAAAGGCATACTCCAACTCAAAAGCACAATCGATTGACGAGCACATGATTAAATTTAAGGGGCACAATATCATGAAACAGTACGTAAAAGGTAAGTTGTGTCTTCTTTTTTGCTAAAGCGATTGTTTATTCTCAAATATTTTGAATTTCCAGATAAACCCACTAAATGCAGATTTAAGAAACAAACAAACACTAGAAGCAAAAAGGATAAATCTACCGATTCCTTGGGAGAGGTGGTTGTAAATCAACTAACTAAGGATTTGACTGGACTGGATATCGAAATTTATATAGACAATTTTTTTAATTCCCCAAATTTGCAATATGCTTTATGGAAGCGCAACATTAAGCCGTGTGGGACCGTCAGGAAAAATCGAAAACAAATGCCTATTTATGAATCCAAAAAACATAAGGGAGGCGATATTTAATGTCGGAGCTCTAACTGCATATCCGTTGTAAAATGCCTAGACAACAAAGATGTTCGTATGTGCTCAAACTTTCTATCTCCAATTTTGAAGTCGTCAGTAACGAAGAGTTCAAGGAAGCAGTGAAAAATCAGTAGTCCCATATCCGCCTGTGTGTTCGCCTAATGGATCAAAAAAAGGAGTCTATAAAATTGACCGACATTCTAGAATTTTACCGTAGAATATTTTTTGATCTAATTGATATCGCTGTTAATAATTCATATGCAATGTACTTGGAACCATTGAATGAGTTGAAATTGAAACATAAATTATCGAGCTTAGAATTTCGTCAGATCATTGCTTTAGAACTAATAGGTAACTTCTTTTCACGAAAACGGGAGCACACTTCTACTCTTTACCAAACATCAAAATGGAACCCAGATTAGAATTGATTAGAATTTTTACTATAAAAAGAATTTTTACTATTTATATGGCCCCAGAAAATCCCCAAATTTTCCATGCAGTCTCATTTTGACCTAAGCTATTAGAAAAACAGCCAAAAGTATTGGTTACTAGTGGAAATTTCTGATATATTTGCCAAAAACTTAAAATAAATGAATAAAAAAATTAAATTTTCAAAGGGATTGGTTAAGAAATGGCCAAGATTAGTCCAGCATGAACAGATCCTAGAATTTTGTCCAAAACTTACTTTAAAATCCTCGATCAATACTTTTATCCAAATTTCATCGTGATTAAAGAATGGCAGAAAGACGGAATATTGTTAAATTTCAAGATTTCATTTATCGAATTCCTTTACTTCGGAGATTAATCAATTGGACATTTTAAGTGTCACTTTTGAAATTTTATTCCGGTGGGATGTTTTATTTAGTGAAAAAAGAGTTACAAAATGAAAATTTCCGCTGGTAATTATATAAGAAAACAAATTCTCTTTTGTGATTGTGCTGCCACTTGCGAAAAAAAGCGCCGCAACGACATTGGAATATTTCCTGATTCTCCTCTTCAGTTTCCTTCGTTCTTAATTACAGTCATTGGGTTTCTTCAATATACACCTCTAAAAAACGATGTAAGTTCAGCAAAAATAAAGGAAAATATAATTAAACTAAGGAAAATTGAAAATAAATTGCCTATTTCGAAAAATGCTTTTACATTCAGCTTAATGAATACCTTTGGTCATTTTGGAGGTTACATATGAACCAACCAGATTCCGCCGACCAACATCCAACACGAAGCCATTCGTTCTCATAAATACCATACCTAGAATAAACTCATCGACAATATCATACTTCGTGTTGAAAACTGTTATCCCGAATTCTTATTTTCACTATACTTTCTTACCTAGGATGAATGTATACTGTCATGGATTAGTTTTACTGGTTTGACTGGAGTCCTGATGTATTGTGATTAAATAGAATGAGTAAAATCAAATCATCTGGTTTTTGAATGGATGCAACGTTCACAAAAGGGTCCACAAATTACAAATCAATTACACAAACAAAAATCCTTCAGAACTTTAGGCGCACATACATTTTGCGAGACGCTTATCAAAAATTCTATTCAAATTAATCATAAACAGAAAACAAGAAAAAAAAACAAATTTATATTAAAAATAATTCGTTATCATAAATCACAACAACAACACAAAAATCTATTAATTTTTCATATTTTAATTTTCAATTTCTATTAAAAGGATATACATGGATACCCCACCCAGATATTGTAGAATATAGAAAGGGATAATATTTATCCTTTTCGGCTCTATACATATTCACCAAGTATTTCTCTGATTTTCTGATACATTTCATATGATTACATAACTTGTTACGATTTATACACTCTACTATAAAAAACTACTCTGTTGGTTTTCCTGAAGGATATATACAAAAAAAAAACAATGCGGCACCAAATGAAAAATATGCAACATTAAGCAATTACCCTTTTCATATTCAAATTTTTTTTCCTACTTCCAATACTTAAACTGTACACACGAATACGAACACACTCCGAACAATCTCACTCTCTAAATTAATTTCTAATTCAATTCAAATACAATCTATACCGCTGTATGGATGTATTAGTATTTTGATATACGATTGAATTCGTATATCCTTTTTTTCCTATAAATACGAACAACTGGAATCAAAAATATTTGTAATTTGATTCATTTATTACATTTGAGTACAGTGAGGAGAGAGAGACGAAAATACGTTGCATACGAGAAAAAAAAATGCCATGGGAATAGAATCCTGATTTTAATATTTAGGATTGATAAATTGTCCTTTTGGATATTTATTATATCAACAACAACAACAATATATAAAATGTCATATTTTTTAATCAATCCAAAATATAAAATACAAATAAAAACTTTTTCAATTCATTGAATTTTGATTTCAATTGAAGTGAAAAAAGGACATTTCAATTTTTCGTTTTTTTTTTTTTAATAATGAATAATTATTTTTTTATGCAAATTTTGTTTTTGGCATTGGATGCGATTTATTTGAAAATATTATTTAAGGAGTTATGCATTTTATGTTTGCAGGTCTGAATACCATTGGTATTGAACGTGAGCCAACTTTTATTGTTCGATAACTAATTGAATAGAAAATTGGAGAGTGTATTGATTCGAGATGAATTATGTGTCTGGGAACAGGTCCGTTAAACAAATTCTATAAAATAATTATATTCGATGGGGGTATTTAAATAAATGGCGGCATGCATGAAGAAATTTCTTGAAACATTTTAAAAAACGTTCTTGCGTTCGAGTTTACATCAAGAGAGGGGTACAGTTGTTATAAAGGTTTGCGTTTATTCAATATAAAAACTGATTCAGAGATCATATATCGATTTAAATATCTTAAATTAACTCCTCAGTCGATGATGAATACCATATTGGTTAATCATTTTACGGAGTCTTCTCACGCCCTTAGAGTATTCCCACTTCATTAGGTGGAGTCGTATATTCCTTGCTTGTTTCTTGTTATTCCTAATATATAGATCACGATTCGAATTGATAGCGAGGACAGAACAAATAAAAGCATATATTATTTAGCCTCTTTTTACAGTGGGTAAAAAACTAATAGGTGTGAATGAAAAAATGCACAAATAAAGTAATTATCCATTATAGGAAATAATAGGTGTAAATAATGTATGTGAAGATAGCCCAAATTTCATCCCCGAAAAATGCGATGGCAATACTAATTGTTGCTATCATGACACTTTTTACTCTCAGCCCAAAAAATCTCCACATTTTTACTCTCAGCCCCGAAAATACTTGCTATCACGATAGTAGAAAACTGTCATGACAGCTGAAATTTTCAGAGGGCTGAGAGTATATATAATATGTACTTATAAAAACATGTTTGTGAAGTAAGACTAATTTTTATATGTGTGAGAAAATAGGCTAAATTCAGTTTCAAACGAATTCGATGGCAACAAAAGCATTGCTATCATGGCATTTTCTACACTCAGCGCAAAAAATTACCACATTTTTACTCTCAGCCCCGAAAATTGTTGCTATAACTATCGTGATACTATAACTATCATAGCAATCGAAATTTTCGTGGTTGAGAGTAAAAATGCAGTGATTTTTTTGTGCACATCGTTTGATGGATGAATGTTTAAACAACATTTATGATGTTTATTTAAATTTCTCTATGTCTAGGAGTTGAGAAATAGTCCATAGTAGTTAAGAACTATTTGTTGGCCCAACTAGCAGTGCATATCGTTTGATAGGTGATGGTTTAAGGAGCACGTGCGATTGTTTTTAGATTTTTTCTATGTCTAGGAGTTGAGATATAAATCCATAGAAGTCAGGAACTATTCGTTGGCCCAACTAGCGCTGCACACAGTTTGATAGGCGATTGTTTAAGGAGGACGTGCGATTTTTTTTACAAAATGTCTATGTCCAGGAATTGAGATATAGTCCATAGAAGTCAGAAACTATACGTTGGCCCAACTAGCGCTGCACACAGTTTGATAGGTGATTGTTTAAGGAGCATGTTCGATTTTTTTGAATTTTTCTATGTCTAGGAGTTGAGATATAGTCCATAGAAGTCAGGGACTATTCGTTAGCCCAAATACGATATGCACGTGCAAAGAATGAGAGGAGAGACCAGTAAAGTTTGAAGACGCTGAGTTGTAGGCGTTACTGAACCAAGATTCATGCCAAACTCAGAAGGAGCTTGCTATAACTTTGAGAGTGACTCAACAAGCGATTCAAAACCATATCAAGACCATGGGAATCGTGCAAAAACATGGAAAATGGGTGCCGTATGAACTCAAGCCAAGAGACGTAGAACGCTGTTCTTCACGTGCAAAAAACTGCTCCAAAGACAATATGGTATGGTTTTTTTTGCATAGAATCGTGAAGAGGAAGGAATAGTAGATCCACTACGAAAACCCAAAGCAGTATAATTTGAGCTATCTTCACATTTGTGCATTTTTCTATATTTGATGTTTAACTCTTCTTTTTCATCTTCGTGTGCTCTTTCCATCTTATTGAGGGTACAAAAGTTTTGAGGATTTTTTCTTAACTTCGAAGCTTTATTCAGAGAAATTGTTACACTGTATTTTATTCAAAGTTTTGGCCATCGTTAGCTACGACTTTTTTCCATCTTTCAGGCAGTATATGGATTCCGCGTCGAAACAATTCCTCGTATTTTTAGGTGATCCAAGAATCGATCAAATTTATGGCTTCTTCGTAAGCAGTGCTACTCGACCAGGTCATGAGGATATCCCGTTGAAGCTCCTCTAAAGTTTCCTTGACGACTCTTGGAACATGTGGCCGAGCGTTGCCGTGCTAAAAGATCACTTGGCCATGTCTTTCGGCATATTGTTGGCGTTTGAGCTTCAATGCTCGGCTTAATTGCATAAATTGTTGTTAATAACGTTCTCCAGTGATGGTTTCGTTAGGCTGTTGCTCGTAGATCACTCCAAAATGATCCCAAAAGATCCAAGGGATTAGCTTCTTGCCATGAATATTCGGTTTGATAGTTAAATTTGATGCATGACCGAGATTATCCTACGATTGTTTGCGCCCGTCATGATTACATTATCATGACATTTTTTACTCTCAGTCTAAAAATACTTGCTATCACGATAGCTAAAAAATGTCATGATAGTTAAAATTTTTGGGGCTGAGAGTAGAAATAATTCTTATAAAAACATGTTTGTGAAGTAAGCCCAATTTTATGTATGTAGAGATAGCCAAATTGTCATCCCAGAACAATGAGGTGGCAACACTAATTATTAATAGCATGACATTTTTGACTATCAGCCTCTAAAAATGCCACATTTATACGCCCAGCCCCGAAAACATTTACTGTCATGACAACTAAATCTACCACGACGCAAACATTTTTCGGAGCTGAGAGTAAAAATAGTACATTTTTATGATAATATGGCGACAGAAAAATGTTCAGGGCTGGCGACCTATCGGCTTATGTCTGGCGATGGAGGAATGTTTAAAGTAATTTTTGGGAATTTTTTAGAATTTTTCTATGGGTTAGAGTTGAGATATAGTCCTTCAAACTCAGTAAATACTTGTTGACCGGACTATCGGCTTATGCCTGGTGATGGAGGAAGATTAATTGTAATCTCAAATCAAAAAATATTATATTATCGAGAAAATGTAAAGAGAATTTCGGATGTGTGATTTCCAATAAAATTGTTACAACTTTTTGGGCGACTTCAAATCCAGTCCAGTAAAATACCATTCGCGAATCAGTTTATGAATGTATCTAATTGATTTTCTGGTGTCTCCCTTTTAGCAGTGTTGATGAGATCTGCCTGCAACATATTAGTACAGTTGGTGTCATTCGTTTGTATACCTTAAGAACAAAATTTTTCTTTGTATAACGCAGACAAACTATTTGTTTCGACTGTAAGTGTTTGTATTGCATTATCAACATTTAGGTGAATATAAGAAGTGTAATAAATCTTAAACAAATAAATTTTATCTAAAAGCTCGAAAACCACAATTGTCATTAGCTTCAACTTTTGTTGGTATAGAGATGATATTGGTACCAACATATACAGATGTGGCCAAATTAGTATCACCTCATACGAAAATCATGGTAATATGGTTTTTAAAGCTCGAACTGCCACCTGTTGTATGGTTGACACATCATTAAGGTAGATAACGACCAATCCAAGGAATTCGACTTGTTTTGATTTTAAGACAACTAGGTAGTATTTAAGAATTAGTATTTCGTTTGTAACTTTGAAAAGTGAAAGTGAAAATGGTTTTTGTAATATTAGTTAAATTCACTATGGGTAAAGCAAAGGACATCAGTGCTGTAACCAGAGCCAAAATTTCAACGTATTTGGAAGTAGACCAGAATACGCATGCGCAAATAGCTCAGAAAACAGGAGTGAGCCGATCATTCGTCAGAAAATATTCGCAAAAATTAACATCTCAATATTCAACAAGTCACCCACGACAGATTTTTAATGCGGAAAGCTAATGAATATCGAACGTTATCCTGTAAGACCTACAGGATACCCTACCTCCTGAGGGATACAATGCGTAACGTTGGTGCGGCGAAGAAAACAGTGAGACGTAGACTTTTTCAATATGAAAACAAAGGTTAAACGCTAGGATCATACAACAAAAAAAAACATGGACAAATGGACATTTTACTTGGTATAGAAATGACTGGGAAAAGGTACAAACAATAAATGTCTCTTTCAAATTTATCTTTTTATATTTCTTGATTATGTTGTATTCCGCGACGAGACTATGATGACTTTGATACTACCGATGTCCAAAACCGTTCGTAGACCAAAATGAGAAGAATATTTACCTTCCTATGTCCAACAGTAGGTCAAACAACCAGTTACAGTCATGGTTTGGTCAGCAATATCATCAAATGGACTCTTACCACTTTATATAGTAAACTGAATAATGGACGCGAATCAATATTTAACTATTCTGCAATCACAACTGGTACCGACTATGAATGAAAAATTCTATGGGAACGGAGTTTTTGTCTCTAAAAATAACACCGATCTACTCATCAAAGCCAAAAATGCAATAAGTGGAATGCCCCGTAGGATACGGGATGCACCCAAGTATAACTCACCAAGTACAGGGAGGAACGTCACTGAACATTGTACTTTTGATGTAATTTTTTATTTTGTATTTTTTCTCTTTTTATTTTTCAGTATTAGAACCAACGTTTGGGAGGTTCAGTAGCCATGTATACGATTGAGGAACGAGCAAAAATTGTTGAGTTTTATTTTGCTAGTCAAAATTTAATAATTCAAACCCAAAGAAAATTTCGAAATTTTTTCAACACTAGAAATGCTCCATCACGATATCAAGTACGCAATCTAGTCGCTCGTTTTCAGTCATCAAGATCTGTTAGTGACTTAAATAATATCTAACGAGTTCGGGAGAGCATAAATGAGAACCCTGAAACATCGTCTCGTAAACGTGCCACTCAGCTTCAAATGTCCAGAACTTCACTGCGTAGAATAACGAAAAAAAAATTATTACTGTTTCCGTTCAAGATACAAATGGTACATGAAATTTTACCGCAAGACTATGCAACCTGCTTAAGATTTTGTGCAAAATCGATCGAAAACCATTATAATTACCGATGAAGCGCATTTCCATTTAAATGGTTATGTTAATAAGCAAAGTTTAAGAATCTGGGGCACTGAAAACCCAAGAGTGATTCAATAGCGTCCGTTGCATCCACTTAGAGTCACAGTTTGGTGAGCGTCACAGGGCTATGTTAGAAAATTTTTTTGTTTCCTGAACTTGATAATACTCAAGAAATGTGGTTACAACAAGACGGAGCTACGTCCCATACTGCAAGGGAAACAATGAAATTGCTGCGAACGGTTTTTGGTAACCGTATCATTTCACGATTTGGAGATGTTAATTGGCCATCACGATCACCCGACTTAACACCACTAGATTTATTTTTGTGGAAATATTTGAAAGATGTTCTGGCTTCAGTTATGGACCAGGTACACCAAAGAGCAGTTGCTTGCGAAGAGGCTGATGGCAAGAATTTAACAGATATTATTTTTAACCTTCTCTCTGTGTACTGGGGTCAAATTGACCCCAGTCGATTTTAAACTTGAAAAAAATAAATTTTTAGCTTTTTTTATGGCCCATCCCATATATGATATCCTCAACATTCATATGTCATATGAAGAAGAAACAGCGGACGACAATATTTGTATGGAATTTTCCGATTGTGACGATAATGAACAAGCTGAGCCAAAAAACGTTTGTGATTATGATAAGGATGAGCATGTTGAGTCTATAAATTTTGATGACGGCGAAAATTTTGAACGTGTCGCGAGCGATCGAATAAATGAACAAGAGCCGGTTAAAACTGGCACTGTTGAAGATGAAAGAGCAGAGACTAGTATGGGGTATTATTCTCAAAATAAAAAATTCACCCGAAAGTGGAGCGTAAATCCTCCGATTGTAGCCAGAACTCGCGACTATTTACTATTTCGAGAAAGGAAAGGCATGACGGTTGCAGTAGCAAGAAATTTAACCACTCCGTTACTAGCTTTCCAAAAAATCATCCCAGAAACATAAGTGAACATTATCGTTGCTGAGACACAATAAAACAACAGCGTGTTTGGTATGATACCATTTCGGTCAAAATATATGCTCTGATTGGAATTTTAATTTATGCTGGCGCTCATAAAAATTGGGACGAGCGGTTGGATGAATTATACCACCTTGACAACCGTCCATTTTATCGAGCTGCGATGCCCTTTGAACGAGTGCAACAATTGTTAAGATTTTTGCGGTTTGATAACTATCAAACTAGACAAGGGCGGCTAAAAACCGATAGATTTGCAGTATTCCGAGATGTATGGAATATGTTCTTAGCAAACATTCGAGAACTTGATTTATACGGGTTCATCAAATTTAACCATTGATGAACAATTGGTTCTTTTTCTAGGCAGATGTTCTTTTCGACAGTACATTCCATCGAAACACGGGAAGTATGGCATTAAAATATTCTAAATATGCGACGCAAAGAATTCTTACCCATTGAACGCAGAGGTGTATGTTGGTAGACAACCCGGCTAGGCGCGCTCTGTTGATTACGCATTGAATTTAGTCCATTGGCTGAGCTCCATTAGAATTTTAATCGGCTTGGCACAAGTAGAGTGCACATATGGGTCTACCAAAATATTATAGTAGCAAGTTTGCCGACCGGTGAAAATTTTGAAATATTAATTTTCTTAGAATCAAAATCTCTAAAAAATTCCGTTCTTCACAAGAACGCCATTTTAGGTATGCGAGCTCCATTAGAATTTTAACCGGGTTGGCACAAGTAGAGTGCACATACGAGTCTACCAAAATATTATAGTGGCAAGTTTGCCGATCGGTCAAAATTTTGAAATATTAACTTTCTTAGAATCAAAATCTCTAAGAAATTCCGTTCTTCACAAGCGAGCTCCATTAGAATTTTAATCGGTTTGGCACAAGTAGAGTGCACATACGGGTCTACCAAAATATTATAGTGGCAAGTTTGCCGATCAGTGAAAATTTTGAAATACCAATTTTCTTAGAATCAAAATCTCTAAGAAATTCCGTTCTTCACAAGAATGCCATTTTAGGTATGCGAGCTCCATTAGAATTTTAACCGGGTTGGCACAAGTAGAGTGCACATATTGGTCTACCAAAATATTATAGTGACAAGTTTGGCGATCGGTCAAAATTTTGAAATCTTAATTTTCTTAGAATCAAAATCTCTAAGAAATTCCGTTCTTCACAAGCGAGCTCCATTAGAATTTTAATCGGTTTGGCACAAGTAGAGTGCACATACGGGTCTACCAAAATATTATAGTGGCAAGTTTGCCGATCAGTGAAAATTTTGAAATACCAATTTTCTTAGAATTAAAATTTCTACGAATTTCCGTTCTTCACAGGAATGCCATTTTAGGTATGCGAGCTCCATTAGAATTTTAACCGGGTTGGCACAAGTAGAGTGCACATATGGTTCTACCAAAATGTTATAGTGGCAAGTTTGCCGATCAGTGAACATTTTGAAATAATAATTTTCTTAGAATCAAAATCTCTAAGAAATTCCGTTCTTCACAAGAATGCCATTTTAGGTATGCGAGCTCCATTAGAATTTTAACCGGGTTGGCACAAGTAGAGTGCACGTATGGGTCTACCAAAATGTTATAGTGGCAAGTTTGCCGATCGGTCAAAATTTTGAAATATTAATTTTCTAGAATTAAAATTTCTAAGAAATTCCGTTCTTCACAGCAATGTCATTTTAGGTATGCGAGCTCCATAAGAATTTTAACGGGGTTGGCACAAGTAGAGTGCACATATTGGTCTACCAAAATATTATAGTGACAAGTTTGGCGATCGGTCAAAATTTTGAAATCTTAATTTTCTTAGAATCAAAATTTCTAAGAAATTCCGTTCTTCACAAGAATGCCATTTTAGGTATGCGAGCTCCATCGGTATGCGAGCCGATCGGCGAAAATTTTGAGTATAAACTTCATGTTTCTCAGTAAAAGTTTGAATTTTTGCCTAAAATAGTACTAACCGCGTACTAAGTTTGAGAACAAAATTTCCGTTTAGAGAGCTGAGTTACGTTTTATGAATACAATTTTAGTACACATTGGAAATTTTACAGTTACAGAACATACATATACAGTTTGAGAATTGGGCCATAAGGCAGCTACATTCGCCTAGAATCGTATACTCCATGACTCTCTTTCTGGAAATTTTTGGTGAGGCATGCATCTGGGAAAGGAAACTTCATTAATATTTTGTAAATTCACTGGAGATACCAAGCTCAGAGGGCCAAAAGGTCTGCTACCTCCCGAATCCACTTTTTTTTGTGAATTTTGTTAATTTGGAGAGTTGAAAGTAAACAGGGTTTCCACAAATATTTGGTATAGTGTTAAAAACTTATAAAGGATACAATATCAAAAAGTGTTTTCCCCCAAATTACATTGGCACATAAATTGGTTTAAAACATTTAAAATTGGTCAAAAATTTTGCACTTGTGACCCCTTTTCAGATTTTAACAGCATCTTTCTAGTGTGCAACATAGCAAGTCAATAGTAAATGCCATGTAATGCAATAAATTGAGATATAATTTACATAAAAATATGGTATACGTTTTGTTTATCTTCCGATCCGGTATATTCAGCATTTTAACATTTGTTAGAACCAATTCTACTATTTCAGCGCAAACTAGCATTAAAGATAATGCTTTATGTTAGTTTTCAAAAACATTTTCATCATAATCTAAAAAATAGAAAATACCACAAAGCACTAATTCATTCAACCTATATTGGGTGAGAAACCCGTATTATGTTAAAAAATTAACTATCAACAGAATATATCACACAAGTACTTAATTTACATAAACTGTCCTGATTAATTGCACATTATATCCATCCACACTCATATAATTTTCACATCATCATATCAGCGTCTCATAATTACAAGAAATTTAAATCAAGATAACAGATTTTAACATCTTAATTATAAATAAATTATGCATATATGATATTACTCTTCTATATGCAAAAAAATAATAATTTTTTTTATATCAAATATTTTCTCAATAATAATGAAAAACTCTTTTCCAGTTTTCTCATAAAATCCACAAAAAAAATTTTTTGTTCTAATTATTCGAATAATTCATCATATTACGCGAATCAAATTTACAAAAAAAAAAATGTAATCCGTTCAATGGCGTCCGAGTCTATTGCACTTTGCATCTAGTTCTACACATACAGGGTTTGTTGATCTTAAGTACGAGATGCTGTGATGCATGTAAATCGATATCGCAAAGAAATTTAAATCGCGCATCATGTGTCACTGCATCTTGTGCACGTCAATGTACACAATTTAGAATTTAGATTTTTCTACAATTCATCACTATCTAAAATTTTATATAATTGAATAACACACGTTTAATAAAATAAACACACACGGGATTTACACAGTAGCGCTAATTTGTATGTATGTATACATAAAAATGTTACACAAATGCTTAGATAAGATTTTTTTATTTATCGTAACTAGAAACGATTAAGATGTATGTACTCTATATAGTTTGTGTATTTATATAAATTTGATCTAATATTATGCAAATATATTTATGCTATTTTACATAAATAAATAACAATAATATTATATGTTTTGTCCTAGCACACTTATTACATTGCGATTATATATCACGAGACCAGTTTCACTCATTTCACGTGTTAAATTTCACTCACAACGTATAATTTCGCCTTAAAATATCGATTTTTCGAAAAAAATTCTCTGCCAACAGAAAAACAACAAACCAAATTCACATTGACCCCAAAACCAGCTGTTTTCATTATCTACGTGTATACAACAACAAAATTAACCCTTAATTGCATGAACCACATACACACATTATGTAAATATAACAACAACCACAAAAAAGCTTTCCATTCACAAAATTAAACAAAACAAAAAATCCCTAAAAAATAAACAAATGCAAAAGGCTGCACCCAATTTATTTACACAAATTACAACAAGACGTATCGAAAAAAGCTCGCAAAAGCTTTACTTTCTTAACACTCGCGCAATTCGTATCGTACACACAAAAAAAAATGTTTCCAATTTTCCAACAACTTTTATGTGTTCGTATATAAAATTATCCTTTTCCTTGTATTTCCCTCGCGTGCGCACTGCTCATGCCCCAAACAAAACTTTTCTAAAAAAAATCGTTTATATACAAAGCACCATTTCTCCTTCGTATTCAAATATACATAATATACACATCTTTATGGCGGTGGTGAGTGGGATGTATATTCGTGAAGAAAATTCCAATAAATTCTGATAAATATCCACATATACCCACACATACACACACAAACACAAAAAAAAGTTGCGGGGAAATTTTATATATATACATAAAAGCTTTATAAAGTGGGGAGACGTACAATATATAATACAAAGTTCAAGTGTTCACCACGTATCGGCAGCACCTCACGATGAAAATATATAAATATACAAAATTGTATACAAAACAACACATAATGCAGTTTTTATTGCTGCTAAGTTTATTGTCTAGTCACTTGGTACAGGGAAGAAGTAGATTTACCATTCCACCCGTTCAGAGTGATCCTAAACTTTCAGCTACAATAATATCCTTTTATATACGCATATAGACGGAATATATCGAAACGGATGATAATAATAATAAAACATATGTCTTTGATTGGTGAATGCAAATGAATCCTGTATTTTTATTGTTGCAAGGATATATTGGTATTGTATAAGTTCGAAGGGGGGTATTTACACGTAATATGGGGTGTTAGGTGTTTAACACGCCATAAAAGCTTTTTGTAACGGTATATGATACCAAAAGTTTAAAAAAATTATTTTACTTTTTCTTTAATTACTATGTACGACTGCATTCATATATCCTCGGTTGGTTTTTACGAGCCGAAACAGGATGTGGAATGAGCGAAAGGAGAAAATGCAAAATGAGTGTGGTATTTAAATCGGCGGATCGATTGATATGGTTTCGAAATGTCAAAGTAGCATAGTGATTGTGCGGGTAGATAGATTATCCTTTTTTGCAGTGTTTTATGTATTTGTAGCGTTGCGGAGAATTGACTTTTAAAAATGCAATTATTTATATTGCTTCAGAAAGATTTTATAAAAGCATTAATTGGTCGTCCTATAATAACTATTAAAATTTTAACAAAAAGCTTTTAAAATCCAATAGTGTCGGAAATATCTAGTATCTTTTCAAAAAAAAGGATTCTGAGAATCATTTTAATATTAAGGACCGCAACACAACATTTTGTCCTTAAAGCGATCAGATTTGTTCAGTTTTATTTAAAATACACTTACGACTTATATAGAGCTTTCAGATTATTTAAAAATCAAAATCTTCATAAAAATTGAAACATTCGAAAGTTAGATTAAAATTTAAGGTAATGCTATTGTAAGCTTTCAAAAAATTATAAAATTCATATTTCTTTCACATTTTTACTAAATCATCATAATTGAGCTTAAATACAATACAAAAAGTTTTCCTATACAAAAGAGCTTCCATCAATGTAGTTCAGCACTTAAACAAGTTTCGGTTTGTTGACTGTTTTCCAAACTCGTTCACAATGTCTTTGTCGAAAGAACATTTTAATGCTTTCAACACATACATCTGTCGAAGATGAGGTTTATCGCCAAAGTGAAATTCATAGTTGTTCTCGCGAGCTTTTTCGACTCTGTTCCTTAAGAGGCCGAAAGTCTAGATCCCGAATAGGTATTATTTGAAAAAGTGATTGAAAAAGATCGGTGTGAAGAACTTAACAAAATTTGTTATTTTAAAATTTACGCGAGTGTGCATTCAATATTTTAACAGTGTAACTCAAGAAAAACTTGAACAGAAATGATTGAAAATCGCATTAAAATAGTAAAAAGTAAACTCATTCAATTTTTTGTGCTGTTCAATATATTTTACGAGCCCGATTATAGATCGTTTCACGCATTTAAATTTCATACATTAAACAGTTTAGCTAATAGGCTTTCAAAACGCAATGCTATGAGTAAGGGCGACGACTCATTCAATTGTATGTGATAGCACCGGTTTGCTGTTTGTTATAAGGAGCTAATCCTAGAGATTTCCACGCGGTTTCATTATATACGTTACATCACCTAACTAATAGGCTTTCAAAATATCATGGTAAGGTTTAGGGCTAGTGAGATGCACTTTGAATTAACAAGCTTTCAATGGGAAATCTTAGCTCATTCAATTTTTTGTGTTGGCACCGTTGTGTGTTTCGATCTTACCATGATATTTTGAAAGCCTATTAGTTAGGTGATTTAACGTATATAATGAAACCGCAGGGAAATCTCTAGGATCGGCTCCGTATATCGAAACACACAACGGTGTCAACACAAAAAATTGAATGAGTTAGGATTTCCCATTGAAAGCTTGTTAATTCATAGTGCATCTCACTAGCCCTAAATCTTACCATGATATTTTGAAAGCCTATTGGTTAGATGATTTAACGTATATAATGAAACCGCGTGGAAATCTGTAGGATCGGCCCCGTATATCGAAACACACAACGGTGTCAACAGAAAAAATTGAATGAGCTAAGATTTCCCATTGAAAGCTTGTTAATTCATAGTGCATCTCACTAGCCCTAAATTTTACCATGATATTTTGAAAGCCTATTGGTTAGGTGATTTAACGTATATAATGAAACCGCGTGGAAATCTCTAGGATCGGCCCCGTATATCGAAACACACAACGGTGTCAACAGAAAAAATTGAATGAGCTAAGATTTCCCATTGAAAGCTTGTTAATTCAAAGTGCATCTCACTAGCCCTAAATTTTACCATGATATTTTGAAAGCCTATTGGTTAGGTGATTTAACGTGTATAATGAAACCGCGTGGACATCTCTAGGATCGGCCCCGTATATCGAAACACACAACGGTGTCAACACAAGAAATTGAATGCTAAGATTTCCCATTGAAAGCTTGTTAATTCAAAGTGCATCTCACTAGCCCTAAATTTTACCATGATATTTTGAAAGTCTATTAGTTAGGTGATTTAACGGATATAATGAAACCGCGTGGAAATCTCTAGGATCTGCCCCGTATATCGAAACACACAACGGTGTCAACACAAGAAATTGAATGAGCTAAGATTTCCCATTGAAAGCTTGTTAATTCAGAGTGCATCTCACTAGCCCTAAATCTTACCATGACATTTTTAAAGCCTATTAGTTAGGTGGTTTAACGTAAATAATGAAACCGCGTGGACATCTCTATGATTAGCTCCTTATAACAAACAGCAAACCGGTGCTATCACATAAAATTGAATGAGTCGTCGCCCTTACTCATAGCATTGTATTTTGAAAGCCTATTAGGTAAACTGTTTAGTAATTTAAATGCGTGGAACAATCGGGCTCGTAAAATATATTGAACAGCACAAAAAATTGAATGAGTTTACTTTTTACTATTTTAATGCGATTTTCAATCATTTCTGTTCAAGTTTTTCTTGAATTACACTGTTAAAATATTGAATGCACACTCGCGTAAATTTTAAAATAACAAATTTTGTTAAGTTCTTCAAACCGGTTTGAAAAAGTTGACTGTAGCCTTCTTTTTGTTACTGATGATATGGGGGAAAATTTTCAATAATTACGGTAGATCCACCTCTAGCGTTTCCTCCTCCTCCAATAAATGAAGTTCTTTTGTGTGTATTTTGGTTTTATACGTCTGAATATCTTTTTGAATGGATTATTTTACTAGTATTATAGATAACTGCTGCGTTAATCGCGAGTAGGATCTCCTCTGTAATCCTATGGAATATGGTTGTGGTGGCACTCTAGTTGTAGTTGGAGTCCTCTCTCCTGTGCCGTTAGTGTTTGGAGTTACGCGTTTTGTTCGTTTCGACCTTTGTTTACCGGTACATTTTACTCACCAAATATCTCATTTACAATATCCTTAGGAGTGGTTAAAGCTTGTTTGCTTTGATATTAAAAATATTTTTACTTTTTTCGCTTTTGTTGAACGTGAGCAATCTTCGTTCGTTCGCTATTTTCAATTTTCTCCCGTTTACGAATGTTTACTGCGCCTTCAATTTGCCACTATTTCTTGACCTCTGGCCATAACCAGTGTTGTGCCATATTGTTTACACCGTGTAGATAATTGATATTCAACACATGTAGACAATGTATGTAGAAAATTAAAATAATGGCGTTGACAATGTAGAGAATGTAAACAATGTCGAAAATTATTATTTATCTTAGCAATCATCAAAATTCTAGAATTTTTTTTAACGAAACCGTTTCAATGTGGACAACACATTAAAACTTGAATCCAAGATGAAGTTGGCATAGAGGACACTCCATCTTGACGTGAAGTTTGAGCGCGATCTGCAAATGATTCAAAATAGGTCAAGATGTAGTGGAAGAATAGAATCATTCTGGTTGGTTTTGACTGAAGTTAACATCAATATTGTGAAGGAAATGGTGACGAAAAATTGTCATTTAAATTTGAGAGAGAGAGAGAGAGCCGCCGTGGTATCTGTGTCTCACGGTTGTACACGATTGTTTGGGCATGAAACGGATTGCCGCTCAGCTAGTTCCAAACTCAATCGCTTAAAGGTCGCTGAAGATTCAAAAACGCATTATAACTGGTGATTAAACATTTGTTTACGTGTTTGACATGTTCGGAAAGACGCCTTCCAACTGAGCCGAAACCAAAAAAACGTCGTTAAATTTGATCAAAAGTTAAGGTAATGTTGACTGTGTTCCTCGATTATCACGGTGTGGTGCACCCGAAATTCTTGTCAGAAGGTCAGGCGGTAAATAAAGAATATTATCTGGGAATTATGCAGCGTTTGGGAGAGCAAATTCGTCGAAAAGGGCCAGGTTTATGGAAATAAAACTCATGAATTTTGCACCACGACAAAGGACCATCTCACAAGGCTATCATTGTGAACGAATTTCTGGCCAAAAGGTCAACAAATATCATCGAACAACCACATGTTCACCTGATATGGATTCGGCTGACTTTTTTCTTTTCTCTTTCGCTTTTCTTTGTTCGATTGAGATGGATTGACAAAATAGAGCACTGTAAACAGACTAAATGACAGATCGCGCTCAAACTTCACGTCAAGATAGAGGAGAGCGACAATACAATACCTTTAAGCGGGTTGAAAAGCCCAATTGATGATCAACTCCCGCTACTTTCTTGACAGAGTGTATATGTCGCGGTTAAAGTAAAACACGGTAAAAATAACATAAATCCGCTTTGTATTTGAAATTAACAAGTAATTAGTTGACTACGGGGAACGTTTATATTGACTGAACTATAAGTACTTCCGGTACGTCGATCAGTCCCAGCAAGAAATTACCAATAAAAGTGAATTTTTCTAGCGTTACCAAATTCTAAGTCTTACATTCAGTAAGGCATGGTGGTTGTTGCTGCATACTTACGTGGTACGGTAGATCATGGTCATAGTGTGTAAAGTTGTTTTGAATTTTCTCAATGCTTTTGATGTGTTCTTCGTAGAACAGACACCACACATTTACAGCATATTCAGATTCGTCCGAGTTCGCTATACCGTGTTTAGATGGTAAGTTTCAAGTATGTACTACCTGAAGTAGTTCACCTCTTAGCTTACAGTCTTGTGTAACAGGGTTACACTTTTCGGTGAATGATAAAGATTTGCACTTTCCAATGATGAAAAGTTGTTGTCTTTGTTACATAAAATCTAATATTAAATTGGAATGGTTACTGGGTACTACAAACAATATTTTTTTCCTACTGGGCTAGACTATCTAACTCTGTTGGGTGCTATTGCTTTGATTTCCAGCCATGACTTTTCGAGATTTTTCGCTGCCCCTAGCATCGTTCTTCTTCTTGTTATGCCATTCTGGGACTTTGCCAATGTATAGCTAAATCATCTCCATTTCTGCTTTGTCATTTTGTTGGCACAGAAGCACCTTATAGCTTGGTGTTGTGGGATAGGGCAGTTGTGTATCACAATTTGTGTAACAAGTTGTTGCATTTCGGCGTGTTTATGTATTAACAGACATACAGCATCTGCCTCCAGCCTGAGTTAGACTACTCAATTATGATGCGTGTTGTGTTAATATGATCGGTGCCGCTTTGCCCTGGTCTAATTGTCTGATTGACTGTGAAGATCTTAGATGATAATTGCTACTATCTTAGAGATGGAGGAATATACGCTGCAAATTTTTGCATTCTCTCAGGTTACCTTTTTTGGCAATCATTATAGTCAAGCCTACCTTCCATTTTCGCCGTATTCTACCGGAAGTTCATATTCTGTTATTACTGGTGTCTGGTGGTATTTGAGCTCTGTTGTTAAAATTTTACCAGATGCATCCCTTATTGGTACGATATTGGCAAATTTTCTGATTTGATTTCTCGTGCAATAACCTTCGTATTAACGTTTCAGCTTCGACGTATTTTGCTGGAACATTTGCAACTTAAGTTGCGAGCGTTCTTCAATTTCCTTCCAAATTTTATCAATGGTACAGAGTTTGCATCTATATTCTTGCTATATACCCGAGTGTGTTGATAATTGCTTCTTCATTGGTTTGTATGTATTTCTTGTGTCGACACCTTTTAATCTGTCAGTGTTAAATTTTTTCCGACTTGAGTTGATGCACTTTACAGGCTTTATTTTGAATTGTGATATGTAACCAGTTGATGGTCGCTGTAAATGTCTGCACCTCTTATTTCCTCGACATCTTGTAATTGCGTGAGAAATTTATTGTAAATCATTACGTGATCTGTTTGGTTTCTTGTTCAGCCATCAATTGTGTTCATAGAACTCATCCTTGGTTGTTTCATCTGCGTCGTCTGTTGGCACTGAATTATGGTTTGTGTTTCATATTTTTAAATAAACTCTTGCTAAGATTATTTAGGTTTACCCCCAGTTAGGGTTCCATCCCATTAGTGCCTTCTTTGCTTTAGCCGTTGTTAATATATTATCGCGTTCAGAGGGAATTTCTTTCGCTTGTGTTTACTTTGCACCATTTTTCCATTTTACTTCCCTGAGGCCAAGAATTTTGATTTTATAATGCTTCATTTCAATCTCTCGAAGAAATTTAGTTCTCAACTAATCTGAACAATAAAAATATCGCTTACATTAAAAAGTCCCCAACTGTATTCTTGCTGGAAAAACTTTATGAACAATCGGTTGTGTACAAACTCGTCGTGCGTGGCCTCCATATCTGTAGACAACATTTTTTAATTATTATTTTTTTATTTGGGGCGATACAAAACCAAAACCTCAAACCACTAAAATCAATCCAAAAACTATTTTCCACTATAACTATTGGTAGTAACCCCGACACACGTTGCTCAAGTTCATGATGCACAGAGAATTTTATTAGCACAGAGAATCTCTTGTAAACCACAGCTGAATTTAGCCTCGTACAGCGTTATGTTAACCGATTAAGTTCATGAAAGTACATTACATACCGACATTTTATTTGATCTCGTTAAAAACCAAATCGATTTCAACATGAATGAAAATTATTAAATTCTATAAAGCCCGCTGCTTATACTGAAAAAATCTTAAAGATTCTCTCATTCTTCGGCTTCCTCTTCGAAGGATTATCACGACGCCAATACAGAATCAATACTGTAAATCAGCAAATATTACAGGGTCGTGTAAACGGTTGGTAAAAAGTTACGAAACCTACCAGTGTACGCTAAAGAAATGCCAACTATTAAATGAAGATTTATAAAATTTATTCCACGAACGAAAATGAAATCATTTATGGTTTCACCAATATCAAAGACACCGATTGACCAAGATATTTCAATCAGACCAATTTTATTAAAAAAATTTAATTTTAACTTCCAAAATATAGTGTTATCCCATTTTAAAACCCAATTTAAAAATTGCAAAATGTAAGATGACGACTTCGTATAGAAAAACAATGGAAAAAACAACAAACAACAATAATATACATTGTCTACGAATTGTCTACATATTCTACCAGTTCTCGTCATTTTTTACGCAAAAATTAATTGTTTACACTATTTTCGACACCAATTTGTAGACAATTCGGAAATACGTGTAGACGCACAACACTGGCCATAACCTTAATTCCCCAGTAATTTGTATCTTCGTAGGGATACCACTCCCCTACTCCGGCGATAGTTCTGTTTTTCGTGTTTAATATTACTTTACATACTTTACATATGGAACTCAGCGTTAATACAGGCAATAGTGTTGTTTTCATTATAACCAGTAAGAGGTGTTTCCAAAACTTCCGTCAATCTGGTTTTGTTCAGCTGTTCATTTTCTTTATTTTACTTAGCGTTTTCATTGCTAAGTCGGCGAGTGTGTTTGTCTAGGCGGTGATCCAGATATTTTTTAACTTCGTATGAATGGCCAGTCATGTATAATATAGCGGAATATTTCGACCCATCTATTTGTTTTCCGCATTGTCAAGTAAGGTAATGAAATTTTGACAAAATAAACACAATTGCGTTGAAAATATGAAAATGCCACTTTGCATGCTCGGAAAATGTATACATTTGTGTTTCATAGTGTTTGTATAGCAGTTTCATTCCCTCTAAATTTTATCATATGAGAAGAACATTTTAGTTGTATGCAAGAGTCACAATCAGTAATAATATAAATATTTAGGTGCATTGCACATATTCCAGAATTTAGCGGAACTGACACAAAAGACAGACCAATAAATCTTAATCGTTTTTTGGACATTGCGGCAGTATTTATTTGACAAATTAATAAAACTCCGACTAACAGAAGAAGCATCAACCAGCTATCAGACAATCATCAAAGTGAAATCAATAAAACAGTTATACAAAATTGGCAAAAGAAAACACAACGAGGAGGTAAACAACATAGAAGATGAGCGGACACATTTTCTGTACACTGCGACAATCACACGACAGAAACAGAATTCAAAGATTATTAAGACACGACAAAACTACATCGAATCAAGCAGTAACCACAGTTCCAGATTAGCATAAGAGTATAGACCACTACGCCAAGATAAATACGATATAAATACTGGTAGAGGAATCATGCAATATACAGGTAAAGTAAAGAAAACGTAAACAATCGAGACAGCTCTCACAAATTAAACGAGCTGCTCCGCTAAACAAATAAAAGGTAAACCAGCAATCAATTTGACCAATCATCCAAGAACTAACAATTATCCAAAGCACAACGAAGGAGAACATTAAAAAGTGAAACCCAACAACAAGAAACAAAAGGAAAGGCAGACTCCCACTACGACGCCTCGATAGTAAAATACAAGAAAAATAAGATCCAAGAAGACTGCAAATCATTGGATTAGATCACCGTTGCTTAGAATGTCATGCGTTGAAGAAAATATTTGCAAATTTTATTGAGAGCTCAAATTTCTATTTGAAGCTGGAAATTGCTCAAAAGTTTGAAACTTCGTATCCTCTCACAATTGATAAAAAAATTTCAACATTTAAGGTCCGATTTTTTTTGATTTTTTCGAATGGTGAAACGGCAAGAAGGGTATGCTCTACTACATTTGAAGAAAAACAAGAAATTATTTTAAAGATTTATTTTAATTTTTATCTTTTGGAAAACCGGCAAAGGGTAACACTTGGTCAATCTACAGAAAATTAAGAATTCTTTGTCGCCTGAAATTGATTTTACATGATCGCCATCGCTTAAGATGTCATATGTTGATGAAGAAATTATGAGCAAATTGGTTATTTAAAACGCGGATTTTTATTTGAAGCTGAAAATTGCTCAAACGTATGATCGTTGAGACAGCCAAACTGATACATTTAAAAGTTCATTACCTTTCACAATTGATTTCAATTTTCAACATTTTTGCAACGAAGTTTCTGTGAATTTTTTTGCCTAGAAAATGGCTAAATTTGACGAAATATGCGAATTTTCTATTCGTCTAAAATTCGTTACATTTGCTCATCGTTGCTTACAATGCCATGTTGAACCTTAAGTTATTAGAAAATATTGGTTAAAGAAGCGTGGACATCAATTTGAAGGTGGAAATTGATTTTCTTAATTGCCCATCATTTTCGACATATTTGTATGTTGTAAGTTGTAAATTAAACAGCTTTTGTATTGAATAGCCAGGTTTGATCCAAATCTGGAAGTTAAAAGAGCGTTTGTCAATGAAATTATGGTAGCTCTAAAAGATTCAGTTTGTAAACGAAACGCTTTGCCACTTTTGTTCCAAATTTATGTGAAAATGGCATTTTTTGAATGTTCCGGATAAACATTAAAATTTATTTTAACCAAATATTTGCTTAGCACTTTTAAAGCTTTCAAAAAATGTTATAGTGCGTAGGACTTTTACCGGTTTCGCGCACTAGCACATTTTTTTAATATTTTCATTTGCGCTTATATCTATGCGCTTATATGCAAAATAGCTTTGAGCTTTTATATTGAAATAGTCATAAATGCTGCAGTTTGTAAGTGAGAAACATTTTGTAACTTTTTTAATGTATTTATTCGATACGATGACAGTTTTGGAGCTTTCAGATTATTAACGTTCATATGTTTAAAATATCTATGTCGAGAACCTTTTAAAGCTTTCAGTAGATTTAAAAAATCTTAATAAAAGCACGACTATAAATTAGGAACACTGGCATCTGTCGTCCAAAAATTGAAAGCTATCAACAAAACATATGATGCCAAATTCTATGATGATTTTTGCATCAAGTTGTTTAATTTATTTAGGTGCTTTAGAGAACAATTTTCAAAATTTCTCGCATAATATCAAAGTCGTGAGAACCAATTTTTAAAAGACAGAGATAAAAATACAACAAGAAAAACTTTGCAAAAATGTTGTCTACTTGCAAAAAATTATATGTAGTTCATTTCATCGAACTATTCGACCTACCCTGAAAAAATCAAATACACCAACCACAACAGCTTCAGTTTGTAAATGAAATATTTTTTTCAACTTCGGTTACTATATCGATAACGGGATGAGCAATTTGGAGCTTTCATATTATTTCAAAGATACCAAAACCTGTCAAAAACATAATAAGTTTAATTAAAAATTCAGCCAGATTCTCCACATGGGGTGCAAAAAACACCTTGACTTGAATGTAGGCAAATGCCGAACAATCACATACTCTCGTGCACAGACCCTTTCTCGTGACATCGATCCTATTAGCATGCTCGACCTTTCGCACTTTCAAATTGACAATCATAGAACTGATTTAGGTAAGAATAAACCGATATCGGCTAAAAATTACTGGGATGCAATCAATCTAGATAGGCTGTACAGGGTTCAAATTTTTACTAAAAACTAGATTTTTTACAAAAATAGTCATTTTCGTTTAAATTTTGTAAAACTGATCTGAACCGGTATTGTTGCAAAATTAATTTAGAACCTGCTAGTTCATAACCGCGTTTTCCGTAAATGATATACTTTCCAAAATACATGCAAAAAATCGAAATAGCTGTCACTTGGACTTAAATCACTGGGGTTTCGCAGTTTAGGGAAAAAGCTTAGGTATAAAGTTGCATGCCCATTTGGGCTGTACAGGGACCGAATTTTTGTTGAAAAACGTTTTTTTTGTCAAAAATCGTCATTTCAGCTTTTTTTAATTCATGGCATCTTTTCTGGGGCCGAATCACTCCCTGCTCTTTCGCGGTTCATTTTCCCGTCCTACCTTATGCAATAACTGAAATCGAAGACGTACGACTATAGGACCGATTTAAGTTAGCATCTGCGCATTGCATAGCTCCATGCCAGCCTATAGTACTGGACATGGAAGATTGGTCGGCCCATAAGTTTTGTACCGGGAGGGGGGGTTGTAGTTGTGTTCCTTTTAATTACATATCGTTATCTGTTTTCTCGATCTAAACGCCAAACCTTTAACCACTGTGTTATTTAGTCGGTAAAAGGCAAAAATGATCTAGAACGGTATTGTTACAAAATTAATTTAAATTTTTTTAGTTCATAATCGTTTTTCATAAGCTTCTAATGAAAGCTGACACTTCCGGTAGTCGAATTTAGGCTAAAAATCAATGGAATTCTTCAATTTATCAATAAAAATTACAAATGAATTTTCACCGTCTGGTCTGTAGAGAAACACAGACATTTCATTTGCACGCACACGCACGCATAAACAGAGATTTTTAAAAACTAACTGTTTGACTACGGCGAAACAGCAAATGGTAAATCTGCAAAACCCAGAGGTCAACATTTTTCTTGATCGATACATGGTGAATGGACGTATGTGCAGGCGGTTTATTAAAAATTTTGCGATTATTGTGACACGATTATAGATGCCTATCTCTTAAGATCTTCTAAAGAAAAATAAAACGTTTATGGGGAAGACAGACACGGAGTCAATTCAGAATTCAATCGCCCGTTTAATACTCAGTGTGATCATCAGTATAAAAATGGAATAGGAAGCGTACTTTAAGCGTAAACATTGTTGAAAAAAATTACTGAACACGGAGCTGGAATGTTTATCTGCCGTAGTAAGCGTTCAAAGATTTCGATGTTGCTTTTAAGGCTACCCATTTACGATATATTCTGATCACTCTTCTATTGAAATGGCTGATGTCCCAAAAAGATTTATCAGGAAGATTATCGAGATGGAGTCTGATTGTAGGTTCAGAATTCCGTTCCATTCAGAATTCAAGTTTCATTAGTTCGAAACCAAACTCCCAGCGGTAACCTCACCTATATGGGTCACATATTTCACTTATGTTTGGGGTTAATACAAGTTTAATAAATAAGATTAGTAAATCATCTGGTATAGAATTATGGAAATTACGAATGGTTGAGACATTAGGAAAGAATACAAGCTCCAAAGGCTCCAAAGGCATGTAATTCTTCTAAAATTAGTCATTTGACCAAATACAATAAGATTTCTAAGAGCAATTAAGGCATCCCTGGTGTTAGTTGGGGACCATATTAGTTAGAAAGAATCATAAGGAGTTCCTCGTACAGGGGCAAGGATAATATAGAGAATTGTGTATTCTGAACAAATATAGTAAAAAAATTTAGGACAACCAAGATATCCCGCGGCATCTAAATACAAACTCAGATAAATACGGTATTAGTTGGGGACCATGTCATCTAGGGGTAGAGAAACTGTATAGAATTTTGTATTATGGCCAAATATACTAAGAATTCTTAAATCAACTGAGAAAACATTAGAAACGTAAACACTAATTAGGGAGTATGTCAGTTAGAAATAATTATCCAGCTAGAGTAAAATAATTTTTTAAAAGATTCAATAATATGTAAGTGAATATTTTTCTAACTGACATTGTCCAAAACTAACACTCCATATACTTGAAAATATGTTTAGATCTCTACGAGTAGCTCGATTGGCCTAAGCACTTTTCAATAACTATCGTAATACAAAATCCAGATTTCAGTTACCATAAGGAATACCGCTCTCCGCCCATATATATGCCTGAAATCACAGGTGTCTTCATATAGAATGTAGCGCCAGCAAAAAATAACAACTAACTAGTAAATATAATTCGGAGCTGTTTCATAATTAGGAATACAATTAAGTGCTGAATTTGTATACAAAAAAATGTTATTGAGAGCCGCCGTAGGTTCCATATACACCTAATAAGAGGAGTCACTGAATAATGAGGAATCCTCCAGCTCTGATAGAGACCACTTGATGCCTGTTGCAAGTGAAACTACTTTCCACAATTTTTGAGATAATAAAGCCGATTCTGAACAAAATAGAACAGGCCTTGAGGATGCGCTCCGAGGCACCAACAAACTTTGCCGAGGCATCAACATGCGCAACACAAACACTATCTTCAGCATAAACAGTATCTTAGCTTTATCATTCTCAGGCCCAGTGAACATGATTTGTTTGCCACCAAATCCAGATTTTACACCAAAAATGTGTATGAGTCAAAACCAATCCTTTAAAATTGCTCAAACATTAGGCAGGAGGCTTGATTCACCTATCGAAATTTTACATACAATTTTTCCTCGGTCAATGTATATTTATATTGCTCAATGCACCAACAAGCGAATAAATTTTTTCAACACATTACGTCAAAAGTCTAGCCATAAATAAGAGACCGATGCCGGAGAAATTGAAATGGTAATTGGATGTATGCTCGTGATGTGCAACTGAATACCGCAAGCGTTAGAATGTATTGGACCCAGTGACCCTTTATTGATAATGATTGCATTAGAAAAGCGATGCTTCTGGTGAAGTCACAGAGTTGTAGCAAGACTTACAACATCGACGATTTAGCTACTTGTCCCATTAAGAAAATGCAGGCAAGGTAGCGCCTTTCAATGTGGTTACGATGCGTTGCAGTTACACTGGCAGAGAACAGCAAACCATTGAAGGTACTTTAGGCGTGGGGGTAGTTAATAAATTAGTAAGTACTATATTTTGGAACCTGATATAACATTTTTTTTTATCGATATTTTACGACTGTGCGCCTACTCGACAGTATAAACTATGCTGTGGTTAGTTCTTGTACAGCAAATCGAAAAAATTTACTAAACTTAACAGGGAAATTAAAATGGAGTGAATCGAAATTCAAAGTTTCCTCATCCGGACTTATATGTGCAAAATGGCAAGACAGTATAGAAGTAATGGTTCTAAGTAACTGCCACCCAGATGATTTGACCACGGTAACAAAAACCATGAAAGATGGGCCGAAATTTCCAATTTCTTGTTCAGAAATTGTGTAGATGTAGCAGGCCAATTATGCGTCAACCAACTGGTGTAAAAAAAATCTATCGCTTTGTTATGATAACTGTTGTAAACGCGCAGGAACAAACGAAAGAAGACCGAACGAACGAAAGAAGACGAAAATTTTGGAGCTTGAAGCATTTATCAATCGAAATTGGATCGACGTCTTGTTTTTACAACTGCGCCACACAAAAAATTCAAAAGCGCACCACAGCAATTTGCCAAGAGTGCAATATACCTTTGTGCAACTTATGAATTACATTTTGTTGTAAAGGGTTTTCCAATATTAATGATACAATTTAAAAATTAAAAAAAAACACATAAATTATTCAGTGAGACCCATATTTTGTTTTATTTGAAAGGTTACATTATGCCATTATGTATGGAGAATAACATCTTTCAAATGACCGCCACGACTTCTCCGTACGTACTGCATTCTGTCAGCCCAATTTATCATCACTTTTTCACATAAATTTGGCTGTATTTAATTGCTCAATTGTTGTTGGGTTATCGAATAAACTTGTGACTTAACATATCCTCAAAGAAAGAAATCACAAGGTGTTAAATCACACGACCTGGGAGGATAATTAACTGGCAAAATCTTGAGATAATTTCATCACCAAATTTTGTTTTCCATAAATCGATTGTTAAGGTGGCGGTGTGGCAGGTTGCACCGTCTTGTTGAAAGGTTCTAGAATATCTTCCAGATTAGTCTAGACAACAGCAGGAAAAAAAATATTTAACATTGTTCTGTGTCGTTCTCCGTTGTCTGTTACTCTTCGACCATTTTCTTCAAAGAAATATGGACCAATCACTCCACCAGCATGAATTGCACACCACACAGGGACTTTATGTGGATGCAATGGTGTCTGAACTTTTCAAGTTGTTCAAGAGCAAAACCAGAAAATAAACGACGTTTATGATGATCTAATGGCTTCAGTTCTTGAACCAGTTGAATTTTGCAAGGATGTAAACCCAAATATTTTCTTAAAATTCTCCATGTTGTTGTTTGAGAAATATTTAATTGTTGAAAACGGCGTGGAACCGATAAATTTGGATTTCCTCTTACACTTGCTGCTACCAAATCAATATTCTCTTGTGTGTGTGCATTTCTTTGTCGTACTGGTACTCTTAATCGTCCATGAATTTTCTAAACGTTGTTGAAGCGTGTATCTGTCAATGATTAAATGGTATAACCTACTGAACACAAATAACATAAGAAACAATAATAAACAGTGTTGCCATTATAACCATTTGAAATTGCATCATTTCTATTGGAAACCCCGTTATTTGCATTCAATACTATACGGCTGGTTCATACATGTACCACCACCTCCATTCCTCCCTGCGGGTTTTCATTCAAATTTGATTCCACAGTTAGGTTCAAGTTGATGATAATCATATCATAGAACGGGTTAAAAAGGTTACTAGATAATGAACACGTGCAATACTATTAAGTACAGAATATCCTTTTATAAGCAACTCAATTATAGCTGCGCAATTTCCCTTCAATAATGATTGAAAACAATAATTAAGAAAGAAGACGGACAAGATACACAGCTTTGTTCTATTCGTTCCATCATTCAAGGTCAAGAGCAATTTGAGGTATTTATTGTGAATCCCAATTTGCAATGTACACTTTGGATGGAATAAAATTGACTTTAGGACTTTGGTCTCTAAATAATAAAGGGCATCGCTCTGGAATGAGTATTTTTCAAAAGAATTTTGGAAAAAAAAATTTACATTACCTAACATAATACATTACTCCTCTTTTATAATTGCAATCCTCCTCATCAAATATTATTTTGCTTAAATTGCTTTACAACGAAAGGAAATCTCAAAATTCATCCTATTTATGAAACGTGTAACCCGTTCATCTCGTTGTACAAATTTCCTCCAGACAAATGAAATCTCATCGCATGTATACGATAAAAAAAACTCTAAATTATTAATTCACAAAAGGATAATTGCATGGACATACATCATCATCCTTTTTATTTTATTTGTATTTTTTTTTTTTTTGTAGTAGAAAATAAATAAAATCTATATATTAAATTTAAACCATGAACATAAAACATAAACACAATAACAACAACAACAACAACATTACCGCACCACCAAAATGTATAAAAAATTAATATTTTTTCGAATCCTTTTTTTGTGTTGTACTTGTGTGTTATCCTTATTATTCTGTATTTTTATTTGTGTGTACCAAATGGTTTTATGTATACACATTTACGAAATTATTTTCCTATTTAGAGTAAATAAGAAGAAAATTTTTTGTTTTTCCTTTCAATCATAATGCTGCATATCTACTCAACTACTCGTGTACCTTGAATATTAAAAACATGGACGTAGATCGGAGCCCGTCTCCTTTCTATAATTTGTCCAAAAATATAGGATTTTGTAAAAGGCTTATAAAAAATTGTATACTGAATTGTATTAATCCTATATTTAATGGCAAATCCTTGTTGGTAAATCACTAAACCATGCACACCAAAAATAATTCTAAGAGTATGTAAGTACCAATTGTATACAAATACAAAGTCCACCAATTCGTCTCATCCGCCTACACATCCAATCGAATTTTCACCAATCCAAAAAAAATTTCTACCATACAAAACTATTTTTCCATTTTCTATTTTAAATTTTTAATTCGCGAATAGTGATTCCGTTCGAGTCGAAACTATATAGCTAACTATACACCCAAAACGAAAATCGGCTAAAATAAAATATCAAATCCAGACGTCCCATAAGTCTTATTCTCTTATGTATCCATATCTATACTATCGTTTAATACATACAATTACTCGACTACGTCGGGAAGAAATAAAACGGCGCGGCAAAGAAGTCGAAGAACAACAAGAAGAATTTTTTTTTTTTCCATTTCGTACAGTTTTCGGTTTGAAACAAGAAACTATAACAGAAAATAAAAATTTATCACTGTTGCCTATATACCCAATACATATAGCACAGCGTATAGGGAGGGATACGAGACGAAGGTACAATACACTAAATCGTATAGATCCAGGTGAATTTATATGTGAGAACGGGAAATAATTCAAAAGAAACGAAGCGAAATTTGTATGTAGACTCCGCTTTCATATCAACAGATATATTATTAGAAATAGCTCACAAATAATTGAAAATATATAAGGATAGTAAATAGATGTGATGGTAATAATCATGTTGGTCCATCATCACTCGGGGTATTCACTATCGCATCCATATTCATATATCTCATTTATCTTTTGTTTTCGTTTTTCTTTCGAATTTTTTTTTTTACTCTCTACCTCCATGGATATATATATATATATATATATATATATATATATATATATATATATATATATATATATATATATATATATATATATATATATATATATAAAGGACACATCTCCACCATATATCCTGAATAATTTTTTTTCTATGTTACTCTATCACTATAATTTTTATCCTTGTTTCATTTGTAATTTCATCTGAAAATGAAGAGAAGTAAAAAAATTTAATTTATGATGAAAAATTGGAAAATGGGAAATCGTCGAGAATACATATTTGTTTGTATTATATGTACGTCTATGCTTTCAAAGGACATAATTTTTATATTGGTCACGGCATAGACGGCTGTGTGGGTATTTATGGTGTTTTGTACCGGCATATAATGGATTTTCTACTAGAGAATCAAATACATCAGTTAAATTACAACAACAATATATTCGTTTTAATCCGATTTCTTATATTTCAGATCAAATCGACATCATTAAAATGGGATACGTTCGCAGGGGTAGATATCTTGTGTGGGCAACACGCGACTTTCTCTACCCACGAAAGTAAATAATTTCTGGAATACACTACAAAATACAACTCATCAGAATTCTGGTGAAAACTGTTTGTTTACCTAAAAATTTGTATTCTCTTTTAAATTTCAGAAAACCTACAATGACAACCTCTCTGGCAAATTTAATCTTTAATCATAGCAAAAATTAAGATGTCCACATCCAGGAGTACCAAATTATGGAAAAATGGCATTATTTTCACCAAAATTTTCACGCGGATTATTGAATTTATGGAAAAATCTTGATTCATACAAATTAACAAATCCGTTCGTAAGATCCTTCTATGGAAACTGTCACTTTTGGTGGAGCAATTTCTGCCATACATCGTGTTATGAAAAAAGCTTAAGTATGAAGTTTCATCCAGATCAGTAACCGTCTAGGCTGTACAGAGGTCAAATCTTTGTTGAAACAGTTTTTTGTAAAATAATTGAAAGGGTTTAATTGAAAATTAACTGTAAAAAAATTCTAGACAAAACCAACAAAATAATTTCCAATGGCGGGGGGGAATATGTTGTGGTCCACACCTGACTTTCTTTCAGCGCCCAATGTATACATAGATCTCGAAGACACCACACGTGATTTGTAAAGCGAAAAATTAAATTAACCAGAATTTCTGGTAAAACTGTTTTGTACAATTAAGAATTAATATTCCTACTTAAATTTCAGAAAATCAACATCATCATTGCAAACATTTAAACAACTTCCGGTACAGAAATGTCTATCAAATTTTGCAAGGTTTCTCTAATTAGTGGAAAAAGTACAAGTATGACGATTCGAAAAATGATCTAAACTCTTTTTTTAAACCGAGAAAGCTCTTATGAAATCTGTTACTTCCGGTGGACTGGTTTCGGCCAAAACCCTTGAAGACTACCAATTTATAGATAAAACTTTATTTTCTTTATTAATTTTCAATTACAATAGGAATATTCAAAAGCGCACCACAGTAATTTTCCAAGAGTGCAACATACCTTTATGCAAAAATTGTTTTGCCTCATACTGCTTAAGTATGAAGTTTCATGGCGATCAATGAATCCGTATCTGTACATGGGCCGAACTTTTCAGTTAAAAAACACCCAAGCGAAATATGTCCCAAAAATATCCCAATTTATTGCATGCAACAAATGTTGCACATTCTATAAAAAGATTTAAAAACGATTTGAAACAAAAATTAGAATATTTTGAATTTTTTATTTCGGAGGTCAATCCAAAATGTTTGTGGCAAGCAATATAAATATGGACAATGTAGACCCCTTATTTATAACACCGACCCCATCAATTCATTAGTCCCGTTTTGTGACCATATCATGAGGGTAGATTTTCTGGAATAAACCTATCCACATGCCAATCTTTTGAAACTAGTTAAACAGATTTCTTATTTGAAAGTTGTTGTAACAACCCCTTTGTAAAATGCCCTTTTACGACCCCAAGAATTCGATTCGATATTACAAATCGTCCAAACACTTTGGACATGACTGCACACTGATAAACTATCATTTAATTTTATTTCAAATTGATCTTTATACTTTTGAGATTTCTGTGCAACATTTGTTGCATGCAACAAATTTGGGATTTTTCTTGGACATGCATTAAAAAATGTTGTATGTTAAATTCGTTATTTCCTTTCCAGTTCGAAAAAATAATTTAGAATATTTTAGTTCATAATCGTTTTTTCTATAAGTGTTTGCAACAATAGAAAAACTAGGGGTTGGAGGCAGCGATCTCTTAGTTTGTGAGGAAAGCTTAAGTATATGAAGTTTCATTCCGATCAGCCAATATGCCTGGGCTTTAGGGAAGCTCCAGTCATTTCTGTCACACTACACATCTGCACACACACACCGATATTTTTTAAAACCTCTTGTTTTGGCTTCGGCCATTTACCAAATTGGAAATCTACAGAAATTTCGAGATCAAAATTTTGCATGATTATTGTAGTACGGAAAAGAAGCTAAAATCAGTTTTCATGCTTAAATTTCAGAAATATCTACAGGGTCAACCCTTGTTGGTAGAAAATTTAACCTTTAAATTTATTTCCATCTTTCAATTCTTTGTCGTTTTTTGAAAATGCTATCCTTTTCAAAATATTAGCAAGAACCAAGAAAGCTCTTATGAAATCTCCTACATCTGGTGGACTAATTTCGTCAAAAACGTTAATGGACCAACTGTACATGGACCGAATTTTTGAGATAAAAAACAGCCAAGCGAAATATGTCTCAAAAAAAAAATCCGAAATTTATTGCATGCAACAAATGTTGCGCACTCAATAAAAAAAATTTAAAAACGATTTGAAACAAAAATTAAAATATTTTGAATTTTTTATTTCGTGGGTCAAATGAAAAATGTTGGTGGCAAGGAATATAAATAAATGGGCTGTTGCAACAAATTTAAATTAAGAAATCTGATCAACAAATTCCAAAAGATTGACAAGTGGGTAAGTTTTCTTGAATGCTCATGGCATGGTCTCTTAACGGGACAACCGAATCGAACGATTCCTGGGGTCGACGATATAAATATAACAAGTCCTTTCCAAAGGGGTTGTTGCACCAATTTTCAATTAATAAATCTGTTGGGTTCGTTAGGTAATGCTCATAAAATGGTCTCCTAGCGGAACAGACGAATCGAACGATTCTTGGGGTCGGTAATATATGAGATATAAGAAACCATGTCATGAGCAATCTAGAAAATCAATCCACTTGTCAATCTTTCGAAATTTGTTATTTGAAAGTTGTTGTAACAACCCCTTTGTAAAATATCCTTTCTTTATATCGCCGACCGCCGTTTGTAGTATCGTCCAAACTCTTTGGACATGACTGCACACTGATAAACTATCATTTATTTTTATTTCTAATCGATCTTTATACTTTTGAGATTTCTGCGCAACATTTGTTGCATGCAACAAATTTGGAATTTTTTTTTGACATATTTCACATGCATTAAAAATGTTGTATGTTAAATTTCGTTATTTACTTTCCAGTTGGAAAAATTAATTAAATTAATTTAGAATATTTTAGTTCATAATCGTGTTTTCTATAAATGTTTGCAACAACAGAAAAACTAGGGGTTGGAGACAGCGATTTTTCAGTTTATGAGAAAAGCTTAAGTATATGAAGTTTAATTCCGATCAGCCAATTTGCCTGGGCTTTAGGGAAGCTACAGTCATTTCGTCTGCACCACACTACACATCTACACGCACACACCGATATTTTTAAAACCTCTTGTTTTGGCTTCGGCCATATACCGAGTTGTAAATCTACAGAAATTTCGAGTCAAAATTTTGCATGATTATTGTAGAACGGAAAAGAAGGTAAAATCAGTATTCATTTTTAAATTTTAGAAAAACCTTAAATTTTAGTTGATTTAGTTAACCTTTGTTAAAAATTTAAATTTATTTGAAACTTTCAATTCTTTTCCGTTCTTTGGAAATGCTTAACTTTTCAATATCATTGCAAAAAATTGAAAATGCTTCCACGGATGGTGCCACTTCCAGTACACAGATTTCCGTCACATGCCGGTAGTATCACCCAAATAATGCAAAAAGTTTAGGTGGGAAGTTTCATTGCGAATAGACAATTCGCCTGAACTGTAGAGGTGCCGAATTTTGGTGAAATAAAGCTTTTTTAAACTTGCAATTTCCGGTAAAATATTAAAAATTTTATTTTCATTTTATTTTATGTTTAGTTTACAATTTTTTTAATTTATCTAGTTTTCGCAAATGCTGTATTATTTTTAAAATATTTGCAAGACACTTAAGTTTTTATAGAAGCTGGGACTTCCGTTGGCCGATTCCAAACAAAAATTACTAGGATCTCCCTACCCCATCTGGGTTGTAGAGAGACCACAAACATTTTCTCTGCTTAAATCATTCACACACATACATGCACACACAAATTTTTTTTTTAAAACCACTATTGTTTACTTCGGCTATATAGCGAATGATAAATCTGCAATAATCTCGAGGTCGAAAATTTTAATGATTAGTATAATTTACAGGTTGGTTGAAAAGTATTGAAAGGAAAAACGAAAGAATGTGAATTTTTTATTGAAATTAATTTTTTATTCAATATAATCTCCATCAACTTCAATACACATATTCCGATGATCCTCTAATAATTGTATACCATCTCTGTAATGATTTTTCGGAAGCTCTGCAAAATACTGTTCCACGGCTGTAATAGCTCCTTCATTCGACGATACCGCTTTCCACGAAGGAATTCAAGTTTCAGGTTTCTGAAGAAATATGAGTCGCTGGGAGCCAATACTGACGAATACAGTGGGTGTTCAAGCAATTCGTACTTTAATTCGTTCAATTTAGCCATCGTCAAAAGACTCGTGTAAACCCGCGAATTGTCGTGATCCAACTGCACCAAAAGGTTGCAACAATATTCTGAATTAACTGTTTCACCTTTTTTAAGATAATCAATCAACAAAATCCCTCTTGCATTCCTAAAAACTTTTGCCGGTCATTTTGACTTCACCTGTTTCGTAGCTGAACTTCAGTCCACTGTAAACGTTCTTTTTTCAGTTTCGAATCATGGTGGTAGATCCAAGTCTCATCCATAGTTATAAATCTCCCCACAAAATCGGTTTTTTTCAAGCGGCTTTTCCATACGTAATTCTTCATGTAAAATATGGAACACTCGTTCGTCTGAGATGCCTATGGTATCAGCAATTTCACGCTTAGTCAAACTTGGATCTTCACAAACAATATTATACACTTGCTCAATGATTTCTGGTGTTGTTGCACTTTTGTTGGACGTCCACTACGTGGTTCATCTTTAACGCTTGAACGACCACGTTTAAACTCTAAAACACATCGATGCACAGTTGGAAATAAAGGAGTAAATTCCTTATTTCTGAAATTTCTGTTGCTGGTAAATCTTCCAAAACACCGACCAAGTGACACAGTGGTCAAAGCTTTGACGTTTGGAACGGAAGATACGGGATTCGAATCCCGATAATTGCAGGATGCAAAGGGAATTTTAATTCCCCCCCATCGTATAGGCTCGCATGAACCTATAACCGTACTTCCTCTAATTGGCTAACACTGGCGACGGAAGGACGGAAAAGGCAAAACCGCGAAAGACTTGGGAGAGCCTTGTCCCCAGAACAGATTGCAGGGATAATAAAAATTTTAAAAAAAACTTCCAAAACATAGAATTTTATCACTGCACGATATTTGGATTTTTCCATTGTAAACGAAGACACTGACACATCAACTTCTTTCTAATGGCTTGTAAACAAAGAAAAAATTGCCAGATCGAATAAAAATTTTCATGTGTTCAAATGAAAGATGAAATATTAAAATGGCGTATAAATTTTGATTCCTCTACTGGTTAATAGATGTCGCTTTCAATACTTTTCAACCAACCTGTATATTACCTATGAACGTATGGGAAAAAACTCTTCTTTAATAATAAAATACCAACAAGAAGATAACATAAAGAGCAAAGTAAGAATAGTCCTGAAAAATTGTACCTCCAGATGTTTGCAGATTTATCATTCGCTATGTCGCCGAAGTCAAAAAAGTATGGTTTTTTAAAATCTCTTTATGAGTGTGGCGGCGTGCAAACTTAATGTCTGTAGCTCGTCTACAGTCCAGACGGATTGGCTGATCGGGGTAAACCTTCGGTTATAATACCAATTTTTGAAATGTAAAAATCGCAAAAACCGAAAAATCTGCATTTCAAGGCCATGTTTGTTTTACAAAAATTTACTTAGAGAAACTGCATGTTTACGTTGAATACAAAAAAACAAAAATTTAGGAAGTGTTTAATAATTATTAGAGGTTTTACAATATAATTCGCTAAACTAATTGGAGCTTACTTTATACATAAAGAATTCAGTATTAGTTTTTTAGTGTAACTGCAGGGTCTGATGAGAAAACTGAATGTTTTAATTTAAAAGTATTCAAATTTCAAATTTTTAATCAGTTTTGGAAATCATGCTATGACTCTTCAATGACGATGCGCATGGCAATAACTGGTTATCATTCAGAACTCCAGAATGATCCAAATTTGTTTATTTCTAGTTTGGCTTGCTTTTACTTAAGGTAAATTTAACAAATCTATGTGCTGGGGTTCTACCTATAAAAGGGAATATGCTGTGGCCAACACCAGACTTTCGTTTACGACAAATGTTTTGCTATTTCTAAAACACTGTAATCTTCACCGCAAAAATTGGAAAATCTCATCGTTTTCGCATGGATCTGCCAATAATCCGCCTCCGTAGAGATGCTGAATTATGGTGGAATAAATTTATTTTGATCATAACTCGTCATTTCCGGTGAAATTAAAAGAAAATAATCTGTCTCTTTATGGAAAAGCTTTAATCTGAAGTTTTTGCTCCTATCACTCAATCCGCCTGGGCTGTAGAGAACCAACAACAATTAGTTTGCACGGGACCACATTTTTTGACTTCGGTGGTAAAGGGAGTGATAAATCTGCTAAAATCTCGAGGCCAACGTGTTCATGATTAGTGATTACTATACTTTAGCTTACTACTCAAAAGAAAGTAGAAGGGACATTTCACCATCTTACTGGCTAGTAATAAGTGAGCCGACCAAAAAGTAAGTATAACTATTACAGGATGCTTCAACATAATTATTATTAACATAAAAGATTTAATTTGCATACCATAATTATGGTGCTTTTAAAAAATCCTTTACACCCCAGGGCTCTAAGAGTTATTGGGAAGATGATTTCAATACTCATGCAGTCCTATTACCGCCGCCATCAGTGGTCGAAAATATGAAATATTTTTGTCGATCAGAGGAACTGGTAAACCCGGTAACCCCTCCCCTCCTGGCTTGACCCAATTTAAATGGATTTCAATTAAAAGCTCCATCTAAGGGGTTTATTGATTATTAGAAACTCATCAATTTTAGATGACGTCCTGAATCACCAGATCGACAACCGATGGATATTTAAATGTAAATTATTACTAGTCCGTTCGAAAACTGATATTTTTATTGCCATTTTCGAAACGGTGATATGATTAATTTTGACTTTTTTGACTAAAATCCTAATCAATTGGGGACGCGTGGCGAACCTGAAAGAAACTTACTGTAAATCTTCAGTACTTACATAATTCATTCGAAGAGAAAATTATTTCAACTGATGTTTTACCTGACGCGCAATTTAGCTTTCGGAAGCCAACGGAGCCATTACTTTAACCCTTAAATGGTAATGATAGGTCAATTGCCCAACCCGGCTTTCATTTTTGTAATAACATATTTTGCAAATCTACTATATATTGAACCGATAAGCCCAATGTTCTTTGATGACGAAGATGATGGGATTTCATCAACTGAGGTATAATTTATATAATTTATTGAAAGATCGCATCAAATGGTCGGGAGAAGAACCATCGAGAAATGGACGGCGACGTGTCTCCTCAACCCTGGGAAGAAAGTACAAAGATCCGGGTAGGGGACATTGGAGTTTTAGTATCACCAATACAAATTTGGAAACGTCTATTCAGCAAAGGCATGTTAGACAATATTTTGAAATGGACGAATTTCAAATTGGCGGTATAGGATAGAAATAAACCTTTATCAAATTTAGGCTCTTTTTTCTTAGTGGCGTGTTCAAATCATCACACGAGCTATGAGCTTAAAACGTTTCTTGATTATTTTGTCATCTCGAATGGAGCGAAACAATTATTCAAGATCTGACAGCAATTGTATCAGATTAATTTCATTTTTATTGCCAAAATAATATCGGTGCATATGTTTATATCGACGAAACCTTGGCTTCATTTCGCTGAGTCGGTGCAAATCTAAAATGTGCATGTCTATGTATATGAAACCCGCCAAATATGGTATACAATTTATGATGTTAGCCGGTGCAACAAATGCGGATATCTATATAGGTATCACGGATATATTCATGGGGGTAAATATTCAGATAATTTTAAAGTAAGTGCAGCTTTAGTTGTATATAGTAAACCCACCATTTCCGTTTTGAGGCTGTGACTTTAAAAAGGGAACAAATCGAAATATACTATACAGGTAGGTGATACTCGTCAATTGAGTTTATACGAAAAAATTGAAGAACCCAAATAAGATTAAGCAGCATGAAATACAAAATAATGAAGCCGTAATACATGATGTTACTTTGGATGGCGACGACGTTTTAAGAGAATCGAAAAAAAGGAGTGAAAACCTGATAATGATGAAAATTTATCTCCAAGGAGCTATTACCTCAACAAGCAAATTTTGTAAAAGCAAGCAAAAAATTGCAAAGTCAAATCAAAAGTTGAGCACCCCAAGTAATGAAAATAAAAGAAATAATTCCTTCGATATAGCTGAAAATTCTGATAAACCCAATAATAAGTCTGGCCTGTAAATACTCGTATACCGGGTGATTGTTTTAAGCTGAAACTTTCAAATGTCTCGAAAAATAAACACTACGAAAAAAATATCCATTATCAAAATTTAATCATTCCGGGGGGCACACATTAGTGCTGAAATTAGTACCCCTCCTCCCCCCTCTTGTAGGTGGGGCGTTGAGTAACTTTGAAATTAAGTTTAAGAAGATCAAAAACCTGATAATGATGCAAATCTACCTCCAAAAGCCAGAGTTGTGTCTAATTTCACTAGTTGGTCACAATTAGTTAGTTATTTCTACGAATTAGTTACTGATATGATTTTTTTAAATCATTTTAAAAAAAATCAAGGTCAACTAAAATTTGAACACCCCAAGTAAAAATAATGCCATCGATTCAGCTAAAAATTCTGATAAACTCTATAATTGGTTTTCAAAATGAAGACACGTTGTTTTTGTTATATGATGAGATGCACATGCAACACAAATACAATTTGTGGCTGAATCTCTATAGAGTTCGTTTTCATTTTGTGTGCAAAACTTAAGTGAGTCAGTTAACACCAAAAAAATGTTCGGTATGCTTACAGAACAATTAAAACATAGTTATATGTATAATGTTCTAATTTTTAACGCGTTTAGATGCTGGTATTTGGTCAGTCATAATGACTAATTAGCCATGCAATGTAAATAAAATATTTATTTTTAACAGATCTCTGCGGTGCGCTTCTAACAAAAACCGGTGATTGATCCTCATTAGAAAACTCTTCCAAAACCATTATGAACCATTATACCATTTATAAACCATTATACCATTAACTCTTCCAAATTCATTATGCCTGGACCAAATAGTAGCAAATATTGCCAAATTAGCTCACATTGGTGTATTCAAATACGTTAGTTTTGTATTTGAAATATAGGTTTACTATAGATAGGCTGGCAACATGTGCCATTTGTGGCATGGTGAACTCCATACAGAAGTTGTGTGACATTTTAACAAACATGCGCTCGTGCAACATCTATATAATTATTTTTTTGGGACTGTTATAATTGTCGGTATCTATTACTAGGTCAAATTTAAAACTTTGTTTAAAAAACACTTAAATTTAGTACAATAAATTAAAATAAACGCTTTTGAAAATGCTATTTTTGTTGCATGCGCAACCATCTCTGTGATATTTTATCAAACCGCACATTTGCAGCATTATAAATAAAACTTTTTAACTGTTTTGATATATTTGCTCTGCGACGAGTCAACCATTGCTACAGTTAGTACAAATTTCGTCTAGGAGATCTTGGGAGCTGGCTAGGATTGTGGATAAGAAACCTTAAAAATTAGGTAGATAGCGCCAATAAAAGAAATAAAATAAAATATATTTGCAGACCTGGAGCTCAGGTTTTTTCGTTGGCAATCGAGTAGTTTTGAATTACATATTAGTAATTCTGATTTCACACAGTGAAATTTAAAATTACGTACGAGTAATTCTGACTACTACATTGCCGATGAAAAGTTGATTTAATTTTCATTGTTTCGCGGAACGCGATTTGACCCTTCCTGACCAATTATTGGGTTTAGTCGACCAATTTTTTAATTTCCTTACTTGGAGTCCTAACATTTTATTTTAACATTGAATATTTAAAACGATTTTAATAAATTCTTGTAGCTGACCAATTACTGGAAATAACTAACCAATTTTGACCAAACTCTCTAGTTTTGTTTTTTCGAAATCTGTTTGAAGAGGTGCCAGCTTCAGTTTCAACGAAAATATTAAAATATTGAAGAGAGAAATTAACTATTTAAACAAGGAAAATTTTCGGTAATGAATACCGAATGTATGTATGTTAAAGTTGCAACCAGAGCGAAACTAGTCAGACATACAGGTTGTTTGTTCCACGATCAAATCTAAAAATCAAAATTTTATTAAAATTTTAGAAATCATAATTCAATTTCTTATTTTTGGCAATCAATCATAAGAAGCCGATCTACTATCTAGAAGAAGTTGTCGAACAATTTTAATTTGATTGTACATCGTGGGTAAGGAAAACGGGTTCCTCAAGTTAAAATTTTTAATGTTCAGATTTCATTCCAGATTTCAATAGAAATTTTAAGAAACCCATGCTAGACAGAACTACTAATTTTTTCTGTATGGAAGCAAGTTTGTTAGTAAATAGAGGTTTTGTGAGTAAATTGGCCGTCTCTAATGTTTAGACGAAGTTTGCTCTAAAAAAAATTTGTTCTAAATTGTGGTTTAGAAAGAATTATTTTCGAGCCCAATTTTATAATCTTAAATAGTATTTTACGAGTATGTGAAATCATGTCCAATGACTTATTGTCATTTGCCTAAAACGTATACTCGTAGAATTATACAAAATCGTGTTGTTGACATACATTTCCCACCCAAAAGCGTTTTATCAAAATGAAATACAACAAAATGGTCAATAAAATCTATTCGATAAAAAACATTTTCACTAATTATTATTTTTAAGTTAGCTATGAACCAACATCAATACAAATTATGTGTGGCGGTGCCACTTTCCTGACAAGCATTTTTCATTAGACGAAAATTTTTAGTCAATAAAATTAGTGCTTGGTTCGCTTACAGGTTTAAATTGTTACAGCGCCGTCAAAATTAAAATTTTGATTAAATTTATCAACGTTGAATGGTGGATCTTGAAATTTTGGATTACATGCAAAATAATTGGTCGGATTTAACATCAGCCTTCCTGGCGTTTTTAAATTAAGCTAAGAACACGATTTATTATAATTCAATCGCATTGTAAAATATCTACGGCAGACACTTTATTTAATTAGCCAATATAAAGTTCAATTCGAAAGAAGTGGTATTCCATAAAATTTTATTTCTCGATAAATATAAATCGCTAATTGTTAATTTTGGCTAAACTACCCATTACCATCAATAAATAATTTTCCAAACGAACCGTTATCTATAAAAAAATCAGACAGTTTGAAAGAATTAAACATGAACCAAGTTTCTACCTCTATTCATTCATAAATTTTACAGAAAATTGTTGGTGGCGGCGCCACCTACTTGACAAAATATTTTTCTTTAATATATAGTTCAAATTAAATTTTTTTTATGGTGTAAATTCCACTCAAATATCGTAACTCGTCTAGTACACAAAGGTGTATGTGATTAAATACTTTAAATCAAAATATCACTCAATATGCATTACATAATACATTATATATACAAGAAAAGGATCCAACTTGTTGTCTACATACAATAAAACACAATTAAACAGTTAACACTTCATTTCGAGCAACAAAAGTAATACAATTTGCACTTCAAAATTATATTCTTAAGTCTCCTCACTGTTATGTAGAATAATATTGTACATAACAGGACACAAAAATATCCTTTCGTTGAAAAAAAAATTACTATCAAAAGAAATATCCTTCTCTATATACTACATATCCTTAAATATGTATATAAAAAAATTATACTTAATGCGCATCAAAATTTGCGTCGATTCCTTTTTTCTTCATCCTGTATTTTATTTCAAGTTATTAATAAAAAAAGTTCAATCAAAATAAATAAAAAAAATTAAATAAAAAAAATAATAAAAAAAAGGAAAAGTCCTTTCAAACCCCCATGCCATAAGTCCTTCGATTTCTCATTGGACGCCAATCTATATACCAAAATCTATTGTATATTGAATAGTAATCTACCACGTACTATATATAACAATATAGACATCCCACTCTTATTTTATTAACAATATCGAATTGGTTTTATATCGATGATCGTCATTTTACAAAAAAAATTAAATAAAAAAAAATGAAGCAAAAAGCAAAAAAAAATCTACTGTGTTTCGACAAAAAATCAAAAAGAGACAAAAAAAGGTTGAAACCTATATATATACGTACACATAAAATATAATAAAATTTATAGGGGCGTGGCTACAAATTATTATTATTATTATAAATAAAAAAAAATCATATTACATTGGCAAGAGTGAGATGTCACGACATTTCCTATATACACAAATTTATTTTTATTTCATTTTATTCACTTCATTCAATCAAAATTTATAAATAACAAAAAAAAAATGTGGAAAGCAAAACACAACACAAAAAAAAAATTTATTAATGTTCAATACTAATACATAAGTATAACATAATGCAATGTGAAATGGAATGAATAACAACATATGTGTGACATACATATGCAAATTTCGTGTATAATTTTATAAAAATCCGTCCCATAATTTTTTTTTTGTTTTCGTCACCGTATACGTATACAAAATAATATATCGGTAGTTGTGGATTCGGGTTTTTAGTATTCGGCTTTTTTCTTTTGTGTATTTTGTTTGTTTATTTTGTTTTTTTCTCGTTTCATATTTTTCAATCGTCTATCGTCTTCGATTGTTTTTTTTTGTATTTTATTTTATTTGTGTATTGGTTTGATTATTTTATTAAAAGGAAGAAAATATAAAAAAAAAATATATTTTATTGAAAAGAAAGAAAGAAGAAGACAGAATAAAAAAATAAATAAATCGGAATTGGAATTGGAAAAAAAAACAAGAAAAAGAAAAAATTTACGCTCAGTGAGAGCGAAAATAGTATAAGTGGAATTAGTCAACGACTGGTTACATGCCAGGCAACATCTTATTTATTTGAAAAAAGAATTTTATTTTTTATTATTGTATTTTATATTATTAAGGCAAAAGAAAATATTAATTATTTTTTGTGTTTTTCCAAAAAAAAAAAAATCGTTATTTGTTATTATATATTTTTGATTGTGTTTTTGTTTCTCTGTTTTAATTTTATTTTTATTGTGTGTGGATAATTAATTTGGAGACTTGGTGCGAATATTATCACAATGACAGTGTGAAGTGAATATAATTTTGGTGTTTTTTTTTTTTACTGGCGATACACAAAATTATTTTATAAATGAAATATTTTAAAAGTGGAAAATTAAAAAATTTTATAGTGATATGAAATATTTGGAATATATTGTATTTAGTGAAATAAAAATTTGAGTGGAAAATATTACAAAAAGTAAAAATTATACACAGTGCGATATAAAATAAATTACAACGGCCTATTTAACGAATATACCCTCTTCGGAGGGTTTCAATGGGTTGGTCGGGACACAGCAACATCAGAATAACGGTGGTGCAGCAACAACAACACTACAGGATTTGATTAGTTTGGAGGGTTTAAACGCCTCCAAACAAAATCTTATCCGAATGCAACCCACGTTACCACAAAGTAATGCGGGCGCCGCGGATATGGATCTACCGGCTGCACAATCTATGGATTGGTTATTTCGTAAGGAACGTATTTATTTACTAGCCCAATTTTGGCAACAGGTAAGTCAGAATACTAGTATATAGTTTTATATAGTGTACACAAAAAACGCGCACACACTCTGCCTTAAGACCATTTTTTGGGATATATATTCTATACACACCACTCGTCATTAATAAATAATCAAATTCTCGTTAGGCTCACTTTATTATCATTATATCGTCTTCGTTCCATCATCAATTCATCATAATCATTTCCAATTTTTTTTTTATACATATTTTATTTAATTGTTTTCTTCTGATACGAGTAAAAACACTCAAAAGGAAATTTTCCTTTTTTATAGGCTATTCTATCTTATTGCCCGTCTGATCGTCATTAAAGTTTATTGATATACCAATTATTATACAAATTGTTGTTTTTCTAATTGTGATGGCCCTCACTTTCGAGCGCACTTGGTGGTCCTTTCCGTAATTTGTGTACAATACTTAAAATACATCGATTTGTTACACGGCGCGCGCGACCATTTAACAAATGTGTTAATTAGTGAGATTGTCACTTATCTAAAAAAATAAAACAAGTAACATTTCAACAAAAGATGGGCCAATACAGGTTGCCAAATTTTAGTGTGTTTTATGATAATTTAGTGTACCTGTATATTTTTTCGAAGTTGGTGGTTTAAAAATAAATTATTCAATTTAGTGTGATTGATTCAATTTCATTATGAATTGGTGCAAACATTTTGTGAAACTTTTCAATATGATTTTATAATCATGTGCACGTTATCAAAAAAATTTTGTTCTCGTAAAATTAGGGAAATATTGCGGTAAAATTTGTGATAAAATATGTATTTGCGCCAATTGTGGGTTATTCCAATAATTTTTTAAAGTGTTCATTTCAATTCCAATAAATTTTTAACGAGAAATACTTAAGTCACAAATATACCAAAGTGTCAAAATATAATATCCTTAAGTCCGATTTTAAAATTCTGAAGCAGTGAAATTCATTATTTTGTTATTCTTGCCGTCATATTTTAATTACTCCAATGCAATTTTAATAACATTCTCATCGTTAGTATTTCAATACTAAATCAACACGTTCCCATCGAATTAAATAACCGTACAATTAATCCACTGTACACATTCAAAACTGATCCCGTAAATCAAGTGTGAAGTTTACAAAATAATCAAAAAAACCTAAAAATGGATAGGCCACTGTATACTATTTTAATTTTAGATCACTTTTCATAACAAACCACTTCAAGACTATGTCTAGACTTATAAGTAAATATGATTATGCTTTAGAAAGTGATATTTTGTTAAAAAATAATTATACCAGAATTAGCCGAATATATTTAAGGCGATAACCAATTATCCGAAACAGTAGTACTAGGCCACTGTATATGGGTTATAATTTTGCAATAAATTTCTGTCAACCATAATCTTCGGGTTTAATATACTCAACACTTTCATCATTCTGTATACTAATGTTACTAAGTGAAGCAACAGATTTCACTCAAACCAATATATTATTAAAACGCATCAATTATAGATAAAATTACTCATAAAACTTCAAAAAAATAAACATAGATGTAAGATAACTCAAACTAAATCTGAAATTTTTTTGAGTGAAATTTTAAAATTTTCACTCAAATTGAGTGATTTTTGTGAAAATTTGCATTTTCGATTGCCTACGTCCATACCAATCGTTATCGTTACACAATTATACATATTGTATTTATAATATGCACATATAATTCAACAAATTACGGCCACGATAAAAACTTATATTATTTTATTTTGCGAATTCAACGAAATTATCACATAAATACACAAAATAAAAACAATAATAATTCACCTTGAGTATGCCCTAATTTAGTTATTTTTTTGTGTTTTAATATTAAAACTAAAATTATATAATTTACCTAAAAAAAATTTATTATTATAATTTTTTGTCGATATCTGCAAAATTCAAAATAAAAAGCGCACACCAAATTTTATACAAATTTTTTGCCTTACCGCTGGTAAAACTACTTTGCGCCGCGTTCGCGATCCATAAGAATAGTAATATATAAAATAAAGACGCGATATGTATGTATATCGTGTCGATTTCAATTAATTTTTTTTTTTTTTATAATTTTTACGCGAAGTACTTTTATTAGCGTGAAAAATGACGCTACTGCAGACAATTTTTTGTTGTTGTATTTGTTGTTTACTTTTAATTTCGAAAAATATACAATTTTTCGTCTTCGTGAGAATTTTTTGTTTTACTGTACTGTGTAGAGTCAAGGGGAAAATTTTTTTTTTTGTGTACAGTTATATAAAATTTCCATAGATGGCAGATTAGTGTGTATACAGACAGAATAAAAAAATTTCCTTGTTGTGTACATATCTAGTTTACGCGCTTTACGTACAGATATATTTTAAGGTATATAAAAACAAATATAAATGAAAATTCAAGGTAGGTCGGTAGGTCGATCAACTTAATTATGTACAATAAGCACACAACAACAAATACACGTACAAAGGAAAATTCTCTAGAGGATGTACTATTATATGTACCAACAGATGTTATTTTTTTTGTTACAGTGCGGAAAAATAGGATGAATTTTGATAAACCCTATATATATCTAATATACTAAACCGGTTTTTCCCCTTGAATTTATTTGATATAAAAATATAGGATCTACGTGGAAAATTATTTATAAATCAATCAATTACAAAATTTTCCTGCGCTACGATTTATAATTTTCAATTTGCTTACATATGTCTTGTCGCTTGTCTTGTAAAATTGAAAATCTCGCGTATTTTTTGTTTGCTTGCTGCGTGGCTGCTCCAATGTTTGTTTTTAATTTGTAGTTTTTTTTTTTTTTGTATTTTATTTTTGCGCTATGAATATGTATATTATATATGAAAATACACCAACACACGAAAAATAATTTCTTTAAAAAAAAAAATTATAATAATAATGATGATTAAGTGGATGCTGCGCGCATACATAACAACAACAAAACCGTATATACACATATTGTAAGAAGAAAACTAACAAACACTTTAAGAATATAACGACAAAATTCAATGAACTTGAAATTTAACCACAACATTGTACATACATGTACGTGTATATAATACGATATCACGTGACTTGGGAAATTGTAAAAGAAAATTGTATTCCATTAGGGTTTTGTGTTGTAATGAATTTTTATCATTTTTTGGGAAAATCAAGTTGCCCCAAATAATTTTCGAATCTACACTTTTTTATGTAATGCTATACACTTTATACTTCACTTGTCTACACTTTTTGCACTTTTCGCTATAGTTTTTTGCGTTCTAAGATGATGAGCCGTTTTTAAACCTAAAACTACCGCACACAGTTCCTTACTATCACGTACATTTCCATTTCAATTAACCCTCTTGAAACCTTTTTTCTTGTTTTTTTTGTGGTTTCTCGTTTAGTAGATAGTTGTTGTTGTGTCCCATTTCTCATCAACATAAAATTTCTAAAATCTAAACATTGTCAAGTGTTTTTCGTCTGTATTTATTTGGAGACCGAGATACCAAAACACATTTGGTTTATTTCAATCAATCAATTAGTTGTATAGAAATTATCCTTTTTAGTATTTGGTTAAGGGATGATGATCATTATGATAAACAGTTAAATGTTTATAAGTTATATGTATATGGATTTACAAATGTAACTTTCGTTTTGAAAAATTTGATCGTCATTATGATGATCATCATATATTTTGTTTTGTCATATCGCGCATATCAATATCATGCACGCGATTTTGACCGATGTATATGATCTCATGCTGAGTTTTTTTTTTAATTTTCGGTCTGTTTACATAATATTATGTACTACTACTCTTCACATACGATATATATTTGCGCTAAGTAATAAAGATCAACCACGTGTTTAATTAAATGCGGGTTTTAATATTATAAAGACGCGCGCATATTCAAGGCTCTTTATGTTTTATACTAATGATTGATTGAGTCATTTTGATAATATACAAATATGGCCGCTGAATATATTAAATACGCTTCTTAAAAAAATACTCTAGAATGACATGAAACATATTGGAGTACAGTGAAAAGTCTTAATTGATTTTTGAAAGTGATCTTATTTTTTTTTTTTTTTAAATCTTGAGACATGAACAATTTGGTGTATTACAAAAACCCTTTTTAAGTATGTACGATCACACTGGAAATGTCATTATTATTTATATAGCTATATTCACATCTCCCTCTCCACTCGATCATAAATTAGGAAAAAATATTATTTATTTTATAAATTGATCCCACGATCATTCTATTTTCAATTTTTTTCTACCGCTTTTTTATAACGATCATACATTTTCTCTTCATTTTGTTTTTTGTGTGAAAAATCAAAGAAATTATTTTCATCATAAAAATGTCAATTAATTAATTTTTATATATTTTAGAAAAAATAAAATAAAATTTTTATCCCAAACCGTATGCGCGATTATATTATTAGAAAATTATTTGAGAGGTTGAAGATCACGAATGCTGTACCGCTTATAAAATATAATCTGTGGAAAATTGAATATGACATTTAAATATGAAAATTGTCAAATTAGTTGTGTTTTAATCATAATTTTTTTAACAAGATTGTGGTATGTCAATAATCTCATCTACCGGCGCGTTATTTATGTATTCAAACGATGATCGCGACATTTTTAATATTCCGTTTACGATCGCGATCAATGTTATCTAATTTTTTGTTTTTTATAAAATCTAAATATCTAAAAATAAATATACGCCTTCAATTTTATTTCGGTTTTTTATAGGTTTTGAAATATATGTATCAAAAATAATTCATCAAATTGCGATCTTGTGATCTTGCGACATAAATTTTCATATATATAAGTATTGAGATCGTTATAGAAATATAGATTCGTAGAAAACCGTATGATGTCGATATAATTTTGGATATGTCACACATAATAAATTCTCAAAATGCGATCGTCACTGTAAATCGATCGGCAGAATAATAATAAAAACAAGGTACACTTTATAAAAAAAGTAATACTAATAGTACGTTGGTGGATGGTTGTAAAATTGTGAATTTAGTAGTGTTGAAACGATCGATGATCGGTTTTATATTCTTTTTTGTTTTGTTTATTTTTTTATTAGTTGTGATTGATTTTTAACAGCTGCAGTTCTCGTCATCCAACCAAAATGTCGCCGACGTAATAAAAAAAAATGAGGTTAATGTGTTGAGAATAAATTTTTTATAGGTATTTTACCTTGTACACAAATTTATTGGAAGCACAATTTGTATCCAAAAACGCAATTTCACACCCCCAAGTGGAAGTAAATTTTTGGAACTACTGGAAATCGCAAATAATTTCTTCACACCCACTATACATATTTATATAGTGTAATATTCGTAACATAAAGTATCTAATATGCCGTGGGGTAAGCCAAAGAAGGTCAATTTATTTGGTGAAACTAAACTCTTATTATATATTTAAATTGACATACGACACAAAAATAATAAAAACAGACAAAAATACTGTATATCATCGTGTATAAATTCAATTGAATATCAATTGAATATAATTCAACAAGTAGTAAAATAGGAAATGCTTAAATAAGCCCGTATCTCTCTCAAAATATTAAATTGAAGATAGATAATAGAACAGATATATTGATTTGGGTATGAAATACAGTAAGAGTCGCGCAAAAATGTATATATAGATTACGCGTAATACGATTAGACGATGCATATACAAAAAAATAATTATGATTTCCTCTCAAGATCGTCTGATATTTATATGTAAATATATAAAGATGTGCACAAGAAGGGTTAGAGTATTCAAATTATTTTCTTGAATGAGACAAATAAAAAATCAAAACGGATGTGAAAAATAATTTTAATTTAAAATCCATATTTAACAGAGACATATATAGTCCTTTCCAAAACATGTGGTGTGTTATCGCCATGCAGTGCGAGAAATTTCTTATACAAAATTTTATTTGGCCCCAATTTCGGGCGTCATTGTGTCACAGGAAGTTATATACAGCTACTTATATACATACATATATATATATAAAAATATATTGACATCAAAATGTTAGATTATGACCGGATATATACTGATGTCATGCGTATATACCAATTTTCTAGAAATAAAAACTCATCAAATAGTAATTTTCTAATTACACTTTGTATATATATATACATAAGTACGAGTATAAACGAAAATTATTTATTGGCCCAATCATTGTGTCCGAAATAACAACAACAATAACACAATAACGAAAAATAAATTTCCAAATTGAAATTGACTTGAAGTCGTTCGTCTTATAGACATATAGCGAGGAGACGAGACGAGGTAAACTACACATCTTATTATAAACATAAATTGAATAGTAAGATGATTGAATTAATCTGATTATTATCAATCAATTTATAAAATAAAATAAAAGTATAAATTAAATTAAATGGGATTGGAGACTTTTATTTTTTATATATTATGTATATCACTCACGTATATATACATACATACATATGGAGGGAGGAAGTTCTATTGTTTAGGATTTGATTGATTTAAATTGTTTACTTCATTCACATCACAAATCATATAGATAATCGAACTGATTATCTTCAATTGAAATTAATTTTACAAAAAATATACGTATGAAATGAAAAGGAAATTGCTTCATTGTGTTTTCAAATTGTTATGTGATAGTTAAATGTGTTTCAAAATATTATATAAAGCATATTTTTGCGATTATACGAATATTACTTCCAGTACTTCCAAGATTCACTTCCAGTGAAAAATGTACTTCCAGTTGCTACGAGTCGATATTGGTACATAAAATGTGGATCAGGTAAATTTTTGTGCTTCCAACGCCTCTAAACCTGTTCCGAATAAAATAAAACAACCGTCATTCATACATTTTTGGTAAATATTACTTGTCTGTGGTTTATATTTTCTTACCCCAATATTGAGTTTGTGATTAACTGTGTAAGCGTTTGCCAAATTTGCAGGTATCGACTAAGCTATACCACCTTATTATCATTTCAATATTTTAAAAGCAATCACAACGTATTAAATAAGCCACATTAATATCACAAAGCTAAATGTGGAAGCACTAATCTTTATAGAAAGGACTTAATCTTCATCAAGTTTGTTTTAGTACTTTTATGTGGTATAGTTAAAAAATTAATTTATCTTCCGAATTTTTGGATGGTGTTTTTCTAGGCTTCCATGCCATGACGATAAAACACATATTTGCTTCCAATTCAACACCTAATTAGCGTTTTGAACGATTTAACGTGGAATAAGGTAGAATTTTGTATTAAATTAGCTTCCAAGCCAATTTGGTTTTAACTGCACACACAATTAATTGGTTTCTATCTAGCCTCATTTTGTTGTACCAACAATGAGTGTTTTTTTGAGTGTTTTTAAAAGCACTGCCACTAAAAAAGTTGACTCTATTAGTAAAGGTAAAATGACTAATCTGAGGTTATTAAAATACTCATTTTAATTCCTCATTTCTGATTTGGCTCTTAAAATTAAAAGGCTTTTTATTTAAATTAAAAGGCTTTTTATTTAAAATTATTTGTAACTAACTGGCAAACAAATTTAAAATCCTTACTGACCAATTACATATGTTACTGAGAACTAAAATCAACACATATTTCATTTAAGCTTCCAGTGTAAATTTTAAAAACTCATTTCAGTGCTGTTTTTGATTTTAAAAAAATACTCTAAGATAATTTTAAATGGATGTATTAAATTAATGCCTCTGGAAGTATTTAAATAAAGTGCAAGAAATCAAGGCTTTCATAGGGTGCTTACCCTCACGGTTATAAATTTGCGTGCATAGAGCAGTATATCAAGAGTGTCGACAACTTCCTTCTTACTAAATCTATTTATGTCACTAAAATTTAGAAGGAATTGGGACCACATGACACTGACAATCGCCAATTGTGCAAATTACTGTGCACCTAATTTTGAATATGAATGTCGATATTTGCGTTCCAATTTTCAATTGTGTCCTTTATTAAATTTAAGTCGTCTCTCAAACTTTAATCTCTGTACTCAAAAATGATTAGATATTTGTGTTATCCAGTTATATTACTGGTCTAAATGATGGCTTAACTATTTAAAGTCTAACTAGGATCTTGACTACTTTTCTATTCCTTGCAAAATGTTTCTCAGGGTCAAAAAGCAGTTACACTGCCGCAGTGGGCCTGTGTTGTTCCCAAAAAAGATTTCAGTAACGGCGAAACTGTTTTAACGTTATTCCTACTCCTACTCCTTGGAAGTAAATATATTAGATACTTTCATATTGAAAAATGTTTAATCTTAACCTAGACTAAATGAAATCTAAGTAGTTTAAATCTTCAGCGTACATTTATATTTTTACTTAGAGAAGTCTTGGAAGTAAAATCACAAAAATTCAAGTATAAAGTTTCTTTTACACCAGTTATAGTCCTCAGATTATGAATATATTTTTATTTCCTAGTGCAACCATCTAAAGTGGGTACTTAACTTCCAGTGAGACAGGTGGCGTGTAATTAAAGCTATGGCAGTAGAAGAACCAAAGGCTATTTTACTGTTTTAATGTTAATTAAAGGAACTGGAAGGGTAATCGAGAAAACTCAAATTAAATATTTCTTAAGCGCCAGGTTTGTAAAATTTAAAACTTTTTAATCATCTTTCAGGCAAAAATAGCGACAGTTTAGATGCATGACTCTAAACCAACACTCGACCAACACCCATCGAAAGATGTCCAAACCCAAATAAAATCGAATCCTTTTGCTACATTTAAATATTCGATCCATAGTCATCCTTATATTGTGCTTTTAGTTGGTCTAAACAACTATTTTGATTTTGATCAAAAGTTATAACGACTAAATCAGTTTTATGCAACTTCCAAAAATTTTGAACTTCCAAGATTTGTATGTTCTTAAGTATTGAATTGTTTATGCTTTTAGATTATTTGAATTTATTTCATATTAGTTATAACTTGGAAGTATTGGAAGCCTATTATATTTTCAACTTAAAATTTGTTTGCTCAATTCGAACCTACAAACTTTGGAAATAGGTGATGATGTTTCTAATTAGCTACAGTAAAGCAATTTGATTTGAACCATTTAGGCGGTTCAAGATCACCATAAATTTTCCTATACTGCTCTATATTCATGGGAAGTATTGGAAGTTTACTCCTATCCATGACAAAAGCTTGTTATACAAGAAAACTTGATCGAAAAACATTTCGCATGATTGTACACTGCCGACTTTACAAAATATTTAAACTGGAAAATGAAGTGTTATATTACACGTAACAGAAATGGCGACGATAATACAAACATTATTCTCTCAGTAAGGTGGAAATTTGGTTAAACTCGATTCCTCTAGTTAGCTACTATACGCAGCAATTTGATTAGTGAATCCGCAGTAAACCTAGTTGGCTTATGATCACCAAAACTTATAATTTGCGCATTACTATTATCATTTCCATGGAAGTTAAATTTAACATTACAATAAAAAATGATTCTTCTAAGATGGAGTTTTAAAATTTATATTATGAAAATCCACGAGAGTCGTTGGCTTTAAAGATTTTTATGTTCATAAGTTGTGAATTTTTTCTTGCTCGTTGAACATTTGCATTAATTTCACGTTCGTCATAACTTGGAAGTATTGAAAGCATATTATCTTTTTAAAAAAAGTGGAAATTGGTTAAACTTGATGCTTCTTGTTAGTTGCAGTTAAGCAATTTAGTTTATTAATGGTATGGAAGCACGACTTGAATTTAATTTTCAAACCAAAAATAACTTAGGCGGCTCACGATTACCATAAATTTTCCAATACTAGAAACGTACTGCAAGTTTACTGTTATAACTTCCAAGGAAGATAAATTTAGCATTATTACTCTTACAATGGTAAATGTTTTTTAAAATTGGAGTTTGAAAGTATTATGAAGTAAACATCAAAAGCAATTTGAGTCGTTTATCCATTTAAATTTGTTAACATTTTTAGGCTTCCAATATTTTGAGTTTATTGGAAATGTGTAATTTTTGGAAATGTTAATTCCACATGAAACGATTTTACTTTTAATCAGAACAAACACTAACTTCCAAATGAACATTAGATGTAACCATTAATGACGTCGTTTATATATAAACCAAAACATCCGTGACAAAAGCTCGTATACACAAAAGCTTTAATCGTAGATCACTTCACTATAACTAAATCTTTAAATTGTTTAGCTTAAATCAGTTGCTTCTTACCGACGTTACAAGATATTTAAAACTGGAAGTAATGGAAGTGTTATATTACACGCAACAATAATGGCAACGTTGCTGCTGCTTTCGGTATGATGGGAATTCGGAATTTTGTTTGATCATTTCAAACTTACAAATTTTGAAATTTGATTTGTGAATGGCATCCTAAGCAAACTTATTTGACTTATGATCAGCAAAACTTATAATTTGCGTAGTTGTAGTTTTGAAATATTGAAAGTAAATTATGTAAGGCCATGTGAGTCCAAACTTCCAAAAATTTTGGGCTTTCAAGATTTTCATGTTCATAAGTCATGAGTTGTCTTATGCTTGTAGAGTGTTTGCGTTAAATTCATGTTCGTTATAACTTGGAAGTATTGGAACCTTATTATTTTTTCAAATTTTAGACTGGTTTTGTTCAATCCGAACCTACAAAAAATCGTGTTTGGACATTAGCTATTAGCCGTCTAGCGGTTTTGAATATTGGAAGTCTACTGTTATAACTTCCATGGAAGATAAATTTAACGTTATTACGGTATGCACTACCAACTTTAAAGACTTGTAGTTGCACAACTGGAAATGTTATATTAAAATTTTAAAAATTATTGTGCGAAACGCTTTTACTTTTAATCAGAACAAACACCAACTTCCAAATAAACATTAGACGTAACAATAATGACGTCGTTTATTTAAACCAAAACATTCGTGACAAAAGCTCGTTATACTCAAAACTTGATCGTAAAACACTTCTTTTCCGTTTAGCCCTCTCCTTAAAAAAAAGTTGATGCTTATCACACCATACCATCTACAAGCCTCAAGGGAAATTTATACCAAAAGAAGAACACGAAAGAAAATCAATTCACAAACAAAGCTTTTGTTGCTGCTTATTTGGAGTGTATACGTTATTGCGCGAAAATGACCTCCAATATAAAAACATACAATATAAATTAAATGGTGATGGATACCAGACATAAAGCACTGTGTATAATATATTTCTTAAATCAATATAAAACTTGAATCTCTCAAAATGGCTACCCATTTTTTTTATATGTTTTTTATAGAACCAATCCAATACGAATTTTTTATAATATATAAATATAAAATAAGAAGAAAACGAATGAACGATATATAAAAAAAGCTTCATAAGAAATAATATTAAATTGAAATCCATCTAAAACATCCCACAAACGAACGAACGAAGAAAATCTATAATATATAAAATATCCAAATCGAAATGTATAAAAAAAATTCCACCCATAAAAATTTCCAATACAAAAAATTCTATATTTTTTTTTAAGTAAAAAGCTCTCTCCACCCATTTTCTCTATACATGTATATATGTTTTGTTCAATATTTTTCCATCAAGCTTTTTTATTTTATTTTATTTTATTCAAACTCCCCAAAAATAAATATGTATAAAAAAAATTACAATAAAATCAAACCACCATCAAACCATCCCCCATTCCACACCAGGAATATTGTATATACATAAGTTTATATACGTAAAAGCTCCCGCTCCACTTTGCTTTTTTTTTATAATACACATTTCCAATTTTTATATTTCTTATCATCATCAAACATCTCCTCCTTTTCCGAGCGCACACAAAAAAAATTTGTAAGCACTGTAGTTTTTCACAAACGTTTTTCTTTCATTTTCTATATACTATATAATATAATAAAAAAAAAGCTCAATATAAATACATGTATAGAGAGAGCAGCAGCAGCACAATAAAAAAAGCTCTTAAATCGTCACAAAAACGAACGTAATCGAAACCTTTTTTATGTGTATCGTAGAGCTCTGAATTTTTCTATTTTCTTTGAAAGCTTTTTTCCTATACTCTGTGTGTACTTCGTCGAGATGATTGCAATGATTTTAATCTTGATGATGATGATCATCATCATCATCACCAAATCGAATTTTATATGTATATATTGAAAAAATTCCAAAAAAAAAATTATTTTTATGTAGAAGGTGGAGCCACTGTCATAATTTTTTTCCTATCGTATCGTATCTTAAGGACTACAACAACAACACTCATATTATATAAAATAAGGATATCGTAACAATAAAATAAATACAAGAAATAAAAAAATCCAGATCACGATTCCATTTTATTTTTAAAAAAGCGAATTGAATTTTTAAAAAAAAAATACGAATCTGTCAAAAAAAAGCTCTCGTACATCGTGAAAAAACAAAATACATAAAATTTTCTTCATTTTTCCGTAATTTAATTATTTAATTAATAGAAAAATGTAGAGTATTACTATATACTAGATGTAGAAAATTAAGGAAAAATAAAAAAACATAAAATAAAATTTTTGTTGTCACTGCGAAAGTAATTTAATTATTAAAGTACTGTGTATTTATATAGTTTTGTTGTTGTTTCAATTTTCTTATTTAATTTTCTTGTATTGTGTCTGGAAATTGTAAATATGTATAAATGCGAGAGAGCACAATACGGAAAATTGTTTGTCTGTAAATATATTTATATACATAGAAACGTATATGAAACGAGATTTGAAGAAATCATGGGTGTGCGCGGGTCGATAGCGTTTAATTTTATTGTTCTAAAATCGAATTTTGGAAGTCGTGGAAGCTGTTTTTTGGCGAATTAAGATTTAATATCCTTTAGGATCATTTTGTGTTACAAAATACGGTTTTTAGGTGTATTTGGTTTCTGGTGTTGGAAGTGTGAAACTTATCCACTGGAAGTGGAATTGTAGTATTTAAATGGACGTACCCAACTGCAGAATTATGGATGTAAAAACCAAAGGTATGTTAAATTGGAAAGTCCTTGGTAAACAAGATAAGTAATATTAAAATGTTTGTTTCACTGGAAGTTTATATATTTAGGAAGAAAATGTTATCCCCTGTGGACAGCCTTTCGTGGCAACACAAACATGCTTCTAGTTTTAAGTTTAAAATCATAACACTGTTGCCTATACCGATATAAAACGATTTGTTGAAGGTATCGTAACTATTGTTCTAATATCTTAACCTCCACTGATAGCTTAAGTTTTAAATATATTGCCTACAAGCAACATTAAGATATCCTAAACGATAATTGGAAAAGTGAAAAAAATGAAATTCGTCTCACTTTAACGTGACTTATATTATTAATAACTTTTTTTTGAACAAACCATGGAAAACTAAAAATTAAAGGTATTATAAGAGTAATAACATGCGCAACCTCCACTGGAAGTTTATGTTTAAAACTTATTTCTAACAAGTAATATGTTTAAAAACCATGTTACACTAGAAGACTATTAGTGAGTCTTAGACTTAAGTTTAAAGAAGAGGCTTTATTTATATTTAAATTTAAAATCATGGAAGCTGTTTCCTAACGATTTATGTTGTAGCATCTTATAGATCCAATTTGTAGTATACAACATTAATTTTTGCCCTTTGTTGGAAGTTCTAAACCTTCATTGGAAGTTTAAGTTTAAAAATTGTTTTTCTTAATTAAATGACACTTTACAAAAATCATTAAACAGGAATTACTTATAAATTGTGCTTCCAAAATTTTGGAAATCATAGAAGCTGTGTTCTAACAATAAGCAAAATAACGATTCCCCGCAAAAGGTCATTGAGTAAAAAGATTTAAATTTTTAGTTCCGTAAGTTTAAGTTGACCAATGGAGGTTATATGCGTTTTCCATTTCCAAACAATGAAACTGGCCTATTTATGTAGTATAAATGAGTAAATAAAATCTAACCTTTCGTATTTAAACTTAAATTTTGTAACTCTTATAATGTTGCAATCCTTTAAACCCAAAGATACTGTAACTTGGAAGCATTCATGGAAATTGGAAGTAATAGTACAAAAAACTCGTTTTAATCTCGCCTTTTTCCGACCGAATGAAACTTAATTACAAAATTTATATTTTCTGTTTGAATTGTCAGTAGTGTGGGCACTGGAAGTTATTTACTAGATAATGCCATTATGTGGATGGTTTAGGAAACTTGGTTTTAGTTAGAACAATCTGTTGTATTATTCCAACTTTTCTCTTTTTCACGTGAGGTCGATTGCAATAAAAACTACTGGACATGTGCCATACATTTTCTATAAGCTTCTTCTCTAATAATTTCGCTTCAACGCCGTAACTAGCGAATATATAATAAATGTTAAAAGACTGAAATTGAAAACACTTCTGGCTATTCCGTTTCACTACAATCAACGTTAACATTTGTAATGAAATAATTATTACATTACTGGAAGTGGCATTGGAAGCAAAATAACCTAAACTGTTGTTTCAAATTTATAAGATCTTGAAAGTAAATTATTTCACTTTAAATATCATCTTGTATCACCGGTTTATGTGGAAGGATTAGTAATGGAAGTGGTATGACGTTATTATTAATTGGAATTTGGAAATAAATTGAAGAGTATTAAATATACACCGATTGGTTCATATAATTTAGATCGGACGGTTTGCGCAATATATTGTGCCAATGGAAGTTAATTCTAAGGCACTACTATTGATGGTTTGATGAGTAGTGGTTAGTCCAGAATTAATAATGTATAAACACTTAATCCCACAAAAACATCTCATCGGTGCCTATACTTTACCATTTTGTTAACTAATTTGATATTTGTGTCCGAAAATTTTGAATTGCTGTTCTCCGTCGGTATGCAATAAACACACGTGTTCGATAATATTGTTCATTTCATGTCGAGCACATGTGAAAGGATTAATTTTAATTAACAAGCACACTACAATTTCCACTGTGTCATCTTCCATTAGCCCGTGGTCCTTTCCTTGTGAAATTCTGATTTCTATTTCTTTTTCGAGCAGTTCGATATTTTTAGCATATAGCAACAGGTCTGAAAGAACGAATTATTGGTCTTTGTATTTCAATGTTGACTCAATAATCTTATTTGGGGCGACGCTAAAGTAAGTCTCTGTTTAAGGCACTCAAACAATCCTTTTAAATTGTCACTATTTGTGAGGCTTGAATCGACAATAAAAATTTGTTTTGCAGCATTTCACTTACATTGCTCAAATTTTTGGAACCAATTATGAATGCTTTTACACTGTGCATTTTTGTTAAACGAACCAACAAACAACAACATCCCGTTCTCCGTGGGCGAGAATTTCTAAGCTTTTACAGTAATCATAGTGATCTTCCGTTGCCTTGGAAAATATCCTAAAACTGTAATCTAAGCAATTTGAATCTTCTTACGTTGCGAAACCAATTTTATATTGTGCGTTTTAAAGCCTGTTAATATCTTCTAACAATAAGAATGTTGAAAGAAATTTGAAAAACATATTAAATTTGTAACTAAATTCCATTAATTGAAATTCCTGTCATAAAACATTGTTAATGAAAAGTGGCACTGATAACAACTAGATTTAAAAAAGGGTGACTATGTCTGCGAATTTTATGTTTATAGTGTAAATTAATGTAAATAATTAGACAAAGTGCCGTGAACTTGATAATGAGAACAGGGAACAGTGAGTAATACAAATTCCCAAGTAAGCCCACTGAACTCATAAATTCCAAGATTGCAGTAGAATAATCTAGTTCCAACAAATTTTTACAGTTCAACTGCTTTGCAATATACATATCGTTCAACGCGCGCAATATTTAAAGATTAAGGACCCGTAAAAATCAATCAAACATTTAAAATATTCCAGGCACCGCCACAATCCCAAATATATACATTTAGAGCGCAACTCATCAAAAAGGCGTTGGTCAAAAAAATCAGGTTCAGTTTTCCTCTATATATTATATCCTATCGATAGCCATAAATAAATTCTCCAATCAAAAAATTCGACTTCTTTCCCTATATATACATGCGACTGTGGTCGAACTCACCCCCGCAATCTAAAATAATTCATCAGGTACTAAAAGTTCACTAAAAAATAAATTTCACACCTTTCTATATATATTTTCCTCGTTCCCTACTCACAGACACACACACACACACATACTCAATAAAAAGAAAACTACTATTTTCCATCACACCATTGCATCCTTGCCGCGGTAGCCTCCACTTTATATACACAAAGATATAAAGTCAACACACGACACAATAAACAATTAAATTTACCGTCCAATTGCTGCAATGCATATCTCACAAGTTGTAAAAAAAAATTATGTGGAGACTTTATTTTTATATACGTGAAAATAAAATAAAAATTCTTACAAGAAAATTAAATTTTCCACCTAATTCTCATTCCGTGCGCCCCGTTCATCGTATCAAGGATATATACAGCAAAAATCCATATAGAAAATACTCAATCAACAACAACAACAAAATTTATTAACAATAAATAAAGCAGATACAACAAAAACAATAAAATATTTTATAAAAATAATAATAAAGGCGGAGCACACTATCAATGTATTATTGGTAACGCCTTTCTACTTCAATATTGGACCATTCGCTTTGTCTTCTTCTTTAAAAAAAAATAAAAAATAAACGTGATCACCGTGATTCGAATTGATTTTCAAACAAATAAATAAAAATAAAACAAAATAACAAAAATTGAAGAATGAGACACGAACGAAAAATATAAATATGTGTACGTAAATAATGAGAGCGAGAATGAGAAAGAGAGCGTGCTGAATACTGATACATGTATACGTGCTGAATACTTCGTGGCCGAGTGAGAAAGCTATACACATATATAGATTTATTATATATTTTTTTTATTACACTCGTATTGATGGATTATTTAGTCGAGACACATTCCAATTGCAATATAGAATATACTAAGCTGTGTGTAGAGATTTTGTGTAGACTTTATACGTTTTATGCATTTTCCACGTTAGTTAAATAATTTTTTTCATATTTTTACAGGTAAATATGTCTCCAGACTTGGGATCACACTCGATTAAGGTTTGTAATATTCATATACATACATTATGAAGAATCTGAAGTCATTAAACTTACCATCTTATCAATTCGCGCGCGATTAAAGCTGACTCAAAAAAAAAAAATAGTTAACATCTTTGAATTTCTTTAAAGTTGTATATATAAAGAACTTTATGTATAAAAATAAATACAATAATATGGAAGAATGCGTGGGTGAAAATTGAAATTGAAATCAAAACAACATAATGATAATAATAATAATACAGTGTACAACACAGAAAGCGAGTTCAAGGGACGCGCGGTATACAGCGGGAAATTATAAATATTTCGTTGATTATTTTCGTACGAAAAAAAAAAATTATACATAAATACACGCACGACATCTTAAGATATCCGATTTAATATTTTTTGGTTTGGTATACAGTCGACACGCAATATTTCGATATGTTATCAATCATTTTCAGACTATTTCCTTCCGTTTTACAAAAACTAAATTCGACTGTATGCTGCTGCCTTACTATTTTGCATACGTTATATATACATATATGCGATTGTTATCAATGAAAATATATTTTTACAAACACACAACACTAAAAAAAAGGGTTGTAATATTAAAATAAATTTAAGGTGCCTTGTCATTGTCTTCGAGAAAATTTTCAATTGTATCATAATTAAGACGCCACACCTTGGAGAGATTTAAAATTTTTTATACATATATATAGCATAAAAAAAGAGTCCCCAAACCCAAAAATTGTATAATATTTATGGAATACAACAACAAAAAATCCTTATATTGTTAATGAATGAATATATATATGAAAGATGCGATGATCACGATGATGATGATGACGATGAAATACAATTTTGAATGAATTTTTATTTTGTATTTATATAACGTAAGGCTGTTGATAATGAAGAAGATGCGATAATGAGGTGTGGTACACAAATTCAATGAGACACTAAATCATCGAGCATAAAAAAAACATTTAACACAAAAAAAAAATTGTCAAAAAAACATAAATTTGTCTACCTACACGCGATGCAATTTATATACCTAAATTTGTAACCCATTCATTCGTTTATTGCGAGGCCAGGGCCAAATTGGCAAAAAAAATAATTATTTTACACCAAAGTCGAGTTTGAAATTAGTTTGACTAAGATTTGAATTAAAACAGCTATATGAGCTTTATATACTCGTAAATCTATATCAAGTAATTGTTTAAAAATATTCAGAAATTACGAAATAAAATTTGATTTGAATGAAAATTACACATTCAAACTCAGTATAGAATATATATTGTTAAGTTTAATTTGAAAACAATTTGATTAAGATACGATTTCAAAGATTCCAATCCAACATCTAGAAGCTAGAGTAGCTAAATTCACTAAAGTAATTGTTTGATTTTTTTTTAAAGATATCAAATAAAATTTGTTTTGAATTCAAATTGCATTCAAACTCAAATCAAAAATTTGGGCAACAATTTTAACATTTTATTAAAATTTCTAGAATTAAAGATTTTGAAATAATTAAAACTGTTTAAGTTTAGTTTGAGAACAATTTGATTGAGAGATTTAGGTGCACGGGGATTATTTTACTGAGTTTGATCAAAATTTGAAAATCCACCAAACATGTTTTTGTTTCAATGCAACAAACAAATTTAAATTCGAATCTAACGTATTGCTTTCAAAGTAGGTAATCAAACCTAGCCTAAATTTTCAAATTGCGACTGTAAGAAAACATTATAAAATTTAGATAAAATATTAATTTAAATTTTTGAGAATAACGAGAATTTTGGACTAAACGTAATCAAACTGAGCGAGCATTCACAATTTATTTTTGTTTAATTTCAATTTTTGTTTGAAATTCGCTTGAATTCAGTTTGAAAGGTTTCAAAAACATGGAACCCTGCGCCTGTGAAATATTTTTATAAATTCTCTGTATAACACGGTTAAATATTGAAGACGAAATTCATCTCGAGTTTGGATCTAATGACCCGCATTTTCGAGATAAAATCTAAAAATAGTCGAAATCATATCAAGATTAATGAATAGAGTGATTCCATCCAAGAGTCAAACCGGAACTGAACCCAAACCTAAAAACCGATTTTATCCGATTTTTTTTTTTTTGAACCGAAACGGTAACGAAATTTATAATTATAGATGGAACCGTAGCGAGAACGTATAGTTTTCAATCGGTTTAATTCGTTTTTTTCGTTTCCTCTTTAAATTTCTGCTTTTGGCTTGCCAAAATTGGCGGAGAATTGGTAAATATGCGATTAAAAATAGAAGAACTGTGTATCTGGAACCTAATTTACGAAATTGGAATCCTATATTCCTGAAATGGATCACCTCACGGACTTTTTTACGGTGCTCGGTATCATAGTGAAGCGGAATAATAGTCGTTTAACTCTCACAAACACGTGAAAATTAACTGAAGCTCACATTCTGCTAAGCCGCCCAGTAAATACGAACAAATAACTGCAACCCGGACCGTTGTGAATTTCGATTTGGCTCTCTGGATTCCACACCATAGCTGAACATTTTACTACTTCTACTTTACTTTTTTAAATTATCTGATAGTGTTGAGAGCGACTTTATTGAGAGCGGAACTCACCATACAATGTAGAAGATAAAAGTTTGGCCACTACTCCTCGTTTGCCGGGTCATAATGGATCTCCTTCAAAAAAGAAGAAATTTCTCTAAACTAATGATTTCCAACCTGCTTCCAATCAAATTAAGTCAGTCAGCATTGGCTAGCACCCCATTTCAATCCAACTGATGCCAGTTCAACGGGATCAGCGTTATATTTTAAAGTCGAAATAACAGGACGGAGTTGAAAGGACTGCTGGTCACAATTATAAACGACCGTGCCAGCTTGATATGGTAAATGCCACACAGACATTACTGGACAATTAGCCCATGAAGTTTAAAGCTCCAGGATTATAACTGTGAATTTGAGTATCGAATAGATGAAAGTAAAATACCTAAAGTAAAAAAGATATTTTTACTAATTTACCTTGTCCTGCATTGTTCAAAATTTCATATCTGCTTGTGAGTTTGTAAAATGGATATACAGCATCAAATTAATGTTCTTGACCTGCTTTTTCTACTCGTTCTAGCACATTTAGGTCTTGGCAACAACGGATATATGTAAAATTTTATTGAACCCTGGACTAGAAGTGGAAATAAATTTGTTCTAACTCGAACAGTATAGTAACTCGAACATATTTGAGGCATTAGTCAGGCTTTAAGCTAATGCCTCCAAAATGATGTGCCGTGCATTTTGCACCTTGCTGCGGTGGCATGCGCTCTCAAAAATGTGGGTTCGATTTACGGCATTTTAGAGGGGCCTTAAACCACAGGTGACTACGAGCTCGAAAATGTTTTTTTACATAGCCAAACTAAAGAATTTTGTATCGTCTTCTAATACTGCTGAAATAAAGTTTAGCAAAACAGTTGGACCTTATGCCACTTCTAAACTGATATTAAAACTGTGTTTGTTTTAAATTCTACGTGAAAGAATTCGAATAGATTGTAATGGCAATCCAATTAGTCAAATTCCATTTTCAAGCTAAAGCAGGTTTGACTGTTTATAAAATTTACAAGTTAAGAAGCTTTCTAGGTTAAACGATCAAATGATGAATTAAAATTTTCACCTGTTGTAATTAACATATCATGTAAAAGTGAGAGGGAACCTAACGCGTACAGGTATATTACTGTTATAAACTTGCGAGCAGACTAACTAATAAGGGAAGATGTTACGAATTTGTGGGACAACCATTTGATTGAGTGGACAGCATACAGTAGGGTGATAACGATAACGATTTGCTGAAGGGGGGCTCATTTAACGAATTCGTACGTCCACCTAAAGCTTAAAAGTTTCTTTCACTTTCCTTTGATACTCGTACTATCAAATTGAATATCGATTTGATCAGCAGGCTCCTATCTAATAAACTCGATCGATCGGCGTAACGAGATAATTGTTATTACTCAAACTATTAAACATTCAAGCAACTTGCGTTGTTCGTTCTGTGTGCACAATTTGTTTTATGTTTAAAAAACATATTTGGAAAGAGTCCTATCTAAGATGACACGCCCTGTTAAAATAAAAAGGGTAAGGGGACATCTCTGGAAAAGTGCGAAACTTATTAATTTAACTTGTTTAAATTCTGTGACATGAGGAAAATGAGACAAGTTAAACGATTAAATCTCGAATTTTATCAGAGAAGACCAACCCTTATTATTTTAACAGGATGTGCCATATTAGATAGGCCTAGGTGTCTTTCCATATATAGTACCGTCAATGAGTATACAAAGTTTCTAATCCTACCAGAGGAGTCCAACTCGTTTTATGGTATTGGCATGGACCCATCCAAATAGGCCTAGATTTCTTCTTTTTTATTTCAACAGGAAATACTAACAGATCTCCAGGATTTCCTAGCCTGAAGTCTGTTACTTACGAATTGGTTTTGGGTAATGCTCTTAATAGCCAGTTTTAAATGAGTGAACTTTATTTGATGACGTTCAAAACTAAATCAAAGATTTCACATCAATGACTCCATATAGAGAGCTCCTATGACACTACAAATGCTCCAAAATTTCACTTTATAGAGATAACTATACTTGGGTTTAGCCTACCAAATCGCGTATCAGCCATGTCATCGTCATTATCTGCCAACGATGTATGTGCCGTTTCAATATGGATATGATCAGTACGATTTCAGAACTTCTTTTGATTTATGTGAGAATCAAACTGTGACAAAGAAAAAAGAAAAAAGGTGAGAATAATCCGCATATTGTTACGAATTTCGAGCATTCGATACGGATTCGAACATAATCGTCAATAAAATTATGAACACTGACTAGATGGAAACTCTCGACCATAGGATAATAACATTTGTTGGTGTACACCGACTACCAAGTGTGTGACGTGTGTAGAGTAGAATTTGCAACACTACCTCCACCTTAAATCTGTTTATTGCAAACAGACACATCCTGTGTCGTACCGCTTCAGCCTATCGTCTTTGATGACTTATTCGTGAACCTTCAAAGCTTTCATAGCGCGTCACTCTGTCGCGACCTTCTGGATCGCTCTCCCTCTCTCTTTAACAATCACTCTTCCTTTTGGTTAGTATATTCCACCCACTTTTTCTCAATTTTTGATATTTTCCGGTTAATCTTTATTTACTACCCGATCTTGTTGCCTTTATCGGGAATCGGACTGTCTCTCTCTCTCTTAAAACGATGATTTCATTGCTGCAAATATTCCCGGACTTAATGATCTGATTTCAAGCATCTGAAGCACTCCCTTAAACTTTTTATGTTGCAAGCCTCTGCGGTTCATCGAAACAATTTTCCGTGATTCCGAATGTTGCATACCAACCTTCTAATTGCTCGCTCTGTCAGCGGTCAGTTAATAGACCTTTCTCGTCACCTTTATAACACACCTTCAGTCCTTCAGTTAACAGTAGTTTAACATGTCTCAGTTCTTTAGTTTGCTGTTGTTGGTCACGTATAAGCTGATCCAGTTTCTCGCTCTGCGCATTATGTTGTTTATCCCGCTCGGCAAACTGATCTTCTTACTCCTTTAAATTGGCGTATATAGTGTATCTAGTATAGCATCTGTTCTCTCTACCTAAAACAGCAGCCTATTCATTGTGTTATCCATATCAAGCATTGGTTTCGTTTGTTCGGCAGTAAATGATTGCACAAAAACTGATGCTCTTGTTTCACATGCCGATCCGATTCCCTCACTGTGTAACTGCTTTTCGATAGACTGAGCCTCTTGAACTTATAATGATCCAGGAAGCGTCACTACTGATGGTTCTGGAGCCGGTGACGATGATCGCGATCGCTCTCCACATTTATAATATATGCTCAGGCTTCCTCCCCCCATCCAACGCTTTGCATCCTGAACAAGAACACTTGCCTAGCATTTCTCTTAGTTTCTGGGATTTGTAGAAATTAATGCCTAAATTAACTCATTATACGGCTGGTATTTGCAAAATTACACTTCTGACACGAAATATTACGAATTTCATAATATCTGTAGTTTTAGCAACCACCCGATGGATCCTTTTGAACTGTTGTGTATTTTAACTCACAGAACTACAATTTGCATAGGCGCTAAGCCTCGAGTAATCATCTCGAATCATTATAAAATAAAAATTTACTTCCATTCTACATTTAAAGAAAAAACATTCAGGTTAAGCGGCCATAAAAATAGCAAATCTGGTTCTGTGAATCCCCTTTTTAAAGTATTGTGTCAATTTGAAAAGGACGTCAGATTTTAAACAAATAGGAAGCCTGTTGAGTGGTAGATATTCTAATTTTCCTTAATTTGACATTAGCAAAAGTTAATAGTACTACAAATAGTCGTTTTGGAAATAATGCCTAGTCTCCGCAAAGCTTTCAGGTACTCGATCTTAAGCTGATATTCTTCAATCGATGTATGTGCTTAAGCGAACAATATTGCTCAAGCTATTCCCAAATTGAGTGTCCGCCCTATATATCAACAGGAGTCGATTCAACAGTCAACATCGAATAAACTTGAGTCTCAAAATATAACTTTCGGTTTAAGCTGCCACTAAACCTGCTACAATGATAAAATTGTTTTGATTTTGATTTCACCAAAATCTCAATTTGGTAACAAAAACTTGATTGAATATTAAATTGAAATCAAAATTTGGGTTTATAGTTTGTTTGATCAAATTTCATTTGATCAAATTTGTAAACCCGATTTGAAAATAGTTTAACCTGGATTTTATATCAAATTTTTTAAAACCATATTCAAACTCCAAGCGAAATAGCAACGAGTAAACAATATTTAAGTCAAATTTATTTAATATTTCGAGTTTCAAGTCGTTTTGAAAAAAGTTTTTTTTATCTTGTATACGTTTAAATGGCGTTCAAAGTTCTATTTTCGAGTTGAATCACGTTTCAATTAAACATCATATTCAAATCTGACTAAATTTTTTATCAAACTAATCAAATTTATTTCAATACTTAGTTTTAGTTGAAATTGATGCTGGTTTGAAAGTAATTTGATATCATTTTTGATGAAGTTTACCACATTTTTATTTTTTCAAACTTTATTAAAACTTATTTAAACTTTGAGATAGTCACCAAATGATATTTTTAAAATTTACCTTAATAGTGAATATATAAATTTTCTAAGATCAAATTTGATCAGAACCAATTCAATTTTTAATCAAATTTGTTTAATTGTAATAAAATTTGTACTTGAGCCAATATCATCAAAACTGTTTGAAATCTATATTTGATTTTAAGATTTGAAGCGAGTTTGAAACCAACAAAAGGTTGTGGTTGAATTGGAGAATCGAAGATCGAAGGTATCAGTTTTAAAAATAAAAATGGAGTCAATATCGTACATTAAATTAATTTAAGCGTAGTTTCCATGAAGTTTGATAATATATGAGACTTTGAAACAAACTGAATCAAATTGGGATTATCACGGCCCGGATAGTAAGTGTCTATCAAACTTGAGGTTTGATTACCATAGAAGAAGTACGAACTGAATTTTTCTTTGAATTTTTCTTTCTATTTAAACCTTAATTGCAATATTGTATTAATGAGCAAACCATATTTAAATAATTTTGTTTAATACTTGAATATCCTTAATGTTTAATAAAAGACCAAGTCGTTTTAGAAAGAGTCCTTTTTGTCTTGGAAGTTGTTTAGATTGTAATCTGATAGAAAGGTTTTTCAAATATATTTAATTTGTTAAAAGTAAGAACAAATGTTCCACGTATTCAAACTTCAAAAATACTATCAAGTCTGATTGAAAATTAACTTGAAATCAAAATTTGAGACCAACATCTCATGGGGTTTTAGAAATGGTTGGATTTAGCAATCAAACATCGATGTGGTCAGTTTGAAAATATTTATGACTTCAAAACAAACTTTGTGAGCGTCATTTTTAAATCAACAAGGCATGCAATTAAAACTTGCCGAGTTTGACATTAAGTTTGATCAAAATATTTACGTACTACCACTTTTCTATAGTAATGAGGAAACGATATTCAAATTAAGTTGAAGGAATCATTTTAGCCATAGAAGCGTTTAGTACCTTTCTCCTTGGATCATGGTGCAGCAAAATGGTATACGCCATGATATCCGGTGTTCAGCGGTTTGAAAACAATTTAAATTAATTTATTAATATAAATTATTTAATATTGGGAGTGCGACTTGAACTCAGCACCTCATGAACCAAAGACTACTAAGTTTTTAGATAATCAATGTTAAAACTAAGTAGTTTGATCCTAGTTTGAAAATATCCGGATCAAATCAAAACAAATTTTACAAATAAATTTTGGTGGCTTTCAAACTCTTTTCAAACTACGTTCTAGATTTCAAAGATCGTGTCCGCCCCATGGGAATCTGGAGCGATAAAAGATCAACACCTGGATTTTAAATTAATTGAAATATTATAGGGTGCCACAATTTAATCGTGGAACGTGTCATTTTAATTGTGTACACGTTTTGTTTTTATATAAATCGTTAATTTCACGTAGAAAATTCTTTTGTTTGTAAGAAAACAAAGCCCAAATCTGCTATTTATATACAATTATTTCGTCGTCTTTGCAATTAAATCAAAACCAGAGTTTACAAAAAACCACCCTAAAATTCGTTTTGATTATAAATTTCGCATTTGAAAAGAATGGTGCGCGCCGCTTCGTGTAAATTTTGTGTTCTCTTGAGACAATTATTTTTGCATTTCCTGTTGTATAATAATTAATCGTAATATATACATATATACATATATACATAAAAAAGGATTGATTGAAATTTGAATACGACCATAATAAATCCCACGCCGAAAAAAAATATCAAATATCCTTTTATGTAATATTTATTTACTCATATAAGAAATGTCCATCAAATTGCAAATTAATCAACGGAAATTTAATGAATAATAGTTTAATACAATTCATTTCGCATATACACATATATACATATGTATAAATCTCAATTGATCGCACAAAATAAATAAATAAAACGACGAGTGTGAAATTACAAAATGTTTGTTGTTGTTGTTTAGTTTTGTAGATCATTTAGAATATCCGGTGCACATACACATTTTATTGCGATCATCATAATTATTAATATTTTATCAGCGTTTGTCATCATTTACATACAGGGTTTTCCTTAAAATTTAATCCCTGCACAAATCGTTAATCCTTTGCGCGCGCTTTATTTATATCCTGTCGAGAAAAAAAAAACCGAAAAATGTATAATATTCACAGCGTGCGGTCTTAAATATTTCGTTGTTTTGCTACATAACAAAAAATTGATTGATTTTTTTTTATTTAAATTTTAATTCCATCACCCTGAATATATACTATGTACGTATATACCTTCCACAAAACAATACCGAACCAAAAAAAAAATTTAATATAAATAATCAAGTATAAAATATATCCTTATATAATGTATTCAAAAGTTTTATTACTTTACTTAACAATTTTTTTATGTTTTGGTTTATTTATTTTTTATATTTTGTGTTAGGGAAAGAAACACCACCAAAATAACGATAGATCTGGGTAATTATGAATTTGGGAGAATTTTTACGGGTGAAAAATGATTTTTTTCGATTTAGTCGAAAAAAAGGATATACGGTGTTCAAATTAGTTAGACTATTTATTAAAATTATATAAACGGATTATGATAGAATATATATTGGTGCGTCCGAGTAAAAAATTTGAGTGTAAAAATTACACTCGTTCACCATATAATTACCACTCAAACATAAAAATCATATATTTTTTGTTCTACTCATCTTAAAAAACAAAAGTTTTGCACTTTAACAAACAATCGACATTCAAACAGGTGAAAATATTTAAAGTATTTTTAATCTATTAATTTGTGTGTGTATGTACTTTAGAATTTATATAGATTTTTTTTTAGTATTTTGTTTTCGCTTTATTATTAGATTTGAGTGCGGAAAATGTATACACAAAAAAAAAATCGCGAACACAAGAGAATATTGTTTCCGATTCATATAACCTATCATTGCGAATCACACAAAAATTCTCGCTCCACCGAGTAGTTTTTTGTGTGTTGTATCCCGAAACACTGTGCATAGTATATACATACATGTATATAAAAAAAAATCTGTTGATTGTTTTTGTGTTATGTGGATGCGTTTATATTTTTTTTGTGTAATTTCATTGATGCAAAACCAAAAATACAAGCCGAATTACAACAACAACAGTCACGTATATGTTATTATTGGTTTGGTTGGTTGGTCATCATCATCATCATCATCACAATTTCGACGAATTGAATTGAATACATACATGTTTGTGCCGGGTATTATACATATATATATATATAGATGGGAAAAGTGTGAGGAGGTTGTATAATAGTTTGGCGTGGAAAAAAAATGACCGCAATTAGCATGCATCAGAATGTTATTTCCCGGTCTTTGCGTCTCACTATTGTTTGATGATGTGGAAAGTCTTGATGGATTTTTGATTATATAAGTATATTTCAACAAATTCCATTTAATGATGTGCAAATAATATTTAATGTCCTTTTTTTGCGGGATAGTATATAACAACAAAATTGTAATATTAATATTTATATTGTATATCCTTGCTGCGGCGTATGCACACGTGGATTATAAAATTTTAATATCGAATTTTTTTATTGTATATATAAATATGTATATGCCACCCACCCCCGCGGGGTGCGCGCGCGTTTTTATTTATTGCTTTTGTTGTACCATCAAAATTGTCTTATACATGTGTACATATTTTTAATCCACTGTATGTATCGAATATATAAAACATATCTCATGATATACATAATATACATAATTTTTTTGTTTCGTATTTATTTGATTGATATCAACTCACACTCTGATCCTTGGAAACCCCATTTCTATACACTGCAATAACAATAATAATAATTTTCTAAACAACACAATCTCTCATATGAGTTTTTTTTGTGCACGCATCCTTGTACGAGAGAGATGAAAATAAAATGGGTATAAACGCGCGAGATAGAAATTTGCATATTTTTAACATTAAAGTTAATTTATTATGTTATATGTGTGTATGTATGGCAAAAAAGGACATAAAATAAAAATTATTATATTTTTTTTTTTGGTGGGAATTTCGATTTGGGAATAAATATGATGAGAATTCTTTTCTATAAATTTTTAATCAAATTTTTTTTTATTCTGTGTAATGAAAATTATTGGAGATATTTCTTGCACTGTATGTATATACATTTTAAAGTTATCTCCCCATGAGAATTCATTTTACAAAAGGAATAAATATGAATATTCCTGAATTGATCAAAATTTATTGTTATTGCGTTTTTTTGTACTTTTTATCGGGAGATACACGTTATACAAAAGACGTTAGTCATTTTGCCGTCTTTCTTTTGTTATAGCGTACAAAATAAGTGAAAAATGATGAAATTTTAAATTATTGTTTAAAAGGATATTCAGAATTTTGTTTTAAGTAATTGGAATATTGGAAACCTGTAAACAGATATGGTGGTTTCCAAAAAAGGATATTCGTGTAGCTTCTAAACAAGTAAATATTTAGAAAAAATTTAGGCGGTATTTAATAGACTAATGTACGAAACGTTCGAGGACTAAAAATGGCGGAAAAATAATCATCCATTCCACCACAAAATAAGTCAATAAGCTAGAAAGTAAAAGTTTATTTAGGATCCAAAAAAAATATTTTCAAATAAAACCACAAAAAATGTATATAAAATAATGAGATGGTCAATATGAAATCATACATATATATGTGTACATCATCCATGTTTTTATTTCTCGATCCCTTTTATGTCCTTATTTTTATTTTATTTTCGGTACATAAAAAATTCTGATTGTCTTTTTCTCTATAAAATCTATATTTGGTCTTCACCCGCATCTTTTTTTTAAATAATATTTTTCTACTCTAGGTAATGTCCGTATACGTTTGTATCCTTTATACCCTTTGTAAATCATGTATAAAATACAACCCTTTGATACCTAATTAGCGATTTCTAACCCTTATGTTGAATGGATACGTAAAGGATTTTTTTTTTAAATATAAAAAACAATCGAAATAGAGAAATATCCCTTTTATTTTAAATTACATTTCGAATCCATTTCTTATTTTTTTGTACTGATGGTGATGATGATTATATATAGCACACATATTCACCAAAAAAAGGATACATTAAAATATTAATATTAATAATATGCCGAAAAACGCGTAAAAAGGATAATAAAAGTTTTTGTGTGACAAATTTTGTTTCTGACCAATCAAAACGATCGAATCGAGAGGATATATAAAAGGGATAATATTAAGATTTCAATATATATATATATATAAGGATACATATGGGGTTAAAAGGATATAAAATGATTTTTGATGGTAAAGGATATTATTTTATTTCGTAAAAAAAAAACAAAAACAGGTTGATTAATTTGATCATAAAATTTTGAATTTTTATGTGATTTGATATGTAAAAAAATTATGATTTTAAAATGAAACAAAAAAAAAAGATTTATATTATATTAATGGAAATTTATTAGTTGATTATATATTATGAAAGTGTGGGGAGGGAGTTGGGATACGCACACATACACACACACACACATAGAAAAAGTTTTCCTTCACATCTTGTAATTTTTTTGTGTTGGGAGCTTTATCTCGAAATTAATTCACAAAAATAAGTTTTGTTCTGTATGTACGAATGCCAAATCCCTTTCTCAGTTTGTTTTTTATTGTTATATAGAGAAAGTTAGGAATAACCGACAGATGTCACTTATATAAATATTTTTTATAATATTAAATTAAAAATTTTAGGTTGTCATGTTGTAATGTATGTTAAAATATTTTCGATGTATAGAGTGTGGGCGACAAAGGGTTATAAATCTTTGTTGTAAGACCAGAAGCTAATTTCTCGTATTTCTCACACAATTCCTCGATCAATTCATTCATGTACATTATTGATGATCATACGACGATCATGCAAAGAAAAGATGAAATAAAAAATAATAATAATAATAATCGTTGTATGAATTAATCTCTCGTCTCTATTCATATTCAGATTTATAAGACGATGCGAACGAACACAAAAAATATAAAAAATTTGGGTTTTCTTTACAAATCGCGACAAACAATAATGTGGCGTGGTTTTGAATATTGAAAACATCATCAATATGAATGGAACAAAATATATATCCGGTGCGCGCCATTCATTGTTCCATGTATTTATAGGGAGATTATAAATGTTGAGTCCTTTTTTGTTAATTAAAAAACCGCATCAATAATATACAATCGTCATCGTTACATTAAAAGGATTATACGGAAAAAAAAATTCCTTCTTCGTCGTCGTCTTTATAAATACACTTGACAAATTTAATGGAGCAAATAAAAAAATTCTTCCTTGTCTTGGTTTCAATCAGTTAATTAATTTAGAAAATTTTGTACTATCATCATCATCATCATCATCAAAAGGAATATTTTTTTGTTTTAAATCGATAGGGGTAATTTCCATTGATTTTTTGTATATATATCTACGTGTATACAAAGTGGCTTTTAGTTAAAATTAAAATACAAGACGAACGAAACGAACGAGTACAGAAAAAAAATCATTAAAATCTCATTACACAGCGAAAAAAAATTGAATATAAATGTTGTTTATACACTTTAATAGTCTTAATATAAAAAGCGCGCAAGAGAGATGTGTTAATTGATTATAAAGATCATTAATTATTGATCATCACGATTTATTTTATACATATATTTCTTCTTCTCTCCTCTATAAACAATTAATTGTTGTTTAATTAAAAAATACAAAACTATGATGCGATCATTATTTATAGACGATGCTGTGCGCTTAATATAGCTTGATTGAAATTTATAAGATCAATTTATTGATTAATTACTTATATTGATGAATTTTTCCACTATAATCGCGATTTTATAAGATCGTGTAAATAAAGGATATTAAAGGATCGAGCAAAATAATTATGTGATCAAAATGATTTTAATGGTATTTAGTAGATGGAATAAGAGTACGTTCGATACCAATAAATCACTCAAAAAATAGCACTCAATCTATACAAAAATTCCACTCAAAAACAAAATTTTTTATTATAGTATACAAATGATCAAATATTTGAAAAACAATGAAATTTTAATTAAAAACTAATTTAGATCGCATTCATGTACACATACAACATAATGTGAGAAATAATTATATAATTTAGATTTTTTGTTACTTCATACATCTTATACGAATATAATTATTTTTTTTTGTCAAAATACAATTGAAAACGGATATCCTCTTTATTTACAGTACAGTATATATCGAAAAAAGTTATGTTATTTTATCACCAGATGGTTATGCAGAAAATCAGTGATTTTTATTACATAATTAATTTATGATGATCATTTGTATAAACACACGAATAATATTATAATTTCACTTTTTTATGTATATATGTGTACGATCATAAAGTTAAATTAAAACCTTGAAATAAAATTTAACGCATTAAAATTTTTGAGATAATTAAATTTTAGTTTGTTAATTAATTAATTGATTAATTAGCATACGTTTGCAATAAAATTTCCGGTTTGATTTCACTTTTCGATTTCGACTGTACGTATAAATAAAGGATATACTAGGTTAAATAAAACTAACTTTTATTAAAAAAATGTGTGTGTTGGTATTAGTCGGCTAGACTATGATACGTTCGATAGATTTAGGCCACCAACGTTTACGCCATCTATATAATAGGAGTAAATATTTGAAATTACGAAATATAAAATTAATTTTTGATTAAATGATTAATGTCTTCGCGTTGTGAAACAAGAAATGTGACGCGCCCTATCTTGTCGTACATAAGTAATCAAATCGATTACGAATCAAACGACAAATCGGGAAAAAATGCGTGTTCCCTCGGTTTGTGCGAATCGTATATTAAAATATAAAGGGTGGAAAAATAACAAGAAAATTATTTTATCAATTTTATATTTATCTTTTTGTAGAAATGTATTTTATATAAATAAATAATGAAAAAAGGGTTCCTCTTCCAAATTTTTTTTTTATAAAACAATGATAGATAAAATAGCTATTAAACCACCTTAATTTCCTTCTCCGGGAGAAACGCAGAATATATTTAAAAAAAAAATCGGCGTCTCCATCGATTTTTTCTATATATATTTTATATAAATCGAAAAAAGAAAATTAAGGATTTAAAACAACAAAAAAATAATAATAATACTGGGGGTTGGAAAATAATTGAAAAATTGGAAAATTAGAATTTGTAGATGTTGTGTTTTATGTATAAGCGCACGGTGTCAATTTAATCTGCGATAAAATCTTTGTGGGAATTTTATTAAAATTTGTTGATTGTGTTGTTTTTAAAATAGAGAAAATGGATCTTAACCAACCAAACAACAACAACAACCATAATAATAAAAATCCCATGCGTAATAAATATATTGAATTGAGAAATATATTATATTGATGTCAGATCATTAGTAACTGATCTAAATTTAAAAATTTCAAAAAAAAAAAAAATAATATTTACTGACAAAGATTATTTGACAAAAAAACAAACGCGATCGCGTAGCTCTCGATCATCATTTTTTATCGTGAAACGCGCACAACATTCAATTATTTTCTAATGAAATTTATTCACTTCACACACAGAACTCTATATAATATACATAAAGAAACAGACGTGACACATTGATCAAGAAAATATAAAATGAAAAAAAATTGTAACATTTGTTAATCATTTATTATATAAAATGAAAACAAAAAACGATCATTTTTAACGATCACTTCGAGATGAAAAATAAAAAAAAAATTGTAAGAAAAATAAATAATAATGGTTTATGGATGATTCATTAATATCACATTCATAGTGTAATAATCATAAAAATGTATTGAAATGAGCTCTCTTTCGTATCATATCAACACAATAATGTGCGGGGGTAGTTCGAAATAAAGGATATTCGCTGTTAAAATTTTATAGGTGCGTGCCAAATACGCTTCCAATTGGGATCAATAGGCTAGATGGCAATGTGTTCGACGCCACTACATGATCGTGAAATTGGTGTCAGACAACGTGTTAACATTATATGATTAATAACTTAATTTTAATGTCAACATATACAAAAAATTAAAATTTTTCGATTTGTAAACACTGGGATCCATTTCCAAATAGTAATAATTATATCATTTCAATAATTATTATTATCGCTCGTTATTACGATAAACATCGAGTGTGATCTTATAATTTTATGCGTTTTGGTATAATTTTTACGATACGATCCGGCTTTACTAATAATCAATAATAATAATTTTTAATGTTTTTATATATATTTATAGAGAGCAACACTCGCCGAGAAAGAAGTGAACACATTAAAAGAGCAACTGTCGAATACATCGATCACATCAACAAATTCAACCACATCAACATCATCACTATCACCAAATACAACGTCGGCGGCGCATGCTGCAGCCGCGGCCGCCGCAACACTGTTAAATAAATTAAATATATCGCAAACACAGCAAAATGGTATACCAAATTCGCCGCCATTGTCGATGACATCGTCGGTCGGTCTAATGAATCCGTTAACAAATAATAGTAAATTATTGAATAATAACAACAATAGTAATAGTGTAAATAATAAAAATAATAATAGTAATAGTAAATCAAATGAATTATTAGACAAATCTGAAACAACAAAGGTGAATTCAAATTGTACCAATAATATTAATTTGGATGAGGACGAAGAGGAGGAGGACGAGGACGAAATTGATGAAGAAATTTCAAAAATCAATTCATCTAAAATGGATACAAATAGTAATAGTAGTAATAGTAATAATAATAATAATAATAAATCAATAAAAAATAATAATAGTAGTAAAATCAATAATCATCATCTGAATAATGATGATGTTAATGATAACAATAATAATGGTGATAATAATAATATATTAGATGATGATGATGACGATAATGATGGTAATAAATTAAATAATTCGGCATTATCGTCACGATCATCGACACCGACCCATCAACAACAACAAAATAATGATAAAGAAAATAGTGATAGTAATAATATAAATAGTAGTAGTAATAATAATAGTAATTTAAATAATAATAATAATAATAATAGTAATAGTATTAGTACAAGAACGTTAGCGGAAGAATTGGCTGCCAAAGATAAAGAGGTAAGTCCTTCTCAATATACATTATAAACAAACTTATAACACTTATAATCCTTTTATAATAGTCACCCCCTAAACGATGCCCTATGTCTTTTTATTAGGTTTCTCTATAAACACCCGAAATAAATAAGACGAAAATCTTACACACAAAACAAAAAGAGTTATGTCTTCATGATATACCTCCCCAACAAACATAAAAATATTTTCGATTGGGGTTAAATTGTGTAAAGGGCGTGGGAACCAAAAAAAAATGGTTTTTTTCTGTAATCATCATGTAATGGACTATAACAACCCTTTTAGTATTTTATTGTGTATCGTGATTGATTTCCTTACCTCGGTTATTCTATATTATACGTAGATGTCTTTGCCTGTGTAATCGTGTCACGTCTTACAAATTTAAAATCAATTTTTTTTTTGCATCCCTTATACCGGGGGGGAACAAACGCTTTCTTATAAGAAGGGTCGATTAGTCCTTTTTTGGGTAAATAAGATATCGAAATAAAATAAAAATAAAAAATGTCTATATTGGAATTTATTTTATTACGGTGGTGTACGCGGGCGGGGTGAGAGTTCATCGAGTATAAAAAAAAAATGTAAAATCAGGATCCCTCTACATCGAATTTTTTTTGGTTTAGTTTCGAATCAACAAGCGATTTAATTTTTTTTCTCTTCTGTATATAAGTTGTTTGTTTGGGGGAGAAAAAAACCAAAACAAACAAACAAGGATTCAATTTGTTCTTAAAGAAATCAAATGTCAATCACAACGAACTTACGTATATATTACCAGACAAAAAAGGATACAATAAATTTAATAAATTAATTAAGAAATAAGGGATATTATACATTTTAAGTAAATTGTTTGGTCAAAGAGTTGTACAAGAATATAAGGGTTGGAAAAGTTACGATTTCCTTATTGCATATTGCAGTATATTTTTCCAATGCAGTATTTTTTTTCGATATGTTACCTTAGAACTAAAACTTAACCCCCTTTTACGGTATATCCAAGTACGATACGTAACGATATATATTTCCCATATAGGTGACATAAAATTATGATTTATCTAATTATATTAGAAAGTATGTTTATAAAGAGAACCCCAAACCACCTTCAATATAAAATGTGTACATGTAAAACTTTACATAATTTTTCCCTCTTATGTCAACACACAAACATGTTTGCATATTATGTGGTTTGTTGTTACAATATTATGTGGTGTGCTTATAATACTATATATACAACGATGTGATTAATACAAAATATGATAAGATAGTCTCGTGCTAGGAACCGCGAATTACTTACTTTTCAACAAATTTGCATCGTGGTGTATATGCAAAAATTGCAACTTATGATTTTTATCAATTATATTCTTTAGTTTTTAACAAACAAAATGTTATCCTATATAGCCTAGTGTCAAAAATAGACAAAAGAAATATATATTTTATTTATATGATTTCTTTAGCACTGTATATACATATATAACACACCGTCGTTATAGCTTCTCTGTTGTTGTTTTATATATATTTCCGTTTTATTTTTGTGTGCAATTTAGCGATGGTTCCAAATACTATCATACAAATAAAACAATTGAATCATGCATTGCTAATGATTATAATTACTGATAAAAATAAAAATTTAATTTTTAATTATCCTTTTTTGGCATGAAATGATATAAACCGAGATATTTATACCCCATCAACAAACACACAAAATAAATGCAAAATTGTGTTTAGCTTTCGTTTGAGTATAATGACGATATGGTTTGGGTTTAATTTGAAAACCGGTTGAATCGGTAAAGTTTGCGGTTTTTGCCAAAAAAGCGCTAAAAATCACATTTTGTCCAATAGTATGCATATAGAATAAGTTCTAGTGTATTTATATGGAATCGGTAAACTTACCGGAAAATAGGTAACCGGTAAAATGTTAAAAAATGACGGTTAAACGTATTTTATTATTTAAATAACGTGCTATTAAATACTATATTAGGTAGCTTAAGAGGCTAGTTGTTGTTGTCTAATTTATATTTGCAAGTTCGTTTTTTTGAGCTATGCGCTCTATATTATGCTATGTATCGCTAATCAAGACAGAACATTCAAAGTTCTGGAAATAAGTTAAATTTAAAAATGTTGACCCTACGCTATTGACACACGCGCTAACCTTACCGTAATAAGTTTGAATTTAGACCACCACCATTCTACCAATCTTAGGGCCTAGGTTTCTTTCACACCTCATATTTATCTCTTACCTAAATATATTTTCCAACAGCATAAAAATGTGTTTGGTTTGTAAGGAGATATCCCACATACGAGCTTAATTTTTGTTGTTAAGTTAAACATAATGAACGAATCGATGATATATCGGTTTAAATGAAATAGAAAAACTCGGTAAATAGCTCTTATAATCTTACTGCACATACCTGATTATTGGTTTCACTAATATAAGAATTTAACCACACTAACCGGTAAACCAAACCGATTGATATAATACCGATACCAAGTACATTTAAAGTTTGGTAATTGTGCTTGCAACATTATTCGAACCAAACTGGTCGAATTTTAGATGCTAAATACTGTTATGCATACTATCGTCCCACTCAACTTATTGGAAAGTTAATCCGCATACAACTGTAAAAAAATTTAAATAACCAATTTATACATGGTAAAATGTCCCTTCATGAAACCATCCTAATTTTCAGTTCTGAAAAGGTGTCTTCAAGAAAAATTGGAAGCCGGTATCGATAGAATTCAAATTTTACAAAATACTCCTGAAAGTGGCAAAAATATTCAATTCAATATTAAATACAAATTGAATAATATTAAATAGATTTTAATTTTAAATAATCTCGGTTTACCGGATATCTTTCACAAGTCTTTCATTTCCCAATTATATAACTACTCATTTAAAATTACAACTACTAAGGCAGAGACGATCGAACCGGTAATCTTAACCGATAAATATATTACCGTTTTTTTTTCAAATACGTTTTAAATCAAGCTGATCTGCAATCAAGTTAACAGACAAATTTTAGAAGTCATTTTTTTAACTTAAGCCATTTTACCGGTTCGCCAGTCCACAAAAAAAACAATTATAAAGTTTCAATTTTATATTTTTGGATTATAAATAAGAGAAGTTCTTAAATATTGTGTTATCCTATAACCGGTAAATGTACTAGTAGTGTTTATGTACAAAGAAATAATTAAATCAATCAGCTTAAATTTTAATCTGAGGAAATTGTACCGGTTCGCTAATCCTCAATAACCACCACACAAAAATTGTTTTATCCTTATCGTCATAAAACTCATCAAAAGTACCGTTGTGCATAATCTGAAAAAAATGCAATATCGTACATTTAAACAGTTAACATCCTTAAGATAAGCATCAAGTTACTGGAAAGTAAACCCAACCGGGAACTAATCTTTCCTTCAAACGATTTATACTACAAATATGTAGTAATTAAAAACTTGTCTTCTTAGTCCGTTCTCTCAACGTGCAGTATTAAATTATTAGTTAGCAACATTATCAGCGATTTTAAGTTATTATACCGGTTCGTTAGGCCGCCAAACAACCATATTATCGTTATACCCCATAGGCCTCTTCAGTCTCACCGGTAAACTTTACCGATAAGCAGCCCATCATATTACTTCATTATAATATTAGTATTCATGTTCAGACAAATAGTCGAACTGATAAGCTCGAATTTTAAACCAGTTCGTAAATCATCCGCAAGCACCACATAAAAGTGGTTTATCCATATCGTTATTATACTCATTGTAAAGCAAGTTTTGAGCACAATCTGAAAAAATATGCGCTTAAGAATCTAATACCAGATAGAAGAAGAGTATAATAACAGAGAAGAAGAATCTAATAACAAAAACCGCTTTTGAGGATTTTCAAAATTTGAATATTTAGGCCAATCTGCTAAAAGTTTGATCAGTAATGTTAAAAATTGAAAGTGTTTCCCTATTTGCGCTTAATTGCTCAATCGTGTAACTATGACTTATACCTTGTCCCAATTGTGTTTTTATAGAATTATATTTGCTCCTTTTCTCCTCCTTAATAGAAGAAAGGTGAATTTTGCTTTTCTAAAAATAAAATTAGTTGCATTCCACTTCTGTATTACGAACCGGTAAATATATCCGATTTTCCATTTTCTAGTACATTAAATACAAATTTAACCTTATTGGATAGACTTTAAATAAACAATTTTAAATAAACTCGGTTTACCGGATTTCTATCTTTCACTTGCGGTTCACTTCCCATTCGTATATTTAAATATTTTACTCATTTAAAAGCACCGATGTTTGTACTAAGTTTGTACTATGGTTCTGTTAATATTGTGTCATTGGTCGAATCGGTAAACTTAACCGATAAATATTTCACCATTATCTAAAAACATATAAAATATTTGTAATCAAGTTAGCAAATCTAATTCACAAATCATCTATTTTTTTAAATTTGTGTTATTTTACCGGTTCGAAAATATTGTGCTATTTTACCGGTTATATTTTGCAAATACATTCATTCATATTCGTTAATATTGATGTTTAGTCAAATAATCGAACTGATCAGCTCGAATTTTGAGCCAGTGATATTTTACCAGTTCGTAAATACTTCGCAAATATGCGCTTAAGAATCTGAATTTCCAAAACTACCATCAAGTTACTATGTAAAGTGAAATATTAGTAAACTTAACCGATATTTAACGGAATGATTCTACCTACATTGCCGTAAAATGAAAGTTTGCATATATTTATTATTAAGGATTCTAATGTCAAAAATAACATTTTTCGGTGTGTACCAAATTTGAATATTTCGGAGTCATTCTGCTAAAGGTTTGACCAGTAAAATGAAATTAAGTGTTGGAAGTGAAATGGATGGAGTTCCTAAACTATTTACTTTATTTTTTCCCTATGAATGAAATATTTTTTCAATGTTGCCCCAATTGTATGTTTTTAGAAATATATTTTAACATATTAGGTTAAACCTAACTATGGACTACTTATCTTCTAAATATTGTATCGATTTGAAAAGTTAATCTATGGCAGTGGAACCGGTAATTGGATAGTCGCATTCCAGTTGGATATTATCTTATTCGTACTACATCAACGGTTTATAAACGACTGTAGCAACTTAGACCTTGTGAATCCAATCCAATCATTTTGAATTTTAAACCCGAGACATTTTACCGGTTCCCTGGACCTCCCGCATGCCGCACACAACAAATTTTTACAACCATATCATCATTATACTCATTTTAAAGCTACCGTCGTGCACAATCTAAACAAAATATCATGCGTTAAGAAATCTTAACTTCCAAAAATAAAAATCAATACTAAAAAAAACTAAATAGACAAAACAAAACATAAAAATTTAACGAAACAAAAAAAACTATTTTAAATATGCGGGTGTCTCATATTCTATTCTCCTCGTGCGCTATATTTAACAGAAAAAAAAAATTATAAAATCGAAATTTAATTAATTTATTTTATTATTTTTAACTGTGTGCGCCTAGAAAAAATTAATTCTCGAATTACATATTTCACTCACACATATTGCGCGCACTTAAATATACTTGATATTTTTTTATGGAATCAATAAAATAAAATAAAATTGATTGATTAATTTACGATTTATATAATTTTTATAAAAAAAAACTCACAAGATAAGGAAATCGCTTCCAATGATATCATTTTGTTTAAAATGATGTAATTTTATTTTTAAATCAAAATTAATTGATTTTCGATTTATTTTTGTTTTAATTGATGATTTCATCTCTCACTAGGGACCTATTAACTAACGAGAATGCATTTTATACTAAATATATATATATATATATATATATATATATATATATATATATATATATATATATATATATATATATATATATATATATAGGGTGGGTGTTTTATACCGCACATAACATAAAATATAAAATGATAACACCTTTTCACTTAACTCGTATATAACTCAAGATATGGATGGATGAGAGACTCGATTGTTCTAGTCTAGTATATACGAGTATATAGAGATGTCTGTTTATAATTATTGTAAATAGTAAGAAGATTTTTTTTATACATAAACATTATCAATTCTCTTCATCATCATCCAACTCTTTCAAGCAATCATTAGTATTGAAGCAATTATTTAAATGAAAATATCACACCATTTATTTTATTTGTGTATGGAGGAAATTTTTTTAAAATAATTCCCATTCAACCATCAAAACCATCATCATCATCATCATCAGCATCATATCAATTTTAAATAGAAATCATCTTATTTTTTTTAATGGGTATCTCTTCTTCGCAATACAAGTAAAATTGCATACCAGATATTATTTAATGTATACGCGATATATCTGTACCTACCCGAGGAGTAGTAAGTAGTTAGGTTTGTTTGCATATTTCTTTTATTCCTTGAATCAACATATATCTACCTTCCATTTGTATAAAGATTCTTATTGCAATCAACAATAAGTACCTTAAAAAAATATTTTTTTTTTGTATAACAAACTGGGTGCACAAAAAATTTTGCAAATTTGACCTCCCATGAAAAAGTTTCGCGTATTTATATCACCCGGTGCTCGATTCGTTTTGGAAGTGTACGATACGCGGTTTGAAGTCGAACGGTATAACACACACACACACACATACAAAAAAAATATTAATCAATATTGATAATAATTATATCATATATAGAGTACGTAAATCCAAAACAATGTAAGGGTGGCTCTTTCATCTTCATCACATCTTTGCGTCGTATTGTTTATTGTCAATTAAAAAGAAAACAAAAAATGTTATTTGCCTTAAAGCCTTTTTTTTATAGATACGAACATTTATTATTATTATTATTATTATTATTGTGTAAGGGTGTTTTGTACCGCACCATTCGATATACACTCGTATCTCAAAAATTTGAATATGTACAGACGATTTTTAATTATCATTACTTTGAAGTACTTTATGTATACGAGTACGTCTCGTAGTGTACGTATTTAGGCAACATAATTTTCGCCCAATATTTTTTTTATTTTTATGATTGGAAAACGTGAAAATAAGTCAAACACAAATAAAACATTATGTTTTGTACAAATACATAATATAAATTATTAATTCACGTGGAATTTTTACGTGTATTGTAACTGAACACATCCGTTTTGTGACGTCTATTGTTATATGGTATTTGGTGTGCAAAATAAAATTCCTCGACATACCTGTTTGGCTTTCTTGTGCCTTATAGCCCCGCATTGTCGCACCGTAGATGTTTTCTTCAGACGCAACCAAAATGTAATCTCGTTATCATTGAACTAAACTTCAACTCTTGTTCATTTATTTCGAAATGTTTTCAACAGGGTTGTTCCTTTACGCGTAACGTATGTAATGAATGTAATATACAGGGCTTCCCATTGAGACGAGTCCAGATTTTTAAACTGTATTTAAATTTTTTTAGTAGCTTAAGATGACTCGATTGTTTTTCTAGAATTCTAAAAGCACAGAGTTATTCTTTCTTCTCGGGAATGAACATTTTCATTCATAGTTTTTTTCATCAAAAAACGTTTGGTCTCGCAAAAAAATAACTTAATAGTTTTTGTTTTTTTATTTCAAATTTAAATTGACGAGTTCCTAAGTTTTGAACTTCACAAAAAAATGTCGAAATGATTTCCATTTTGTAACAAGCATAGTTTGTTGTCATAAGAATCCTCTTATGACAGCAACCACTTTGAAATTTCCTAAATTTTCTTCTATTTTGTTGCCGGCATTATTGATTCGAGCAACCAGTGATCAATCCTAGCCTGAATATTTGTTACATACATAAAAATCTATATTGGTGTCTGCCAAATCTGCCAATCCATCGCCCTGGATAATTTTCATCAAACCAATCACGGTGCAGGAGCTCTATCTTACATACAAAAAAGTATTTCTCTTGATGAGTGGAACTTATTTTGCACACAATTTTTTTAATTCCTCCAATGTTTTCTTTTTGGATGAACACTATGGATGAAAATTGTCGTTCACGACTTGCCGTTCAGAACTTGGTGCCTTAATTGAGTTATTTTAATTTTTAGAAGAATTATTATATGATTCAATGTAACGGACGTGTCAAAAAATTTGAAACTCATTTTAAGTGAGTAACGTAGTAAATTTTTCTTCAAAACATTGGTCCAGCTAAATGCCCTGCCCGTTTGTACTCTTCCAAATGGAACACCCTGTATAATACCGAATTTTGTTTTTATTTTATTTTTTGTTTCAATTTTAAAATGGTTTCTGTCGTTCCTAGTCTTTTTTCTGTCCGTCTATTGCTCTTTTCCAAAACCAACGTCAACATTTTCTAGGCTACATGCGTAACTTGCAAAGCAAGGTTAAGTTATCAATTAAATGGTTTATTTAGTTTAATTAAACCAATTATATAAATTAATAAATTTATTATTAGGGTTATATTGCTAACTGATTCAGAGAAACCTATTGATTACTCATTTTACAATAATTGCTTATTCTAATTAAAACGGCCCAGCTCCAGTCGTTTCTGCCTTGAGTACCCTCATACTCCATTGGTGGTGTCCAACATACGACGGATATCTGCATTTTCATGTCGAGATAATCGCTGTACGTGTTTTCTTGCTTGTTTGTTTATTTCATCGGTGACGTATTCCATCTTCAAGTCCCTATGAAGGTTGTCGTTCCTAATGTATCATGGGGCATTCACAATCCCTCGCAGCACTTTTGGAAGCATTGTATCATTTGTACATTGGCCTTCTGTCACAATCCCAAAAGCTTCTGCCTGTATTTCCGAATTGCATACGTGTTGGTGTCGAAAATAGCATACACAATGGATTTTTGAGTTGACGATGTCGAGAATTGTTAGAGTATGTAGACAATTCATAGACAATGAAGATAACTGCTTTTTTGTTTTTCCATTGTTTTCTGTAGGAAGTAGTCATCTTATAAGATTTATTTAAGACTATATATATATATAGTTGTCCAGTTTAAATATGGGTTTACCTATATTTTAGATGTTAAAATTCAATCTTTATAAAACAATAAGGTGAGATTGAAATATCGTAAATTGTTAGAGCCGGCAGCTCCAGTAACTTTCATATCAGGAATTTACACGATCCTATAACATTTGTTGGTTTGTGGTATCGATTTTATAATGCCGTCGATATAATCCTTCGCAAAAGAATCCGAAAAATGGTAGAATCTTCTAAGATATTTTTCTGTATCCAGCGGGCTTTATAGAAATTAATAATTTTCATTCTGGTTGAAGTCGGGTTAATTTCGTAAACGATATCAAATAAAATGTCAGTGTGAACCGTACTTTTCTCAGCTTAATCGATTATCATAACGCTGTACGAAGCTAAATTTGATTATGGTTTAAACAAAATTCACTGTGCCAAATATGCCGTCTGTCATGAACTTTTTCGAAATGAATCGTTCGTTCGTCATCTTCATTTCTGCCGTTTCTTGAGCAACGTAGTTGGTTACTATAAAACTTTTCGGATAAAGGAATTTCTCTGATTGATTTTATTGTTTTTAGTTGTGTTTCAACCAAATTAAATAAATGTAAGAAAAAATGTGCCGTACACCACCCAGGTTGGCTACGGATTACATTTGTCCGAGAGATTCACCAATTTATTATAAATCGACTTTTATTTTTCCCGGCCCTTTTTTATTGGAGTTATCATGCCTGAAATGGGGGCGAGTGGCAAATATAGATAAAACAACAAAAACTTGCCTGGATTAGTAGTAATTTGGGTGACCCCGTGGGAACATCATATAAGAAAGTGAAGAACAATGGAGTGGAATAAAACACGTTCCTCCCGACATATCTGTATCATGCTTTCTCCTCCTCCCTGCGTTCATATTACACCAAAATCAAAATGATCACAGGAACGGCTTACCTTACACGAATCGGTAATTCAAATTTTGGAGCTACAAACATCATAGCTAGCACAGAGAAATAAATAAAATATATTATATTGGTGCGATGAATAAAAAGCGTCGCCATATTATGAAACCGCTAAAGCAAAGCAGACCTCTCCACTCACTAGTGGAATAACCAGTTAAAAAGCGCATAAATCTTAGAATCGTAATAAAATTTCCATTCGAAAATTTAGTTATATTGTGGGTCAGAACAAAAGACGCAGCCGAATCAACAAACCAAAGAGGTGCGTCCTCCCTCTCGATCCTTCCTTATGACGACACCAACCCACACAGGCCACACTAAAAATACACAAGGAGTTGTTATTTCAATGCAAAACAAGAGATAATTATAAAAATAATACCACATCTGATAAAATTCTCCTTTAAAATGGGGCCATTAAGCATTTTAGACACTTGTGCGTGTAATTAATAAGGGAGAATGACCATCATCTTCTTCTGCGTCACAAACCAGAGCAATTCAAAAGAAGTAGTAAATTCCCACACTAAAAAATGTCCACCCAAAACAATATTACACAAAAATGCACATGAACCCATATCTCTCACCTGGATGGCTTAACAAAGAACCAAATACACGTACTGATTAACAAGAAATTTCTTACGTCCATTACAAAGATGGCAACAGGGCTTAGATAAAGTGAATGGTCAACACAGTTCAAAATTAAGCGCCTGTTTTAAGACGAATAGGATTATAAAGATGCCGCCGAGACAAGAAAAAACACAATCTGCGAAGCGCTCAAACTCGCTCAGCCTAGCCTCCAAACGAATGAAGAAGCAGCCAATTTTAGAGTAATATTTCAAATCGAAGAACCCTATATCGGAAATAACTTCCAAAACACACTCGAATACCAAGAAGTAATTCATAAGCAAAAACCCTTGAATAGTGGTTTGGAAAAAAATTGAAGAGAACGCCTGCTTGTGCCACTCATTTTGCAAATGTGTGTCATTAACAAAATACGTCGGAGCTGAAACGTGAAAAAGATAGAAAATGGCAAAGAGTTACCCGCGTAGGTAACACACTGAAAACATTCTCAAGGCAGCAGAAGAATCTGCAGCAACCCGACATGCGCGTACTTTATAGTCAATGTCAAAATTCGTCGATATCTTCTACCAATACCGGAGTGGGAAGTCTAGCAAAACGGGAAATTAGCGGGGTTATTGCTAACATGAAGAATGGAACAAAAAACGAACAAAAAATACAACCTGAAATATTCAAAGGGACATATATCGACAACTGCAAGAACTTCTAACACCAGTAAATATCTAAAGTGTAGAATTCCGGTAGAATACCGCATAAATAGAAAGAAGTGTTATAATTTTCTGCTATACCCCTTTTCCACCTAGGGGATGTAGCAAGGAAGGGGGTAAGTTAAGGCATCAGCAAATATGTCGATGTAGCCTACCTATTTCAAATATTGAAAACGAATTCCGCAGTTTAACCGTAACATTTCCATAAAGGTGCTTCATCACCATCTAAAACTTGGAGTTACAATTTTAAATGTGAAGAAAGAATGATTTATGAATTTTATCTTAAAGTGGCTCCATTTACAAAGAAATCATTGGATTTTGATGATTGCTAACAGAAATAATAATTCTCGACATTGTCTTCATTCTCTACATTGTCGACCCCAGTTTTATAATTTTATACATACATTTTCTACACGTGTATAATATTAATTATCGACGCGGTGTAGACAATACGGCACAACACTGTTTATTGTGTAATGAGAGTTCAGAATTTCGGTATCCGTTCAGAACGGCATATTTAAAAACTGCATAAGGTACAAAATGGCATTTCCCAAAGTGGCATTTTTCAGAACTGCAATTTTCAGAACGACATTCTCATGCGACAATACCCATGGTCTCTGGTACAGTAGCTGGCTGCTTTCCATCCAAATCAACACTAACGCAGTTGGTAAAAAAGAGAGAAGGCAAAAAAAAACTAGAGATGGAGCCAGATTCATTGATATCGATTTTCCAATAACATATAGTGAACTTGCCGGTGAGTAGTTCGTGTTAGGGGACGACATGATACGAGAAGATCGCATAATAATTTGCTCCACATAAAACGGTGCATCCAATGAAGTACGGCTTAATGAGCGGGAAACCGGCCACATTATACCAGCACATGTTTAACATATACTAAACGAAAAAGCATTGGATATCGGAGTAGATTTATCACCGAAAATCATAATACGTTTTCGAGGGTGTTACTGCTAATGGATGCAATTTTTATTTTATGCAAAATGCAAAACACATACAGACTTATCCAATCAATTGGTTGGCAAACGCGGTACCACAGTGCTATAGAGTTCGCGGCGAACCTGAAGAAATTCCAGAATGGTTTCAAGAAATAGGAAATGAAGTGGATTCGTAATTAGATCCTCTAACAGACTGGCTAGAAGAGTATTACATTTTAGGAAAGAATGGCAGAGGTCCATCGTTTCCGCCAAATCTATGGAGCGTGTCTGATCAAAATTCAACGGGAATACCACGGACGCAAAATAATGCCGAATTATTTCACCGATATTTAAATGCGGTAATTAGTCTCCTGCATATCAGTGTACTGCATTTATTACCAGAATTACAAAAAAAAAACACTAAAACTACCAACGCAGAAATTGAGAAACTGCAAGAGGAAATCCGTCACCTGCAAAAGAACCTAAACATATTATTAAGGAAAAAAACATAATCGTAATTTTAATAAAATATAAAATAGGGCCTTTTAAAAGCAATTGAGAATCTAAATAAACGATAAATGTTGTTATGAAAAATGACATTTTAAAATATGCCATTTCCACCGGGACCCCAGAATTTCTACCACTGAGTCAGTACATTCAGTCAGTCATATCCTATATGTGATCTTTAACTCTTCTTGTAGTATTGAAAATGTTTTACAATACCAAACCTATGAAAGAGAATTTGTCACGAAAACGTGTTATGTTACCAAAATAAACCACATAATTCTCCTTCTCGCAACATAATTCCATTTATGATGCATATGTAGCTTGTGCGTCTACCGGTAAAGCTGCCGTGGCCACTGGTGAGCAAACCGTTCGATGTTTAAAATTTCAATTTAAAAAAGACTGACTTTACTCATCAAAATTTACAAATATGTCGGTCCGCTTAAAATTGGTTTTGGTGTCGATTTATGGCAGTTGCCACCAGTGCTCGCTACGCCGGTATATAGGCGTTCAAGAATGATGTTTGGAATAGATATATTGTGTCGTCAACTTAAATAATTCCCATTGGTTAAAGTGGTTCGTCAAAGCGATGTTTGTTTAGTTCGATACTCACAAAAGTCGGTAATGGCGATATCATGACCGATGATGAGTCCAATGTTATTGAGAGCAAATTCAAAATGTTTGTTCAGATGGCATACGTCTATTCTTTCGTAATGCTAATGTCACTTCATTAACAGAACTAGTTTCCAAAGTTTAAGTACGATTGAATATGTCGAACCCGAGGATTGGTCGTCTACTGAGATTAAAATATAAAGCTTAAGTATATTCAAGAATTTAAATTTAAAAATTCGTGGACGCCCATGGAAGTCAAAAGAATTAAATTTCCATTGCTCGAGAGAGCTGCCGTTACAATACATAAATCTGATTTTATTTGACTGATTTGTCTATGATAGTGGCAGCTTTCCACCTCAGCTTAGCATCGAGGGTCTTGCCAAGGCATTTAACTGTATTTGTATATGGAATTTGGTTTGATTTAAGAACCACGGTAATACGGCTTACATTTTGGTTTATACTTTGGTAGTATACTCCTAAGATATATCACCTTTCTTAAAAATACAATTCTGAGAAAAACACATTTGCTAGATCAAAGATATATTTCCCCGATGTTACAAGTTTCAAAAAAATATTTAATAAATTTCCGAAATTTTAAACTAAAATATTTAATTAGAAAATTGTATCATTTCTTCAGAGAATCGAAAATCCGTCGAACTTGTGTTTAAAATTATTTATTGCGTGAAAAAATGTTCGAAATGTAATTTCCACGAATTTACTCTGTTTGGCTTAGTTGTATTTTCGATTACTTGTGTTTTCTCTGAATTGTATTGTGTTAAATTGATTTATCTTTGAATATTCGTTTTCTTAAAATTGAATTTTCTCGGAGCTGTTGCTTTCTCACAAAGGGGTTATAAGAATTATTATTTACGCTGAAACGAATTTACGCACATCGAATCGGATATATCTATTATCTCTATAATTAGCACAGCCATTTCTTTCAAAGCTGATGAAAGAAAGTTGAGTTTGCGGTGGCGTACCAATTGCCTTGCTACAGTCCAATTACCTACACATTTTTCAATCTACATATTTTAATTCGATAGAACAATGGGCAGGTCGGAAATTTATTTCGATTAGCAATATTATTTGTACGGTTCGAAAAGTAGAAGTTCAAGAGATGAGATACAGCTTTTTTCTTACAGTGAGGGAAATTGAAATAGTGTTATGCTTATTTTTTGTTGAACATGCATTATTGAATGTCGTAATTGAGTGCTGTTTTGTAGATCACGGTAAACTTACCAACTTTAAACTATTTATTGTCTACGTACATTATCTATATTACAAGTCACAACGATCCTTGCTTATTATTTTTCTTCAAAACATTTTAAACCTACATTTTGAATTTTAAAATCATCAATTTTTGATCTGATTCAGATCCTGAATTTGAAAATATTTCCAACGAAATCCTATGAAATGTAAGATTTGTTTTATTATATTAGGATAACCAAACAACCTTATTTCCTATTTTGCATCATAGACCATATTTACCAATAGCGCCAATTTTGGCTTCGGATAAAATAGCGTTAATCAGAAAGTCTTGAGATCTCCTCTGCCTAAACGTGGCTTTTTGCCTGTTAATAAACACTTAATTCAGGCATTTATATCGCGTTGATATCATGGTAATGGTGCATGATGCAAAATCTGCAACGATCCTTTTTTAAAAGCTGTCGACACACGAACCTAGTTTGCTTAGTGTTTGTATTATCTGTACATCGGTTCGGTTAATCGAAAAATTGGTAAAAATCCATTATCAAGGTATCGGTAAATAAACTATTTTTTACCGGCAGCTGAAAGTAAGAAATGAGATGAAAAATTAATTTTCTTATTTCCCACTTTGAGTACAATTTTGATTCAAAAGTTTATTAAAATCTCGCAAATTGCTTTTTAAAATTTCTTTAAAAGCTAAATTTGAAACTTACATATTTTTAAATCTCAATTTTACCATTTTAAATTACCGTAGTTTTGTGATATTCTAATGCCGATTTCTTTGACTTTTAAAAACAATTGACCTAATTACCGGTAAACGAAAAAGTCAGTAAATTTCCAAAGCATAGTTCTGTTTATACCGAGGATCTCGGAGCATCTTTTTGGCTGGGTTCATCCGAAAAACTGAGACCAATCGTTAATCTGTGTGGCTAGTTTCCCCAGCCGAAACGATTTCAGAACAGGTTAAGAATTCTCTGTCAATGTAATTTTATAGAAAGTACCTTAACGAAACAAGGGAATACGCATGTAATTCGGATCTGAATAGGGAGTGGATTCTAAAAAATTTTGATTCGAAACATGTCGAATCAAAACTAGACCGAAACGCCTAAAACTTACTGAAAAACTAATCTGAAGTAATTACCGCGTTTAACTAGTCCATGAGGTCATTTTAAAGATTAGAATATGTTTTGCATTGTTGATGATAATATATAATCGTCTCATATTGGATTTAGACTTTATTAAAGCCGTATATAATAGCTAGGAGCTTTTCTTTGCTGTGTTTTATCCGTGAGGTCTTTTTGTTTTTCTATTTGTAAGAAGCGAGTAGACGGTCATATTGAGAAGTTTTCAGTTTCCATTTAAATACTGTTATCTGTTTTTAAAATTTTGTATGAACCCTCTCATAACAGAATTCTGACAATTTGTCTGTATGAAGATATTTAACGATATTTCCTTTGAATTTTTGATAGTGCTCTCAAAGAGGTGTCCACAATTCATTGCATTTTTCTTCTGTCAATGTCTAAATTAATTCACACCAATAAATTCACTCGGCACTCCAAAAGTACATCTTTCATGTCTCTTTATCAATCATACTCTTCTAGAAAAATATTGGTGTTCTCTCTGTTCCAACATTTCGATCAGTTCATCGTTAATTTTAGAGATTCCATATTGTTTCGTTATTGCCAGTCAAATACCAGTTATCTATGTAAGTAATGTTATTGAAATTTATCCAAATTAATTCTAAAAATACAACAAGGAGTGTGAAGTATTTGATTTTAAAACCCTGCCATTAGAAAATCATGTAACTTACTAGGGACACTCCATTTTGTTTAAGCAGTCTACCAATATCACTGAAGTTAATGGTAAATGCTTAGAAAATACTTGGAATTGCTTTGGAATGTACCCAAGATCCATAAAAAGACACATTTTTAAAACTCATGGAACAATCTGACAGACCCATTGAAATGATGAAAATCATTGGTATAATCTGACTACCAATATCACTGATGTTAATGGTAAATGCTTAGACTGGCTTTCGCATGTGCCTACAGATCCATTAAAATGTCACATTTTTTAATCTCATAGAGGTGGTTCCAGACGTCCAGAGTTAACTGCAGCAGGGCAACTTCCGGAACTTTGCATACCGATTAAGCCCAATTTGTGCTTTTAGTGCTCACGGGAAAAAATTATTACTAGTCCAGGAGCCGAAAAAACGGGAAAACAAAATTTCAAATTACGCCTGAAAGTCGAAACCCATAAAACCCGATTTCTAGGAAAAAACAGAAATAATTTAAGCCTAATTTTAAAACTATCTGAAGGCGGCTAAACTGTTCAATCGAATTGGGCCAATTCTGAATTAGCAAAAATCCAGCCACTATACTTTTCGGATGGCAATGAACATACCTGACAGGAATATGCGGATTTTAGAACATTTTATTTTTATTACTTAAATTGTTGTTCAACACAAATATTATTGAACGCTATACCTCTGTGTTTTGTTTATTTAATATAGTATCTTTTAGGGGCTTTGTTTTTCCTCGATTTATGAATGAAAAGTTATGAAAATCATATTTCTATGATGATAAATTTCATCAGTTTAGCCGCCTTTAGAAAGCTTTAAAATTAGGCTTAAATTATTTCTGGTATTTTCTAGAAATCGGGTTTTATTTGTTTCGTCTTTCAGGCGAAATTTGAAATTAATTTTCCCCATTTTTTCGGTTCCTGGACTAACACTAATTAGCACAAATTGGGCTTAATCGTTATCAAAAGTTTCATTTTGAAATTCGAAAGTTTCCCTGCTGCAGTTATCCACACGTTCCAGACTCATTAGAAAATCATACCACTTTATACCTACAAATCCCATTCTTCCTAACACCGATTCATACTGATTCTCTCCCGCTGTACCATGCGAATACCAATATTAATCTCACATAGCAAACACTTCCAGACGTGCAGCCCGATTTAGATTACACACCTGCAACCACTTTTATGCAAAACACTTGGAAATATTGACATATTACAATTCTTATTGTTACACTTACTTAGACTTACAGTTCCTATTGCTCCATTTAGTCCTTCTTGTGCGGATTTTGTTATTTGAACATTGCAATCATTTGTCATAACGATAGAAAATTATTAGCTAATTTCGCGACCAACTCGCGATCTGTATCTGTAGAAATTCCAAACCTAGTCAGCTTCTTGTAACTTCCACGAAACTACATAATCATGTCGTTCTATATCGATGACTAAAATTTCTTATTCGCGTTTCGCTGTAACCTAGTAACCGACTCGAATATCATTTACCCTCTATTGTCCTTAGAAGCGGAATTTCCTGTCCACTCCATAATTTTTTCAGCACTATTTTATTTTATTGTGTTTGATTACTCAGCAAATAAATCAATCCATAGCTTACTGTGGTTGTTCCGACAGTGGTATGTTTTGCAGTATCTAGTACACTCCATTCAAACTTGTCATTCATTTCAAAATTCCGCCCTATTATTAATCTTTTAACATTTCGCTATTTTTCAGGCTATTTAAAGTCGTTTTTCCTGTTTTAATTTTTTAACAATTTTCATAATTTTTGTAATAAAATCGCCAAATATTTGACATATTCGACATAAGTATATTAACACCAAATTTTGCGTTTCCCAATCAACCCGTCTTCGGTACACACGCTCCTATTTAATTCACACGTGCATACTGATACGCTATCTAATCTCTTTCAAATTAAACACAAACATTTAAAATTTACTCGCTCAATTTTTCTATTTAGTTGACCAGCAACGAACCCGTTCGTGTTCACGAAATGATCACTTCCAAGATTCGATCCCATTATTAGGGGAAATATAAGGGGGAAAGTTTTAAAAGATACTTTCACCGATTCGACCCTTCAGTCATAATATTTTGAATTTATGCGCTCAAACAAATCGTTCGTTATTACTCTTCTCGAACTAAAACATTTTTTTCCTAAATTATACTTGGTCCAAATTTTAAGGCTTTACAAATTTTAAATGGACAGAAGTTATATTTACAAATTTCATAATTTCTATGATGACCATATCTATGCCTTTATGACCTTTCCCGGTAGATTAAAACAATGAGCAGTTAACGTTTTTATTTATAAGCAGAACAGAAATATTATCAACAAACAGACTTGGCAGTTGATTCTGGGATAAAAGAGTCAATACATTGTTTGGATGCCCCTCATTATCTCCACAGTGCAAGATAGACAGACTCCATTTGTTTTATAAAGGCCAACAAATTTTAAAGATATTTTTCTAAAATTTGAGCCCTAGTTGGCCTTAGATAAGATGAACTACGACGCTATGATGTTATTAACGAATTTTGCTTAGACCTGGTAGGTATTTAACCAACTTCTCCAAAAAATAAACTATTGCCCCACGTTGGGCGCCAAAATATTTATAAAATCAATACGTATATACTACATAAAGCCACATTAATTAAAAATTATTGAGTTTTAAATTATGATGTGGGTGATTTAAATAGAATCAAAAAAAAAATATTCCCAAATATCTATATAGAGGTCGATGCACTTTCGGTTAGTTTTTTATATAGTTTGATTCTCTTTAGTTTTTTTTTTTGGAAATGAAAGATAATCAGTTGGAAAGTCAATATTATATTTTCCTTTTGGATTTTTAATTTAATGAGTCAAAATCACGAATATTTGTATGCATATACGAAGGGGAGCAAGACTTTTGTATCGAAGCAGCAAAAACCATTTTCCTTTTATATAAACTGGAGATTAATTAAGTCTGCATATTTATAAATTTTATGTTCATAATATATTCATAAATCTCAACTTTATATCATTTCATTGACACAAAATGATTCTCGTCATGAGAGACAAAAATAACAAAAAAAAAATCACAACAGTTTGATTTGAAGCCGCGCAATTGCATATATTGCAACCACACATGTTGTGCAGTTTTTTATGTGACATTTTTTTTTTTTTTTTAATTCTTAGAACATCTTTTGATGCTGTGTGCACCATACAAAATTTAATTAGGGAAAGGAAATTTAATTTTTTGTTTTGTTTTATAAAAGGGTTAGAATGTTATTTATTACCATAATTTTTTGGTGTCGCGTTCTATTATTGGAATATAACAAATCGAGAGACCGATGCGATGTATTGATATTGATTTAACAGAATCATAATATACAAAAAAAACTCAAGTGTTTTATACCACTTTATTGTAATATCTGTGTAGAATTTCAACATAATATTTCTCTCCACATAAATTTGTGAAGTGGTCACTCAATGTAAAACGCATGGATAAATATATAAAAAAATGTGGCGCCCAGGGTGGGGCGGCCGCACGAAAAATTGCATTCGTATTATTTTTAGACGCGCGCGTATTATTTATAAAATTAATGAACAAAAATTTGTTGTGCTGTCGAAAATATCCCCATGAATCTATAATTTATTGCTGTTGTGTAGAGTGTTCGAGTCGGGCCACGTTATAAATAATTTTTCTTCTTATATCGTGTGACAACCTATAAGATCTTTATATTTATAATATTATAAAGATACACAATCAATATTGATCACACTACACTTTACAAAAAAAAAAAAAAAATTAAAAACCATATGAGAGAGAGTACGATCTGTTTTTTTATATATTTTTAGATTTAGATAATCGAAATGTATGTTACCCAATCTAAAACTTATTTTAAACGAAATCTCGAAGGGGACATTATAAATTTTTGTCGAAACCAAAATGTTTTGTAAATCAATAACTTAAAGACACTTGTTTTTAATTTGGGATATATAAAATAAAAAATGTATATTTAAATTTAGAGTAGCATGTAACATAAAAATAATTAAATTTATTTCCAAAAAAAAAAACAAAAAAAAGTTTTAATAATAATTGCATGTGGTTGGATTTGCAAATAATAAAATTGTTTTATAAGATTCGCGAGCAGAGATATGACGTTTTAATTAGGTTTTATTTTTTGTTAACATTTAAATTTGAAAGAAAGGAAACTGTTAATTACTTTTTATAATTTTGATTAAAAACATTGTCTATTTACACACTAGGTACTGCAATGCGATCAATATAATAAACCGAAAAACACCAGACAGTGCAACATAAATGACATGCATGAAAATTTTATATATTTTATTTATATATGATCATGATCTTATGCAGTATGTTTATTATGATCGCGCGATCTACCAAAAAATATTTGTGTGCAAATTATAATTTTTAATGACAGATGACACATGTTTTTACTTTGCATAGTATTTATTAGTATTTTATGTTATAACCGAGGATAAATTGACTCGATATATGGCCAAATGTTTTTTTTTATTACGCGATCGATTCTATTTTTAATGTGAATCATTATATGTATATATACGCATAATATCTTGATCTGTCGATCAAAAATTAATGTATATAAAAAACCTGCAAAATACAATAAACACCACTAAAATTCCACCTTGTATATACATACGTTACATATGTATATAGAGAGAGACGCGCGGTATATAACGAATTTTTTATAACATGTCATTAAAAATTCATCAAAATTTACGTAAAATACAAAAAAATCGCGACTAATTTTTTATTTCTTTATATATAAAAAAAAATATTTGCAACAAAATATACCAACAACACAATGTGCCTTTATATACTCGTAACCCTCAGACATGAATATTTGTTGTTAATCTAATAAATAGATCTCTAGTTTTATTTTATTGTTCGTAAAATTGCATGTATTGTTGTATGTATTATACTAAAACCCTCGATTAGTGTGGTTATATGTATATTTTGTGATGCATTTATAATTCGCGTGTTGAGCATATGATTTAAGGGTTTTATGTTATATTTGATGTGGGAATTATTTTGAATTCGCGTTTTTTTTTTTTTTGTAAAATTTTGTAACTTGCATAAAAATTGCAAATTTGGGTGGATTTGAGGTTCACCAATATATAATTCTTCAATTTGTGGATGTAATGCGCTTTACCGCTCAAAATTTTTTGTTGGTTTATTGATTTGATTAGTTCCTGAAAATGTACTTGCAGTAGCCTTTTACATCAAGTTTGGTGGTCGAATTAGATGGTTTAAAAAATTATGTTTACCGAAAAATATGTTTCAGTGATTACGTACTCCAAAACATGTTATACAAAACCTTAATTATAATCAAAAGAACTTTAGGAGGGATATAGTAAGTAGGAAAGGCCAAGAAATCACCAGTCTTATTATTGATAATTTACTGGAAGTTATTCACAAATTTAAGAAAATTTACTTAGACGGAATTATTTTCATGCATGGAGCTTCCCGTGTAGCTAGTAAGTTTTACTTAATCACGTTTGTTATACCCATAAATACGTAAATGAAAATCGTCTAATTATTATGAAAAAATACGTTTCAGTGGGTCCAAACAACATTTTTAATTGTATACTATCGATTAATGGAAGTTAAAATTGGAAGTCATTGATAATTTGTAAGGAACCTCAAATAAACAAATATCGTAAAATGAGCGAAGTTGGTTTCTATTTAGATGTAAATTGCTTAAAAATTTTAAATGGAAGTAATGGAAGGTTATTGGAAAATATTATTAAATTCCAAAAAATTATTATCACGAAATAAAGAGCCTAAAATTATCAATATGAATTGTGATATGTTAATATCGTGGCGTTTAGATTATCGATACTTAAGTTTACTGTGAAACAGAATGTTATACTTCCAATATAGGAAAACGTTAGATGCCATCAAGCTCTTTCGGCAATTTCAGTTTAAATTTTGATTGAAATAAAATGGTAAAATTGATACAACCTTAATTGATTGAAACCTTATTTGATCCAAACAGTTCGAGCTAATCATAGTGAACCTTTATTAAGCTTAAATCACTCAAATTTGTTAAAAAAAACGAAAAAATTAGGTTAGGCAAGTTCTAATGGATTTAAGAATATTTAAAGAATAAAAGCCCTTTAATTATTCTTAATATTTTGTTTTATGCATGTACCAATTATAGAATTAGTCTCATTTTAGATATGACCGGAAGTACTCTCAGTTCTTACTAGAGATACTAATCAAATAAAATGCTTTATTTTATAAGTTTTGGAAGTCATAAACTGTAGAGGAAGTCCTTTGTTCTACTCTTGACCCCTAAACAATATTTTTAAAGAAAATTGTAATGGAAGTATATTACAAACACGGATTTGTACTGGTCTGTTGCAATTAAACATCATTCCAAAATTCAACAGGAGGCCAAAAACCATTTATAGCTTTATTGACTCCTAAAAATTTATTTACATAATACAAACATTAAAAGTGGAATAAACCATCCACTTTAATCTGAAAGCTTTATTTAAATTACTTAAATTGCGGTAGTAGTTGAGATCAAATTTGGTAAGTTCATTCAAGAACTTTCAATGTTTACAAAAGAATCAACACTTTAATCAATAAAAGAATATTGGAAGTAATGGAAAATTCATGGAAATTGAAGAACTCTAAAGCGTTTTCAAGAGAACTCCCTCTTACCTCAATCTATGAATTAGAGGATTTTAACAATTTTATGTTTACAGACAAATATTGGAAGTAATGAAAGTACACTGGAAGTTAAATTACGTTTCAGTGATTACATACTTCAAAATATGTGATACAAATGTTTGAATATAATACAAAGAACTTTAGGAGAGATATACTCGTAGTAAATAGGAAAGGTTAAGAAATCACAAGTCTTAGCCTAATCACCAGAATTTCCTTGGCAATTACGACTACAAGTTCAGAAAATTTAATAGAAGTAGTGGTTATTATCTTCATGTATAGCTTATCACGTGTTAGAAAATGTTTAAGTCAGTTCTGCTGGAATTCGACGTCTTCCATGGAAAACTATTATGAAAAAACATACGGTTCCTTGGGTAACACACAACATTTTTAATTTTATAGTATATCGATTAATGGAGATTAAAGAATTTTAATGGAAGTCATTGATAATTTGCAAGGAACCTTAAATCAAGTTCACAAAAGTGATCTTCTAACATTTCCCTTTGCAACCCGTTTGATCCGAACAGTTAGACAGGTACCAGTAATGGATTTAAGAGTATTTGTAGAATAAAACCGCATGATTTGATAGGTAGGTAGATATCGCGGATTTGTGTTGACCTCTTGGAAGTGAACAACAATTCAAATTCACCAAATTCAATAAACCGTCCACTATAATCTAAAAGCCTCCGTTAAATTAGTTAGAGGTTGTACATCGAATTCTCCCTTCATCAAAAGTTAATGAGTTTCCTTGTAATTTTTTTCCATTAAACTTTAAAGTTAGGGACATTCAATAAAAGAGGTAGTAATTTTTATTTTTCAAACTTCATCCTTTCCTCGATCCTATTAAACGTTCTGGATTTGTTTGTTTAAATCATTGTCAAAATAGTTGGTTCAATGGGAATCAACCGACTATTTTAATTTTACTATGTCGATTTATGGAATGAATGGATTTGTATTGGAAGTTGTCGTTAACCTCTGATTAAATAAATTTTGAGTGGAAGTACATTGGAGAACATGAATAAACTTCTAGGTAGCATTTTTTAGTAATAAGGTAGATAATTTTACAAAAAGGTACTGAAACTCACCATCAATCATCAAGTTTACCATAAATTGTTAGTACCTTTCAAAAATCGATTAGTTTAGAATACTTTAAATTATTAGAGAAATGTTAACCTTCTGCAAATCTACTGGAAGCCTTCCCCTAATCTCAATTATAAACAACTTTTCTGTATTATTTACCTTAGTAGTGGTAGTAGTCCCTACTTGAAGCTTTGACTACTTCATAAAATATCAATTTGAAAATTGATCAAAATTAACAAAAGAATTTATAAAAATTGTCATTGGGGGTTGTTTTTAAATTGTTTATACTCCAAATAAATTTATAATTTAATGCCAGCAGCACAAGAGGTAAGCAACAATCTCTGAACTGAAACGCCATAAGGTCTAAATTTTAACTTTTAACGTTTGTTATAGTTTATATATTAAGCAAATTCAATGGAAGTAATGGTTGTTCTCATCATTCAAGTAGTGTCCTGTACAGTTAGTATTCTGTAACTTACCACAACTGGACTGGGAAAGCCAAATTGAGTTCTGCAGGAAATCAATGACTTCCATCGTTATTTTCAAATACTTGGAAAATAAACTATCTCGCTTTCAGCGTTGAAAATCATTAAAGCTTTAAAATTTTCCCGAAAGTTGTGAAAAATATATAATTCAATACTTCCAAACAAGATGTTTAGTTTGGAAGTGATTAATAATTTGCAAATATTCAAAATTCAGATTATTTAATTTATTTTAGAAAATAATGGTTGTTCATGAGTGGACGTTTATTCAATCTAAATTTTCGAAGTTTGCTCGAAATGGTAAGAGTCTCGTGAAAACACTTTCTATTACCATTAGTTTGGCTACTGGAGGATTTAAAAAGATCTTTAAGTGAAGAAAATTTGAAAGTAATTTCTATAGAGAATTACTACTCTATACTTCTAAAAATGTCTACCTTAGAAGTGGTAGTTGATTTTCCCTAAAGCTACGTAAAGCGAAATACATAATTTTGGACTATTTCTTTACACAAGAGTATTCAAGTTCACTGGAAGAAACAGAACAACGTTTTGAAACATGAAACACAATGACTATACAAACAAATAAGCTGGCATTAGTTTGTCAAAAGGTTGTGAAATAATCAATGAAATTCCCTGGAAGTAGATTATGTTCAAGTTTTATTATCTAACATATTCAGTATCATTTTATAAATTGACGATAATTGCAGCACGTAAAAGATGTTTAAACATCTTGGTAGTTGCTTTTCTCTGAAGTTTCTTACTGGACTAACACATAATTTAACATCTCATTTGCATATCAATATTACTGAGGAAAACATTACCAAATTCTACTGGAAACACTTCCCTAATAGTAATTTTCTGTTACAATATCTTGATAAATAATATTTTAAAATTATGAAGGCTCACTGGAACTCGGTTTCAAACTTCATATAGGTTGAATAGTTAAAACAGTGAACCAAAGTTCAACTTGGTAACACAACACGTTAAATAAAAAGTGGAAGATCACTGGAAATCGTGCTAAAAATTTAAACTGGAACATTTAGAAAATTTCACTTGGACCGTTTGATCCTGTAAATTCAAGTTTTGAGATACTTAAGTACAGTGGTCAAATCTTAATGTTTGTAAAGAGAAGCTTGGAAGTTACCAAATTATATTAGAATACTCCCGTAACAAAATGTTTTTGCAAACGTTACCTGAACTTACGAAATAGGAAGTTGATTTTAAAATCCATGCATTTTCAAAGTAGCAAACTACGGTCAAATTTATTTAGAAACAAGTTAAATAAATAATGTAAATTGACTGGAAGTTGCAGTGAATTCATGTTTCATAATCTGGTGACGATATTAATATTACCGCGGTAGGCGATCGGACTTCCCTTTTATACAAAACTATTAGTTTAGGATATTTTCAGGATGTAACTTTTCTAGAAATCTTTTATTAATCTGAAATGGATCGCTGGAAGTTGCTTTTAAGTACCAAACACATTGATGACGTTAAACAAATACTGATAAGGAACTTCCACTGCATGTTATAGTAGAAAAATCAAATATGCATTATCGATTTTTCTTCAAAGTAATATCGGTACGTCGGTACCCTCGGACGAGATTGATTTTGGAGAACATCGAGCATTCATTCAGATTCAGGGATACATTTTGCTTGTGGGGTATCACGTAACGATCCAATACTGTGACCGAAATACGTCGTCGTTAATCTACACACGGTCTTCGATCAAAATCTTTCTTCCTTGCCATATGAAGCGGGTCATAAACGGGAAATACCGATTGGCGACAACTCCCTAATTCCACCATATATGGAAATTCGGAAAACGCAGCATTGTGGAGAACTGGATCTAGTTCGGAATGACTGCCTGGTTCATTATAATTTTGTTCGGCTGTTAGAAAAGGAAACTTCTTTAGCAGCCGACCATAATCATTGTCGATGGTAAAGTTAAATCAGGTTGTTGTGTTGATCCGAGCCGCTGAGTCAATCGTATGAGCACAGAAAGGTCACCTCCCGTGCGGATGAGAAAAATCAGGTGATTAATGCTGTCATATATGTAAAGTCGTCGACGCGACCGTGCAACTTAGTCGTTTTTTTGTAATTTGTTGAGAGGACGTTGAGGAGGACACTGCGGGTTTCTAATATTAGCGTGATGCCAGGTATTTAGACGCTAGTATTACGTTCATGTTTGGGTCATGATCTACTACATGAACATGATTGTGATTGTAACCGTGAATTCGTTCGTTTCAGTCCAATTGCGCTACGAAAGAACTGGATGATGATCGTTGTCGAGCAGCCTTACCCGTTCCGGCTCAGTTATATCCTTCCTTGCCGGCTGACTTATAAATTTGTCTCGTTAACGACGGACGATGTTTACATTTCGGTTTAATTTGGATAATCTACATCTTGTCAGCCATTCTACCAAGCGTATGGACCGGAACAGTATCGAACTTGACTTCGCCCGTCGCGTCCATTTTTCGATCGTCTTTGTCAGCCATTTTGATGGTATCATCTATAATAATTTTGCTGTTATCTTGCTCGGTCTGGCTTTAGTATACCTCACTACTAGACCGGTCGATTTTAAAATTTGTTATGTAAAAATATCCGTAGATGTAAATAATCTTAAAAAAAAAATCCTTACAAAAACCACACATACAATGTTAGAAATAGAACAGTGAATCAAGTTGTCCATTCAAAATCAAAATAGTGCACTATTGAAATGACGTTAAATAAATACTGGTAGTGAACTTCCACTAGAAGTTGTAGAAGAAAAATCCACTGAAAGTTCCAGCTGCTTTTTACAACTATCCTAAATTTCTTTGAAAGAGTAAGAAGCTCATGAAATCCCTGGAATCCGTTCCATCAATCGAGTATCAGACGATGAAAGTTCTTCATAAAATGTCTTTTTATTTTTCGAAATTTTGGATTTGTTAAATAAACTTTTAATTTGTGGCAACCTTCAATCTCTGCAAATAATGGAAGTAGACTGGAAGTCAAAATTCAAGTAAAATTCTGGAGAATGAAGCAGAATGCCACTTGGCACTAAACTAAATTTGAGATTAAAAGTTGATACATTTCATTGTGTTCGACTACGAAATGGGAGAGGCACACAATACCTATCTGCAATGAGGTTCAATGAGGTCTTCTTAACACTGGAAGTCGTAAATTTTATTATAAGTTAATTTTTAATAAAATTTGAAACACTTCCGCTCAAAGTAGTCTAAATTTTTTATTTGTAAATATTCTTTAATAATTTCACCCCAAAAAAAAATTAAATTACTGATATTCCACGATAGGTCAAAAACTTGTTTGTCGCATATACAGTCTGGACTATTTAATGGGTTCTCTGCAATATTAACCTAATTATGCCGAGACATATTCACGTAATTTTTCATCTCGCACTTAAACACAATAAATAAAACACGTGAAAATCATCACGATTTTTCCAGTATATTCCACCCCAAAATTTATACTTCTCGCACCCACAAATTCCCAATTACGTAATTCACCAACAACAAAATCTACTAATTAATTCGGGTTTTTTTTTCGTATTCATCTCAAAAAAATATATTTATTCTTTTGTTTTGTCTTCCTAATCATAAAAACAAATAAATTTCATATACATATATAGAAAGAGATTCACGCATCCTTTTATATATGTGTATACAAATGTATGTATCCTTAACTCCCCGAAGCAAAAAATCATTGAAGTGTGAATCTCATTCTTCAATTATATACGAGTTATTTCTTAAAAATATACGAAACGCTAAAATCTCTTTCTTATATATAAATTATAACTCGTATATCCTTGAAATCAATAAATATCCTTATTTTCTAACAACAAAAAATATTATTAAAATTTCATCAAAATTATAAATATAAAATTTATTTGATTTTCAACCCTTTTATATAAATACATTCGTGTATATACAAAAGGATATTAATCATATTTCAGTCCCATCCTAATAAAAATATATAAAAGTATTTCGTGCGCCATCTATTATTTGATAGATGAAACACGAATAAAGAAATATTTTTTTTTATTAAAGATGATAAAAAATATTATTTTCGTTTCGATTTGATTAAATTTCATCTATAGAGGAAACGCAATTTTTATAATTTTTATTATAATTTGAATTTTGTAACCTTTGGTGACCTAAATCGTTCGAAATCAAAAAAAAAATTCTAAAAATATTATTATAAATTAGGAATTATATACAATTTTTTGTGTAATCAAAAAATTTTTTTTGGGTTATCTCGTTCAGTTTGATTTTATTTAGCCCAATCAAATACATAATTATAATTTTTTTTTTTATTATTTAGCTGGTTTATGAAATTTATGTTCGATTAATAATTTTTTTCATATACTTTGTTTTGTTTAGTAATTTAAATAATTTACACTCTTAACAAACGCGATGTTATACTGTGCCTTCGCCGTAAAATAGTAAAACTTGATATTTTCTTAAAACAAAAAATTACTTCACAGGTAATTTAAGGTATATTTTTTTAAAATTTATTTGATTGGCATTTAATAATAATAAAACTACACAAAATAAAATAAAAAATCACTTAGATGAATTGACGAACCGTAGCCAATTTTTTCTTCATTTATCATTATTAAATTGCTGGTTTGGATACGTTTCAATAATTTGATTTAACGAATTTCTCTTAAAAACAATTTAATATTATTTTTTTAGGCACAAGTGAATAAATATAAAATAAATAATTTTTTTTTTCGTTATAATAAACAAGTGATCTTGAATATATTATTATTTGCAATTGATAAAACAAAAAAACACACAAAACAATGTGATCTTGAACTAAATTTATGCGGGATTTTGACAATGTTGTTTGTATATAAATCTTAAATGATTTATTGCAATATATTACGAGTCCGAATGTTTGTTAAAAATACTAATTAAATTGATTGATTTGATTACTCATCAAATCGGAATAGTAATATACATTTTATTATTTTTTTGTGTGTAAGAAATCAGAAACGGAAATAAAATTAATTAATTTACGTACGCGGATACAGTGGGGGATCTAGCAAACACATGCAAAAAATATGTGCGATCGCCGATCTTGGCAATAAAATAACATGTGCTAATTATCTGATATAAGATATTATTGTGGTGATCGCGATCTTTTGTGATCGTATTCTCATGTTAAGTGTGCGATCAGTGTCGATCGTATATAAAACGTGATGTAATTTTTGTAAGTTTAAAGGGTTATCGTTCTGTATTTGGATTAACAACCAAAGTTTCGCAATTGAGTGATCTATACATGTTTTGGTGCCTGCGGTAAATATAATTTATAATTAATAATATTCAACCAAATCAATATATTTCCACCTACTGCATGTACTCGTAAAATAGAGTTCAGCGGCGCCCAACATGGGGCCACCCTATATATTTTGTTAACATAAAAACCCTTTTAAAATTCATTCCCTATCTTTATAGATTTTTAATTCATTTCAAAATTTGAATGTGTATTTACGAGATTTCTCATTTTTTGTAATTACCAAATCCCAATCAATATTTTAATTTCTTAAAATATTATAAGTGTATAGAATATACGATGCGAAGGGAGATGATTCCGAGTTAAAAAAAGGGTTGATATAATTTTTCAAAAATAAATAATTTTTTGTTCATCAATACTAAAAATTACAATTCTCGTTCTCCGCATATATACTCGTATATAAAGTAAACGAACGTCTTATCTGTACATGGAAATCTTATTAGAAAATTTTCTCACACCATTAATACCGCCACCGCCGCACACCACCTTAAGAGATTGATTTTCCTTCTTCTGTAAATGTGCCGAAATTAAAGTACCAACATTTTTTTTTGGAAAAATTAAATTTTATATTTTCTTATCAAATTCCTATTAAATAAATATATATTTTATTTTAGATTTTTTTTTATCAATTGTTAACAGACACAATTTCCTGAAATTGGGTTTTCGAAAAGAGTTGTGTGTAGGCTGATTAAAAAAATAAAAAAAAATTTAATTGAAATTCAATTTTTCCAAATTTCGTTTATTAATTAACCGGATGAAGGAAGTTTTTATCGGTTTAAAATATTTTAGTTTAGAAGAAAATTCGAGCACGTCTTATCAGCAGCGCGTTAAAATTAAACTTTGTGTTTTAATTTATGTTATATATATATCATAAAAAATAATTCAATCATCATTATCCACAAATATAAAATCCCGCGCGCTGATCACCACCGCACCAGAGAGCCGAAACCAAATTAATTCTATTATCGTATTTATTACCCAAAAAAAAAAAGCAAATTGGTTTGGTATAATTTCGTCATGGTTCGTTTGATAAATTAAACAATTAAAGACACTTCAAGAAAACACCCTCCTATTAAATACTTAGAGCTACCCTCGATCCAAGTGCGTCCAAAACTGACTTACGTAAAAAAAAAAATGTAATATTTAAATTTACATTATATATAGAATTTTCAAGGGGATTTGAGCGCCGAATGACTAAATAGTAAAAAGTGGTAAGTCGCACATCAAATCAAATCAAATAAAGGTACGATGTTTATAATTTCGAATTTACAACTTGAAAAAAAAATTTATGACTTTTTGATAAATTTTAATTATTGGCGCCATTCGCCGCCACACACCCGCTCCACATACGATAATATATATATTTAATGATATCATTATTTAACAATTGATAAATCTGGCAATCCGTTGTTATCTACATACTTGATCATTGAACTAAAAACAATAATAAAAGTAAAAAAAAAAAAATTGTTTAACAGAAATGGGTAATAAAATTATTTTTTTTTGTGTGTTAATTACCACACACATCATCATCACCTTACGTATTTAATATATAAAAATGATGATACACGTATGATTACTTAAGAAAATCAGATCAACAAATAAATATTTTTAATCTTTTTGCAGTACTAATAAATTTTATTTTTAATTATTTAAATTAAATTAAACGAAATATAAAAGTAGATAAGAATACATCATGTGATGATTTTCATTGTACACAAGCGCAGCTCCATCAAATTATCCAATCATTCGGTACATTTAATTCTCGTCTATTACTTAATTCTGTAATATAATCTTAATTTTATTATTTTATATTATACCTCCTTTCCTCCTGCCGCCGCTCCTCGCTATTTTTATAATATTATTTTTATTTTTTATTATAAGGACTTTTTATTTTATTTTTTAAATCAAAATCGTGCATTTTAAATAATTTGGTTTTCGTGTATGAAGCGAATTCGATTTACATACAAACAAAAAAATGTAAATTGGATAGGAGGTGGATTAATTATTGTAAATTAATTTAATTTTTATGATTATTATCGGGAATTAGGAAATATAAATAATTAAGAAACGCCATTTTTGTTTTTTTGTTTGGTTTAAATACGTGTATTTTACGTAATCGATAGATAATTAGGGGATTTTGTGGCAGGTCAACATAAATTTTCTAAGGCTTAGAAATTGGGCTTATGTTCATGCCAATGTGTAAATACAGATATGGAAATATTTAGATTCAAATAAAAACAAAATCAAACATATTTTGGAACACGTCAGCATAGCCTACTGCAATACATAATATTTTAACTATCTTCGTTTACTACGTAATTTTGAGATTGCTAGTAGGCTATGCCGACGTATTCGTAAATTATCTAGGGTCTGGCTTTCCCAACACTTTTATCGATCCCGCGATTCGGGATAACAAAAATTAAATTTAGACTCGTATTGGTTCTAAAGGAAAACACAAACTTTTTAAATGTATAAACTTATTTACAAAAACAAAGTCATAAATTCGTAAAATTCTTGAAATAAGACTTAAGGAAACATAAAATATTCATACATTTATCTATTAAATTGGCTCTTTTCTTTATGCAAAAATTTGAAGAGCTAGAAAATATCCGCTCGCTTTCAATAGACGTTGGCCGAATACTTTTTAGAACATTAAATAATTTTTGTAAATTGGCTGTCAACTTTCCAGTTCCTTCGAAAATAAGCAGTTCCTTCTTAAATATTTGACTGTAATTATTTACAAAGGGTTCAATAATTTTTTCGGCATCCTTTATTGCTGGAGCCAATCGACTATTCAATACTTTCGTATCTGTTGTTGTCATCAACAATCTGAAAATCTCTCGGTCGGCTTCTAATTGAACTCCATCATTTACAATATTTACAGAATAATCGAACCATAAGTGGTTCTAATATTTTTATCGCAGCCGTAAATGAAACCGGGAATTCGTTGTTTTTCGCCTCGGATAGGAAAAGCGGATTCGAGAGATATTTGTTAGAAGCGTTTTCTTCTAACGATTTATATATAAAAATTCTAATATTCCTTCACTTATAACTAAATTAGCGTCTCTTCTTCCAAGACCTTCTACAGCTAATTTCATAGGCGTTAATGCATTCACCAAATCAATTATTATGGACATATATTCATTATTAAAATAATTGGAACAATTGGAATAATTGGAAATCGTTCTAACATCGTCACTTTACTGTTCCATCTTACTTTGATATCAAGAATTAAATTTAATTCTCGACCATGTTGAACTTTGACATAATTTTGAAGAATTGCATTCTTGACTGACGAAAATTTAAATAATTTTACTATTTTTCGAACACTTTGCAGAGCAGCTTTAATATCAGGCTGCAGAATAGGAATGGGTAAAACAATATCGTAAGATCCAGATGTACAAGTTGACCATCTATCTGTATTTGATTCTTCAGAATTACAATTATCCTCACTATTAGTCAGTTCGATTTCGTCCTCATGACTGTCGGTTACTGTTTTTTTATAAATAACGTCAAGCACAGCTAGGTGGATAGCATGATTGTAACACTGCTGGTGATGGTACACCAGAAGAATTAATGGTTGCTGCTGGAGTTTAGTTTTCTTTGACGAATTATCTCCTTCGAATTCTCGCTTATTTATATTTATGTTGTGTAGCGAAACTAAATATCGACTTAGTCCACTAGTTAATGACTCTTTACATCCAATTAATTTGTCGCATTTCGAACATTTTGCATCATCATTTTCAATTTTATTAAAAAAATGTCCACACCTCCACGATTTGTTTATTTTCACTAGCCATTACCATTACGTATTATATGGAGCAATTTTATTTTCATCTACAAAAATTATTTACGATTGCATTAAAGCAGCAGTATGAAATATAGAATTGATTGCGTTTAATGCAATATATATGGCCCACTCGAACGCAAATAAAAAGGCTAAGGTTTGTAGGTATGCAGGCCTATAAAACTGTTCGTAGTGTTTACGTTTTATAGGTCTCCATATACATACAAACTCAATATATTTAATACATAGGCACTAGAATTAGCAAAAAAATTCTCCCTAGCCAGACACTAGTTTGGATGAGGGGAACGCTGGTTTTTGAAATTGAATTTATTAAGACGTTTAGTTTGCATCCGAAAACAAACAAAAATTTTGTCGTATAATGTTCGCGATATTTGTATTGACCTTTAAAAAATTTTATGCTGGAAACACACGAGCAGATTTTCTGCCGGCAGCGTTGCCGTCAGATTTTCAAGTGAACTACATGAGAGTCTTTTTTGACAAGAAGTTTTTTTTATTGCTTTTTGATTTTTCATAGTCTTTAAATATTTTCTTGTAATGGGGAGTAATTTAGAAAAGCAACCCGTATGCGTGTACAACGATTGAATAAATCCTAAATAATTTGCAGAAAAAAAATGTTGTTCGAAATTCTTTCGACCCAGAATGCCGTTTGGTTACAACATTATGGTGCGTCCTGACAGGTGTTGGCGTGGTCCTTTAGGATTGGGGTATCAACATGGTATCACGGCAATAGTAATTATTTATTTATATGGCAGTCATGAATTCCCTTGTTATTTTATAGGGGATGCTGCTTTCGCTTTAAGAATTTGATGATACCATATCCAGGGCTGCTCCTTCCAAGGAATAAAGAAATTCTCAACAAAAAGTTGTTGCGAATTGTTGCAGCAAGGTTTAAAATCGAAAATACGTTTAATCATTTAAGTGCTAATTTTCGAGTCCTTACAAACTCACTAAACGTAGTAATACACGATTCCTCCTAACACGATTCCTCCAACTGAGCTGGTGACACGAAATAAACCGTTTGTCCCAATATAGATTTGCGACGCGATACAGTTCAACAAGGATTCCATTTTGAATGAGGGAGAAATTGAAATATTATTGAAATATAATGTAACCAGTTTTGATAAGTATCCTATTTAATTGTTTCCATATAAATTTTGCATTATCTACCTGTGCAGAAATACCTTTAAATAATATTTGGGCTGGCGACTTTATCGGCTGTGAAACTGCAAACGTCGTTTTTGATACCGAGATAATTTCGAACATTTGATTTGATGCTGATTTTATTTTGCTTCCGTAATGTAGAGGCTCTAAATGTTACAGACGAGGATTCACTGGTTTTTGTCTCGTTGATGGAGGCAGAATGTAAAATTGCAGTGTAAAATTTCCCATAGTTCTACAAATAAAAATAACACTAAATAAACCTCTCATTATTTCCTTGCATTTTAGTTTTCCCCTTTCATTTGTCCCATTTAAAGCCCCATTTGCTTTGTCAACTGAAAATAAAATTGCGATTGTTAGATGCGTTTTCTTATACGTAGCGCAGCCTACTGCGAGGCAGAAAAATTAGAAATAGAAAAATGAGTCAGATTTCTGATCGCAAAGCAGAATACATGTTGAGGACAGGGTGAAGACTTCAAAGTTCACTCAATAATAACGAGATTTTCATAGCTAACTACCTTTCTTTACATCGTGGGAATGTTTTAAACCACTTCGTTTGCCACTAGAACTAATGTACTTCATAAATTTGTGAATGATAACTCTCCTGAGAATAGGATTGAATCAATGCTTAATTCTCGCAATGTAGAGTTTGGCTTGGATGGCTTCTCTATTTCTATTGAATTTGCCAAGGGCTGTCCACAGAGGGACGTACTCTCACTGTTGTTGTGCCTCTTGGTTAAAAACGATCTTCTGGATAAACTTTGTTTATCCGGTTTTATTGGTCTTGGTTATTTGGATGATTTTGTTCTAAATTAATCCGGCAAGCTCTACGCATTGTGGAGGATCGGTGTCTAGAAAAAAAATATCGAAAACTGGCCATCTATTTCATGGAAAGGTAACCTCGATTATTAACTTCATAAAGCTTCAGGCATCATGATGATTATCTCCTAAAATGTAATATTTTATATACAAATCGCTTGTTCTGGTGCAAGTCAAGTTAGCCCTAACTAAAGTAGAACTAATTTTGATTTTGATGAAGTTTTCGATGTTGAGAAAAAAAAAATGGAGAATAGATTGATAAAAAAAAAATAGTGACATTTAGGCGAATCTTGAATGTCAAAATTTCCATATTTCGCCTCCATATTTTGCAAAATTTTGCTTGTAGGACAATTACTGGTGCTTAAACGAATTGTGGTTTACCATTAATACCGGGAGTTAATATGATTAACAATATGCTTGTCCTAGAATTTAAACTATCTGTTTTGGTCTAGAGAATTATGGTGTCTCAGGACTTCAGGAATGACTCGCCCAAATCGCTAGTTTGGTGGTGAAGGTTTTCTAATCTACTGTGCCACGCTTGACCTCAGATCATCATTGTCTAACATCACTTTATGAACTGACTGCAAAGCCGTGCTGTTCCATTAGTTTTTACTAGTGGTAATGCAGCAATAAAAACTTACTTTCCGGGTTTGTTGGGGCAAGAGTGGCTCACGATTCCTACCTGTTGCGAAGCTAAGCATTTTATCACTAGACCTAATCTAGGTTTAGCTAAATATGCGATTTCCTAAAGGAACCACTAACTAAGAATGGTCGTTGCGATTCTAGCGTGTCATGATAGCTATCTTGCTTTATTGCTGAGGGCAATGTATCTAATCGGATAAAATTAATATTTTATAAACGTTTTTTTCTTATAGGGTTGTGTATCAATGGCTTAAGGAGGTGCAATTCAAAAAACTGCACATTTTTCTGGAAAATGATGACATTTTCAATATTTTTTATAGATTTGTATGTTCTAATTGTGAATTTATGATGGCGTAGTATTTCGAAATATTTTAAAAGGTATAACTTTTGGTATTCGGCAATGATTTGGTATAACTCAACATTTGAGTTATGCGTTATCTTGTTGTAAAGTAGTCATAGATACTCCCCTTCCAAAAAATTATCCTCCCTTGTAGTCATTTCAAATCTGTTTCTGGTATCCTACTGTTTTCCTTGATGGAGAAGATGAATGCTATTTTGAATAAATTTTGCGCTTAGGTGTTATCCTGGTACAGAGGAGATGAATGCTAAGCGGCTGTGAAGAGTCCCCAATTTTAGTATATCGTATACCTACAAGCGGGGTGTGAGGACGGCAACCTCCATCCTCTAATAGGACGAATTAAACTAATTATACTGACTAAATTTAATAATTTTATATTTATTCCAAAAAAAACATTTTACATCATCATCGCTATCACCATCTACATTTTCAATATAATTATCATTATGAAGTTACCTGGATATAGAATACTGGCAAAAGATTTAAAGGTGTTTTCAATTTTCGTCTTAAATATTTTCCCAGGAAAAGTGATTTTTTCAAAATTATTGGCTTGTACTCGACTACGACGATGTATACGTTCTCTTCACTGACGCCCAAACTTCTTTACTTTACCAACGAGGCAGAACGCACTTGAGCCTTTTGATAAAGATCTTCGCTATTGGCCCTTCGTGGCATTGAGTGTGGAACCCTGTTTTTTGCGAGTTCCAACCAATAAAATAAAATAAAAAATTGCCGCTTGATAGATCTTCGGTCACGCAATATTCTCTTAAGCACCTTTCATTGACACCATAAATAGGCCTATTTAATTCGAATTACAGTTGAATCCTAAACTCATACTAGATAAGTTCATGTATAGCTCAGTATATCAGTAGATATCATGATCAGACCTTATGATGTTCATGTTAAGCAATGGTCAGTACTCGCTGTTTGGATAATATACTACTAAATAGGTTTGTGTCAGGTGATTCAGAGTTTCCACTGGAACCGGGAATGTTAAAATTAATGGAACATTTTAAAACTTAATTTTAATGTTAAAAATATAACATAAACTTTTAAATGTCGGAATCGACCCCACTATCAAAAAAAAAGTTAAAGGTTTTTTCATTATTTAACACGGTTAAAAAAGTTAAATCTGTACCAAAAATGATCTATAATTAGGGAAATCCCCTTTGTTATGTAGTAAAAGTAAATTTCCTTGTTTCAATGGGACTGGACGTGATTAGATATGTTCTGATAAAGCTGAAGTTTTAGTTAACTAGGAGATTATTTTTTTAATGTTTGAGTTTTAGAAGTTTTAGACAAATAATTAAATAGTTTTCAAATAGATAAGAAATTAAGGTGAGTTGTATTTTTCTGTCCAATGAAAATTATTTTAAGCTTACGAAAAATATCGAATAAGACAACTCCATAACTCAAAAAAAAAGTTTCTATAGACGTTTTTGGTCTAAACTAAGCTAGATTAAGAAGTATTAGAAGAAATGAAGCTTCTATTAGACAATCTCTAGAGATTCCATTAGAGAAACACTGGTAATATGGATAAAGGTTAATTCGCAAAAAACAGTACCGCTAGATAGAAATACCATCAAGCGGACAGCTTTAAGATTATACAAGCAGATAAAAAAACGTGAACCATCTACCTCTCAATCAACTAAAGATCTACATATTTTCTGCAAGTACAGGATGGCTACTGAATTTCTTGAAAATCACGCACTTTATAACATCAAGATCAAGCGGAACATTGCTTCTGAGGATAAAACCAAAGAACTTTCTCCGAAGCTTGCCAAAATAATTGCAGATAGTGAATTCAGTCCAGATCAGGTCTTCCATGCAAACTAAACGAGAATGTGGTAAAATCCCAAAAGAAAGCTGGAGGTTTTATGACAGCAAAGGATCGGGTCACATTTTTACTTTGCAGTAATGTTTCAGGAGACCGAATGTTAAAGCCTCGATCAATGAAAAGTGTTAATTTTGATAAATTTCCAGTATATTGGATGGCGAACAAAAAAGTTTGGGTGACAACTATAATTTTCGCTGAATGGTTTATTAAATTTCGCTCCAGAAACAATGCATATGAATAAATTATGTTCCTGCCACCAAATACGAAATCTCTTATCCAATTAAGCGAGTATTCCAACATATTTTGCTTTGGCAAAACACATATACTGCTTTGGCATTATCAGAATTACGTCCGTCAACTTTAAATGCATGTCGGAGCAATATGGCCAGAATGTTTCAAAATTAAAAATTATTTGGCTCCAAATACAAACGAATATGACTCAATAATTACTTTGGTACACGAAGTTGGCGGAGACGGTTTTGATGATTTAGCATTTGAAGATAATGATGAACTGTTACTTGATAAAGTTGCCTTGGAGACCAGCTCAACTCATGGCAACCGTAATTTAAGAAAAAATTAGGGAATACCCCACTAAGATGATAATGTACAGAACATTTCGAGTGATGGTAACAATCCAAGTATGCGGCACCTAGTCAGCATCTTAGAATACTGTAGACGGATTCTAATTTAAAATTAATACACCCGTAAATATATTTTTTGGCATTATAAAAATCGGTCCCAAAAAAAATTTATACCGAAAATAGATAAAAATGTTTATTTATTATTTAAATTGATCGTTTCCTTATTTATTTCACATTTTTTTTGTTTCGTTGTATTTTGGTTTGTATTTAATGGATGTGAAATTTATTTTTGAAGAGAGCTACTACATTCAATTGTATTTTGTTTAACAAAAAAAAATACAATTTAAATTTAAATTTAAATTGTGGGAACCGAATATTTATTGATTTTGATTCAATTATAATGTAACTGTACATATATTTATGGTACCGAAGTTTGTCAACATGATTGAATGGTTGATCATCATGTGTGTGTGCATCTCGTACATGTGGTGCGTTTAATACGATCGTGATCTTAAAATGGGTTAAAAAATACTTGACAATTTTTTTTTTTAGTTTTTTTTTTAACATTTGATCAACATATGTTGATTGAAAACTATATAATAACTCATAAAATAATTATTTTTTTATGTTAAATCCACTTCGTACAATACTCTTAAAGAAAAATAAAAAATACAAAAAGAAATTTTTCTGTTCTCAAGATTATAACATTATTGTAGATTGATCGTTGTTGTTCTTGTATATATTATTACCCTATAAACAATTTAATTTTATTTTTATTTTATTATGTGGGTATTATTAATAAATAAAAAATTTTATAATTTAATTTAATCCGGATGTTCTTAATTATTACGCAAAAATATTGGTAAAAATTTTGTATATCGATTTTAGAAGGCCCCCCCTTCCCACTCAAAAAAAAAAATTGTATATCTTGACAGGCGAGGTATGGTATGGGGTACGAAAAAATCATTGAGACATAAACAAATTTGTCATCTTTTTTGTGTTGTGTACGAATCAACCCTTCATGAACAATTTTTTTTTAATCTCTTATCATTTAACAACAACAAAAAAATCGTAAGTGTACTCTATATACGTACCGAATGTAAATAAATAATAAAAAATTAATAAATCGATTAATTGAAAAAACAAAAGTTGGATTTTTTTTTTAAAGAACACGCATGATGGAAAATTATAAAATTTTCTCTGAATGATTCGGAAATTTCGTAAAAAAATATATTAGGGTGGCTTTACCCATATAACACATACCTGGGAGGTATGAGTGACTCCTCTTTCGTAGAGTATTATTATGATTATTATTATATTGAGTAGGTTGAATATTTTTGATGGTGGTGGTTATGTAGATCGTGTAGAAAGCATGGTGGTTTTTGGTTATTTTTTATATACATATATACAATTCGAGCAGCAGAAAAAGATTCGGCAGTATACACACACACACATAAAATACAAAAAAGGGTTCGAATTTTTTTAGCTTATTCTTTTACTTTTGTAGAAAAAGGATTTTTTTTTTTTGGTTGAAATAAAGAGATTTGAATGATGGAGATACGAATATACACAAAAAATATAAATAAATTAATAAATATAAAAATGGACGCGAATATTTCGGGAGATCCCTTAGAAGAAATATGTACATTATGTGTGTTTTGAGTAGGGGTTGATGAGATGAGATGGTCAAATAAACAAAAAGAGATTATTTTATGGTAATGAAATACGTATGTACGTCGAGATGTCTCAGATCCGGATTAAATATTATACTATTTGTCATAGTACTCCATACAGAACACTCTCAAGATCAATACACTAATCAATCATATCTTGTATATATCCTGATATAATTAAAATTCATGACTTTTGTTAAATTATGATATATCCGCTTTTTTTGGTGTATCTGGAATTCAACCCTATATACGTACGTAAAAATTCGTTGTCTTTTTAGCATTTTTTGCGGCCGTACCGCATCAATCCATTAATAAAAATATATAAAAAAATATTGTGTATGTGAGACACTATACACAAGGATAATAGATAAAAATATGTGTATTGTGTCCTTTGAATCCTCGGTAATCATAATAATAATAATCATTGTCACTATATGTGGAGTACAAATTTAAATAACAATGAGGGAGATTTTTATTTTAAAGATATTTAAACGAGATGGCTGGTACAAACAAATTGTAGATTTTGGTTGATGCCCTTCGAGTACATTACTTTAGGCAAAATTGGAACCAAACTGCAGGGTGATATCTCGATAGTCCTCAAATTTTTTCCGTATCTGACTAATACACTAGAGATCTCCCTTACTAATATTTTTAGAAAAAATCGTAATTAGGCCGCATTTAATTTCTTTACGTGACTTAAATTTTATTTTGTTTTAGGTAGCAGACTCCACAAGTTCTATCAAGACGATATACACATTTATAATATATACAGTTTTATCTCATACACTGCTTCCTGAGTCGAGAAAATATTATAATTTTGTATTTTTCTGTACACTGATAAAACACCATCGCACGACTTCTTATCTAACTCAACCTTAACGTCCGGTTTCATATGTACAATGGTTCCGAGAAGTTTTGGGACAAAAAATAAATAATTTTGTAATTGATTACAATCGAAATATTGAGTCAGTATATTATAATAATTCTCATGGTGGTTTTTTTTTTAAATAATTATTACTAATTAATTACCACCGGACATGTGGTTTATATACCCAATAATTTATATTTTTTATTATTAATATAATAAAAAATATGGCGCCCGATACAGTATATTCATCCCACTATATAAGTAGCTTACTTTATATATGAAGGGAATATATTTTATATATATATTGGATGGGAGACCATGGCGACCAAATTTCAATTTGCGTAAGTAAGATGAGATGAGACGGCACATTAAAGGTTTCAAAATACTGCAGTTTTTTTTATTGATTGGGTTGCCATATATACGAAAAGGGTTTACTATATGTAATCAATTAATTAATTAAAGAACGTCATAGCGTATACGTATAAGGGGCCTCTCCAACTTTTTGTTAAATCTTAAATCTAAACATCATATGACATAAAATAAATACTTGAATGAAGAAGATGATTAAAAAATGTATATAAGGGTTGATTGGAAAATGGGGTTTGATTTGTAACAAGTGGAATTAAAAATCAACCCTTTTATAGAGATAACGAAGAAAAGACAAAATCGATATATCGCCTGTTTGTTTTGTAATTTAATTTTTGTGTAATTACAAAACGTAACCAGATTACTATTATTATATGTAGTCCGCTATCAAGATCACATTATTTTGTCGTAATTTTGTTTTGTGTGCGCGATCACGTTAAATGATCTCGATTTATTTACTATAAATTATTATACACAATGTCATGTCAATGTTGTTACTGCACGTATATTATGAGTCACCCGGTATACTTTCTTATCTTTTTTCATGTTGTGTAATTCCTTCCTTAAATATACCATGTATAAGAAAAGGATTAAATAATTTTTTATTATATATGTCATTGATTGAAAAATCAAAATTTATACAATCAAAAAATGAAAAAAACACCCCCGCTATGTTTTTTTTTATGTTTAATAAAAAATCAACCCTTCTAACTAAAATAAAATAAAAAAAATCTACCTTAATTTATTATTCTATTAAAATTATATATGCAAATTGTGTTGGATTTGATCAGGATTCTAAACAAAAATTTTTATTTATATGTAAGGCATCATTTTTGATGTAAGCCTCATGTATGCTGGAGTTTTTAATCCCTTTTTTGTGTACCATACGTATACACAAAATGGTGGATGTGTAATGGTGGTTCTTGATTAATTAAAAATCAAAATATTTATACCGCATCCATAATACAGACCAAAGATGTAAATTATATATATCTTTGTCTTGTCTAAAACATCATTCACCACAACAAAATATAATAATGTATACTGCAAATAAAAAACATAATAATTTTCTTTGTCCAAGTTTTTGAATAATAATTTTCTAGACATAAAGGTATAAACAATTTTGACAATTGATTGTTTTTAATTAGAATGGTCATTTTTTTTAGGATATGTACGTTTGAAAAGGATGTTGTATCTAGAGAATACAATTCGAGTGGTTTTATCATAATTTTTTGTTGGAGTTATTAAATATTGTCGGAGTGAAATTTTACAAATACTATTTTTCATATTTTCGGCAATACTCCTTCAAAGATTAACATGTTTGGGCATTAAGTTTGGTATTATTTAAAACTTGGGTGCATTTCTATTAAATATCTAAAAACAGAACGTAATTTGATATGATTATCGACGAGTTATAACTTTTTAAAAATATTCCGTTTTTTTATTTCCTATTAGATATTTTTTGTTTTGTGTGTAAATCAATTCAACTAACTTTATATGACATGATATGTGCGTGAATACGCAAATTTATAACCCTTTTATACTAATTTTAATATATATGTATGTGTATAAAGTGGGGAGTGATTAGTTGTTATGTAAAATAAATTAATAAACTATTATTATTATTTGATTATTTTCAGATATCAGCATTAGTTGAAGAAGTCTCCCGATTACGAAGTGCAATAACAGCGCTCCAAGAATCCCATCAATCCCAATTGAAACGGTTAGAAGATCGGATCGATGTGAAACGACAACATATAACAAGACTTGAATCCCGAATAGATAACCAAAGCGAGTACGACGATGTTAAAAAGGAGAATAGTATTTTGAGATCGGTAGACTTTTCATCGCCGCAATCGAGTGATACAAAACAATTTCAGGAGCTGCTGCTGGAACGTACAAAAGCACTTGCGGCCCAAACCGAAGCAATTAAATCGTCGAATTCAGATGGTAAGTCCCAAATTACTAATTTATTATTATGTTTTATTTCTAAATTATGATGATTGTTATAATATTTGGTTCCCGCAAAAGATTTAATTATTTTATTATAAGTTGTTGCTTCCAAAATTTGCATGACTCTAGTTGTTTATATACTTATTTGTTTATTTTTCATCTTCACCAAATTACAAAACTAAATTTAGTGTGAAAAATAAATTTAAACGAAAAAATTTCTATAGGCACGTCCACAACAAATACAACAACCACCACAATCAATCAAGATTGTCAACCCCAACAGCAACCGCAACAACAACAGCAACCAAAATTGATTGTAAAAAATTTAACATCAAATTCACCGTCACCCCAACCGATCGATATACCATCATCGTCATCATCATCGTCGATCATAAATTGTGTAACACCTTCGATTACACCAGTCCCGTTACCCATATTAACAGGGGCTGTAAATGAATCGGCCAAAATAAATTTAACCCCACAATCAAAATTATTAAATCAAGCTGCCCCACCGCCAAGTACCGGTGCTACGGGTAACTTACAAAATGTTGAACAATTTGGCTCATTTTTGGGCGAAGAGATCGTTAGTAATTGGCGTCGTGAAATAACTCGTGAACGCAATAATTCCTACAATCATCATAATTTACGTTTAAATCAATCAAATAATTGTAATAACCATAATAGTAATAACGACCATTTAAATTCACCTTTACTAGATGGTAATCATAGTTTAACTCATCCGGATAACGATAAATCGCGTAGTAGTCATCATGATGCATCGTCGCGTGCTTCGACCCCAATACTGATGTCGGGCGGCCAGGATGGTCGTTTGAGCGGTATTAGCGAAGAGAATATGCATTTAAATGGTTTAACGGCACTAAGTCAAATGTCCTTAAACCACCACCATCATCATTCACACCATCATCAGTTGCAACAGTATCACCATCAATTGAATCAACACCACCACCAGCAGCTACATCAAATGTCTAAAAGCCCTAGCGATGATAATCAGTCGAGCGGATTAGGTGGCCCATCGAATACGGGCGGTAGTTTAATACCGGGCCTCCCATTTCAATTCCAAGAACGTGGCCATTTTCGTTTCGCCGATGATTTGCAAATGCCACCTGGGTCAATGGTCGGTCGGCTTGGAGATTCTTTAATACCAAAAGGTGATCCAATGGAAGCACGGCTACAAGAAATGCTACGCTACAATATGGATAAATATTCAAATCAGAGTTTGGATACGCTGCATATATCGCGTCGCGTACGTGAACTTTTGTCTGTTCATAATATTGGACAGCGACTATTTGCCAAATATGTATTAGGATTGTCGCAGGGTACCGTTTCGGAATTGTTATCGAAACCGAAACCATGGGATAAATTAACGGAGAAGGGGCGCGATAGCTATCGTAAAATGCATGCATGGGGATGTGACGATAATGCGGTCATGTTGCTTAAATCGTTGATACCAAAGAAGGGTAAGTCGAGTAAATTTTATATATACATACTATATATATTATAAATAGGTTCCACGTAATATCTAGTACATAAAATATAGTGGAATGCTGGTATGGTGTTTATCGTATAGCAGACCTTGTCCCAATCTAAAAAAATATAAAATATGAATAGGTCCCACATACTATGAAATATGTTCCACACCTAAAATCAATAAATTTACGTTAATCCATCGTTTAGCTAATCATTAGACACGGTTCTTAGTAAAAAAAAATCTTTATTGTTAATTCATTTAAATGTATAAATCAAATTGATTTATCATTGCTAAAACACTTGTTCAATTTCGATCAAACAATACAAAAATATAATTTTTCTTCGTTTTCTCGTCTTCTTGTTGATGTCGTTGCGTTGACTTAAACTACAAACCAAAATTTCTATTTTCATCGATGGCATTAAAGGATTCAAAATCAATTTTTTCCGTTTTATGTTTTAGTTCAATCAACTTGAACACAAAATACTAATAATGTGTACAGTTTTGTTAATTTTCACCTGTTCACGTTCAATCATATATTATTTGAGGAAAATTATAATACGAGGGAATTTTTCTGTTATTTATAGAAAATTTGTTTGATATGTTAAGAAGACAATACCACAAACAACAAAAAATATTATAAGTTATATACGATATTAAATCATAATTTTTCATAACGTTTTGTGTATGTTATGATTATTGTAAATCATATAAATTAGTAATTCTGGAGCAAATCCAGAATTGTTGTCTATATAATTTAAAATCTCTCGTGTACGGATCTCCCTCGCGTACACACGGGGCAAAATATTATTTATTTAATAATTTTGACCTGGGCACATAAAATTTCTTGATTCATTGTGTGCAGCACCCAGCACATTATATACAGTCTTGAGTTTGAGGTTAGCAAACATTTTTGCGGTGCGCACAGATTTATTAATAATTTGGATCATTAGTGTGTATAAAAGAAGATGTGTCATTAACGACGTATAATTTTTATATCAAATCATGCAGTGTCGGCTGTAATTAAGTGTTTAGTCGTCTTAATTGAAAATTTTTTTTTATTGATTTTTTTTTTTTGTTAATTTTAGACTTGAGTAATTTGATATCATCGTGCACATCTTGATTCATCATCATAAAATATTTGTCTCATCCTTAAAATTTTCAATAATTTTTTTTTGTATTTTGATTTAATTAAATGACAATTATTTTATTTTATTTATTTCCAAATGTTTAAGAATATAAAATTAATTTATATATGTATATAAGACGACTTGGCTTGACATTTAATTTGGCGGCGGTCCAAAATTGAATAAAATTTTATTTTTTGTTTTATAATTCTTATTTTAAAAATAATAAATTTAATTTTATTATTTTGAAAATATTTATTTTTTTGTGTATAGAAGAAATCGAAAACACAATAAAATTAATCGAATTTATATTTCGACGACGACGATACAGCTGAACTCGTGTCGACTCGAACCTTTTGTGTGCTAACAACAACTACTCGAAATACATAGTTTATAATTAAATAATTAAATTTATCGTGCGAGCCAAAAAATTTTCTTGACCTTTTTTTTCTTACTTTGCTCGAGTATTTAACATGATAAATTCTAACCTTTTTGTGTGTTCGATGCGCGGCACATAGTGAATAGTGCACTCACACAAAATAAATTTTGTGTCGGTCGCAAAGGTTGTAACATTTAGCATATTTTCGCAGCGAGACGACAGATGTAACATTTTTGTTTTGCTTTAATTGAATTTTTGTGGTTTCGCTCTCTTGTGTGTAAAAAATGTATTTGATTGATTTTGGTAGGTTGATTTATTAGCATGGATGGATATGATAGATAATAGAATAAAATAGTAGTAAATAGTGGCGACGAAATCTTTTTTAAATAAATATTCTGGCAGGCTTTACGTATGTGACGGGGTATGGGCCAACAAATTTGCACAATGGTGGAAAGGTATTTGCTGGCATCGATTTCATGAAAATATTTTATTATTTGATTTTAATTTTCTGTCAAATTTTATTCTATTCGGCCAATATAATGAACAGTTGCAATGAAAATAGTTTTCGATTTCCTAATTAAATTTGGCTTTTTTATCAGGCGTCCATTATCTGGCGTCCAAATTTTCCATATATTCACTAACCAGTTTATGTGTTTACTTTATGGTATAAAGCTTCTCATCTCAAAATATTAATCAGATGCTTATTTTTTTCAACGGGCTAGGGGGAAATTCGATAATTTTCAAAATTATCTTCTCAGAACTGTCTAACTTGATCAAAACTTGAATTTTAAATTTAGAATAATATAATACAGTATGCCGTATGACAATCTGCAAATTTTCAAAATTTTGAAAACTTTCTCTTGTTAGAGCCTCCGCATATAATTCCTGACCGATGTTCAGTAAAGAGTAAAATTAGCGATACTTCTAAGCTTTAACGTTTAATCAAAAATCCGTATGGAATTGTATCTTCACATTTTTAAAATGAAAGAAATTGATACTGATACTTTCGAACATATACTTTGCTTTACTTTATTATTACATATCACAACACTTTTTATAGTTTATGAAAGTGTAGGCTTTACAATAAAAATTTAAAAAAAAATTTTAAATTTATGATTGGCCTACTGTGTACGATCGAACAAAATATTATTCACTAAAACAAATTTCATCTTTTGTTTTTACTTTCGTTAAAAGTATTATCTAGTAGTCTGTGTTTCCGCTAAAAGTAATTGTAGTAGATCGAATCTTTTTGTTTCGTTAAAAATTGCCCTTGGAGCCCATACTGATATTGGGTTAATTAAGTAACGACTATGGAACACTTAGAAAACGTCCAGGTTAGGTCTTTAAAATTCTAAAATCGGTAGCGACCAAAATCACAATTGAAAATTCCCCGAATTTTGAGTTACTATACTGGAAATTCTTTGAACCGAATTTTGAATTTTTTATAAGATCAAATATAATAGTTTTAAGCTTTTGACGGGTCCGTTTAAAATTATATTCGTTCAAATAGATAAACAAACTTGAAAATCGCGCTTATACCATTGTTCTTAAACATTTTTAAAACTTCAGATATTTAAATGGTTGATTTCGAATTTCGTAAATTTTTATAATAGTTTTAAATATTGCTAGACCCCAATTCAAATTTTGTTAGTTACGTTCTGATTTAGTAGTATTTTTGTAGTTGGAAATAATCCAACAGTAGCTTCTAGATTAAGTTTCTGATTGAGATCAGTTTGGTAAATAGGCCTGATACTGAAACTAAATTCCTTTGTGAAAAAGAAAGATGTTTGGATCAAAGTTTCCGTAATATGAGTGATTTTGGAAAACAATTTTTTAAGTTATATCAATTAATACAATTCGCAGGTGATGAATATTTTGGTAGCACTCCACTGAGAAGGAACTCACAGAACCCTACAATTTTTTAAAAAGCAAATCACCGGAATAGCAATTAAGTGAAAACAACAGTTTACTAAAAACAACAATCTACCGAAATAATTAATTAATTGAAAACGACAATTCATCGAAGACAACAATTCACCGAAAAACAATTCACAAAAATCGTCAATTCACCGAAACCGACAATTCATCGAAATTGACAATTCACAGAAAATGACAATTTATCGAAAAAAACAATCCACCAAAAACATTTCATTGAAATCGACAATTCATCGAAAACGACAATTTATCGAAAATCCATCATCAGTTTCTGTCGTTGCTTAAAACCCTATGTTCCTGATCGACAACTTCAATCATCAAATTGAGATCCAAATTTATCGGTAGAAAAATAAATCGTTCGTTCCACTAAAACTGACTATTTAAAAGACACTTCTGAAGCTGGAACGGAACTAGACTATTTCTTAGCCGATTATGATGAAATTCGTTATGTAGTATGGAAATGTGATTCCGGGAAGCTTTGTAGTTTGAAGTATTCCTTGATTCCCAAAGAATTGTTAGATATTATTCTTAGCCCAGAAAATAAATTAAAATTAAAATTCTATAAGTGCAGCCCAATAACAATTTAGTAACAATTGACTGAGTTAGGGTAACCAACAGAAAAATATTTGTTCTGGTAGATTTGTTTTCAATTTTTGTTGAACTTTCTTTCTCAATTAACCATATTTCATGAGGGATTATGAAATATTATTTCATAATCCCTCATGAAATATGGTTAATTGAGAATTAGAAAATTATTTTAGAATCACATTTTCATCCTACATTCTCTCTGCTTACCAGCACATTTAACAAAAGTTTCTGCAGTTCGTTACTGAAACCTCTTCTATAATCCACATCCGATTCACCTAGACTCCGCTTTACTAACGGAACAACCTGTTCAGCTGAGTTGAATGGCGAGCCATTACCTGTGACCCCTCATGCTTAAAACGAAGACTATAAATAGTTTTTCAAATTTGCCGATGACGTCAGACCCTTTTATTCCGCCGTAAATATCCACATCGACCCATATAGATGAGATTTTCTCTTCATTTTTGGCCAACGATCCGACCAACTTCTTCATTCGTACTAAATCCGGCACTCCACAACAGAACGATGACTTGGCGTCCCCAAATTACACAATAGGTTGCGTTTCAATTCATGTTTAGATACAAAAAAGGTGACGTTGTTGAATCTGTCGTTGGCACTGATCATTCGTTTTTAACATTCAAAATCTCTTTGCTTAGAATAACATCGGAAGATATTCGCCACGCAGATCAGGGAGTTCCCACTTCTCTCCTATTATTGTGGCAGACTCGCCGGAAGGCTTCCGGAACTACCTTTCTGATATTTTATCGAGTAATTGTACTCATATTGGTCCGTCACTAAAATTAAAGAGCGACCAAATTAAAATTTGGGGAGACAAATTGTAGAGCGATGCCCATTCAGACGCCATAATAGGCATAAACTTCCGATACAAATTTGCCAACCCTAAGAACGTCTTCAGCTGCGTGGCATTGGGTGGAATCGGGGCATTTTGAATGGCAATAATTTTAGCAGGACTATATGTAATACAATCACTCCCAATGACGTGGCCAAGATATTCAACTTTTCGTCTGAAAAACAATTTTTTTTAACGAGCACAGTATATACCTGGAACGACTCTAATCTAGATTGGCACCGGGGCTATCAGTATATCATCCAAATAACACACCGTCTTTGGAAATCCCCGCACTATTTCATCTATCAACTATTGAAAAATTGTCGAAGCACTTGAGATTTCGTAAGTCAATCTGGTGAGTAGATACAAGCCAAGGTGATTATTAATAATGAAACGCTCCATCGAGTCTTCGGCTGTTTAAACTTGCTGATAAGCACCAATAAAATTCAACACGGTAACACAACTACAATCATAAAGACCCTCACAATTCGGCTTGCCAAATTACTGTATTTTACCGGCACCAATACACCTGAATTAATGTGGTGAAAATATTTTCAAAGCCTTTGTTCCACAAAATGTTTATGCCGACACATAATTTTCCATTTAACTTTGTTATTTACACCAAACTAATTCCATCAACAGGCCAGAAAAATACAATTTTGATAAAAATATTTTTCTAAATTCTCTATTCCCACGGAAAGTCAGAATAGTTTCATTGGAAACTACCTATTTAGTATTAGTAAAAAAATTCGCCTCATCTGGGGAAGTTTCTCGCCAGTTTAGACGTTTTTCTATAAAGAACTGTTATTTGACCAAGCCAACCTAATTTTGCAAGTATATATTTAAAATTAAAATAATATTTTTCAAAAATATTAAACTTCTATACAATTCTAATTTACAATATTTTGACCACTCTAGGGATGCACCTCGCGCAGTCCTAATTTTCCAGATGTATGGAGGGATAAATATCCCTGAAAAAACTATCTTAACTTTGCTAATACATAATTTTAAATGAGAATAAAAATTTAGGACTTCGTTTTTAATATTTGACCTCATTTCAGGGATGCACCCCTGTTTTATAATCCTTAAGTCACAAACACGAAATTTCCAATGAAACTTCAAAAAATTTAACAGGTCTTTAATCCTAAACATCTAGGATTACAAAGCCCAAATTTATCCAGGCTGCAGCCCCTGGTTATAATATTACTCTCATATAATAATACCAATTTATAAAATACTAGCGACAAACCACCAAATTTCTGACAAACTTCCTATTTTTTATATATTTTCAGACGCAATTGATAGAATTAACGAGTTTGCCAATGTTAACAACACAATATTTAGTAAGTTGATTTGATAAAAACCAAACAAAAAATTATATAAACATTTTTTCCCATAAAATAAAAAGGTTGGTTTCCAATCACTACATACCCTATATATTATATCGTCGTATTAAATAAATATCAATACACAAAAATTTGTTTCCAATGAATAGAGGACACAAAAATTGATATAATTGAATAAATATTTTTTCCTATATAGATCTAGATATATATAGATAGACAAGATTCGAGATTTATCCAGACATTTTATCGGAAATCCTGATTTTTTATTTTTTTATACTCTTATATCCACAAACAGAGAAAATATGAAAAATTGATAGTCAAATATTTAATACGAAAAGACAATATGACAATTAATATTATTGAAAAAGAATTTTTTCTAATAAATAATATTTTTGGGCGCCCAAAGTGGGGCCCCAATACAATATAATTTATTAGTTTAATATTGATTGAAAATGTATATTGCACACAAAATATTTTATAAGACAATTGATTTATTATCTAACAATGTACCAATACGGGTATTCAAATAAATGGATATCATCCCCCAATCGTTTATATTCAGCCGCTATATATAATTACCAGTATATGAGGGTCGATACCATAATCATCACTCACCGCGTGGCAAACGAAATATTATAACCTCAATTATTAAGAAAAAATTAAACAAACAAATTAAATCTTTGTCTTTAAAATTGCGTTGGTGCACACATATCACAATAATAATAATTGTCAACGTTTACAAAAAAAATATAAAAATTGGAACAAAAATGTAAACCTTGATGATGGTTTGATATACACAAAATCGATTTATTTAAATTTTTTGTATTTTACCTTTATATGTATGTTATGTCAAAAACCAAAACTTTTTTAATTAGCATAAAGTTTTTCTTTTGTTATTTTGAAAAAAAAAAATTTTGTGCTGCCAAAAAAAAATATATATCAATTTTCAATTAATTTTTATGATGAATATTTATATGTGGATGCGATGAAAATGAGGGTCGTCAGTGCTTGTTCCGTTGTTACGGGATGATGATATATGGATGATGATGAGATGATATTTAGGTGGATATGATATATAAGAAAATTTTTAAGTTTTTTCATTTTATGCATGATTGACATTTTAATTTATGTTATATATAAGGGATGAATTGACAGTGTTCATTAAACTTTGTATTTTTGTACACGCATATCGTACACGTATTAATGAATTAGTCTGTCTGTCTGTCAGATGATAAAATATATATTTTAGTATAAATCACGATTTAATACCGATTACCCTAGTTATAAATACGTTGATTGACATAAACTAATAATATTTTGCGTGCAACATGATGCGCGCAACATCGAGATGTTGCACTGTCAATTTAATCATATTTCCGCCTACGATTTTTAATGCAATTCGTCTATCTACTCGAAACGATGATTTTGCTCCATTTAAATTTAATGAGGCAAATTGTTATTACTTATTACAACTTCATGAAGAAATTATTCTTTTTTCGTTCATGTCAAGAATTCTAAAAATAATAAATAAATTTTTGTGTGAGGCGCGCGGCACACGAGTATATTGAGTATGATGATGGGTTTTCGATTGTTCTATACTATGTAGAGCGCGCTATGTTATTATTATTTATTGGAGGGGTTAATAATTTGTGATTGGTGGTGATACATGAATTTAATCGATTAATATTAGTTTTGTTTATTGTTTCTTATAAATAATAATGTTTTTAAAAAAGTTTCATTATATATATTTGGAATCGATTAAACTTACAACACGTCTAGCAACCATTTATAATCAAAAAAATTAGAAAAACAATAGGTTCCACATCACAATTTGTAATCAAACTGTATATATGTGCTCAGTATAAAGTATTCTGTATCTAAATAACTAGCGGTATCGATTCCACACATAAAATCAACAAGTTCCACAAATAGGTTCCACACAAAAAAAATATATTATTTGCTGCAAAATTTTATATAACTTATCAGTAAACAACAATCAACATCGTTTATGCATGCATAAAAGACTTGGGAGATAATTAAAATATTAAGCAAAAAATTCAATTAAACATTTTATATTCATCTCTCTTATAAATACACACATACTTAATATTATGATCATCTTGATCTTCAAAATATGCTTTATACACAATAAAATGAATTGAATTGAATTACCATGAACTTGAGTCTAAGAATTTTTATTTTTATATTTATTGACATGTGTGGAGGATATACGGTCTTAAGAAATTCTATCACGCGATCATCATCATCATCTATCATCTTTAATATAATTTATATTTATATACGATATGAGAATATAGCATTATATATATTATATAAAAAATATATATAAATCGAAAAGTTTTGTATTTATTAAAAAGTCAATTAAAAATCTGCAAATGATGATGTGCTAAAGTTTCCAATTTATAATTAGATTGAACGATTGGAAATGGAAATATGAGAGAATTTAATTATAAAAATATTTTTCTTCACTAAAATATTTGTTGTTTTTTGTTTTTTTTTTTGTTAATTGGAATTCGACTTTACAGGGTTAATCTAGATCAACCCAATTTACTGTGTTTTTATATGTATTTATACAAAATGTATACTGACCAATCGCTATAATCAATCAACCAACCAATCGCGAAATATTTTTTTTCTTCGCGGTATTTTCTTTATGTCTTAATATTTTTTTTTCTCTGTGTTTATAAAACTTGAATCGATATACCCTAAAACGAAGTTGAAATAACAAAAAATTTATTACTTCTGATTTCCATTTTATTGTTATTATTATTTTGTTGTAATCAACCACTTTTAATCAAAAATACAGAAAAAAATTTATCGTCAATAATAAAATAAAATAAAATTTTTTATTTTATGTTACGATTTTGGTGTACACAAAAAAAATCCCGCAACCCTAACATTCGGTTTGGTAATTAATAAAAAATATAATAAAAACAAAAATCACAATAATTCGGTGTGAGGTGGCGGATGGCGGGCTCCCCATCGACTTTTTTCTATAAACATACTCAATTGGAAATTATGTACATAAGACGATATCCTTTTTTGATCGAAGAAAATATTATTATTGCATGCAAATAAATTGGTTAGCACGCGATGATTATTATTTTTTTAACCCCATACCACCCCAAATCGACCCCCTATTAAATTAGTGGTGATTTTATTTTGGTTTAAACCCTAACCCACCAAAAAAAAAAACGATTTTCATATATCGTACATATATTACATGTATAATCTAATTGTCAAGATGAAAGGGTTATACGTGTATATTTCATGCAATATACAGACATGATAATTATCAATCGTAAATCGATTAAACAAAAATATACCGAATTCCTTATTTCTTAGAATTTGTTTGAATCCCTTTTTGTGTTCTTTAATTTTTATTACTCTTCGATTTTAACACTTTTTATTGTATTGTAAAATATTTTATTTATATTATTTAAGATGATTGATCAAAAGATCATCCGATCGCGCCAACAACAATAACAAATTCGGGTAAAAATTAGGTTTATGTTATTTTGAAATTGGGGCAATCGAATATTACGATTATTATTGATAAGAAAACTGAATACAAAAAAAAAAAATTAAAATGTTGCCCAAAAAATATTTATGATGCGCTGGCGGTCATAAGATCACACGATCATATAAGATTATTTGGTAGACAAGAGTAAAATTGTATTCTAATACGATTTGTATTGTATACATTCAAAAATAAGTTCCAAATCTAAATGAGAAATAAATGGATTCCACACTTTTAAAAAACCCAACGAAAATATTTTTGTCATAGTACAGAATCTTTCTAACCGTTACAGATAAAATAGATGCGGGCATATCACAGTACGGGGGCCGACCTGAAAACGATATAACCGACGAACGAATCCAGCATATATTGGGAGAGGCTGCAAGCCTAATGAAAACACCATTGAACAGTGGCGGTGGAATTAATTTGCCAATGAATTCACAATCCCAGCCACCAATACTACAACCAAATAATATTCAAACAACACAATCATCGGCCTCGACCACATCATCATCAAATTTATCGTCGGCAGGTGGTGTCAATTGTCTCAATGCAATGTCTCAGTTACCGCAGCAGCCGATTAAAACAGAAGAAATTATTAGTAATGACGAGGATTCAAAATCACCGCCACCAAATCATTGTGATTCACCGTTTTTTCCACTGAGTGCTAAAGACGCGATGCTACGAAACAAAGTGAAAAAATACGATAACGATGATATATCGCAAGAGAAGGTTACTCGTATTTATCATGAAGAGTTGGCCAAATTGATGAGTCGAGCACCACCAAAGTAAGTCACCTTTTTCCGGTTGTAATAAAATAAATAAAATAATTGGTATATTTTTTGCAGTCTTTTGTTCCCGCATTTTTTCAGTGGTGGGGCGGCTGCGGCCGCAGCAGCCGCAGCGACTTTATCCAACAACTGTCAAAACAGTAATGGTGGAAATAGCCAAAATAATATTCTGCCATCGACGTCGCCGATGCCCGATGATAATATACGATTGGCACTTGAGGCATATCATCGTGAATTAGCCAAAATTCAGGCGGGTGGTGTTAATCTACCAAATTTTCCAAATTTTCCTAATCTTCCCGGATTATTGGCGCTACAGCAGCACGCTCTGAACGGGGCACAAGACTTATCACTACCCAAAGAAAAACAAATGAAAATCAATGGATCCTCGCAATCAATGATGTCGATTGATTGTGAATCGAGTAAGGATATGGATGAATCGCAGTCGGGACGACAATCGGGTTCGGCATTTAGTTTAGTGCGACCAAAAAATGAATCAACACCAACGACAACCGCATCGTCGGCGCCAAGTCCGATCGGGAATTCAATCCTTCCGCCGGCCATAACGCCAACAGATGATTTAGCAGCTAGTCCCCTCCAAAGAATGGCATCGATAACAAATTCGTTGATTACGCAGCCACCGGTAACACCGCATCATTCGACACCGCAGCGTCCACTGAAGGCGGTGTTGCCTCCAATCACCCAACAACAATTCGATATGTTTAATAATTTAAATACCGAGGATATCGTGCGCCGTGTTAAGGAAGCCCTTTCACAGTATTCAATAAGTCAGCGACTTTTTGGTGAATCTGTGCTCGGTTTGTCACAGGGATCCGTTAGTGATTTACTTGCCCGTCCAAAGCCTTGGCACATGCTTACGCAAAAGGGCCGAGAACCATTTATTCGAATGAAAATGTTTTTGGAGGATGATAATGCGGTACACAAATTGGTCGCCAGCCAATATAAAATTGCGCCCGAAAAACTTATGCGAACGGGTAGCTACAGTGGCAGCCCGCAAATTCCATCCGCTATCTCAAAATCAATGCCGATGATGCCAAAACTCATGGGCGAGCAGCTATCCAAAATGCAAGAAGAACAGCAGCACCGGATGCTACAACAATTACAGCAAGCTTCTCCGATGGTGTCGCATATACCAACGTCACAACCGCAGACTATGTTATTAACACCACCCGGACTCCCGCCTCATCATGCCATTGTACTCTCATCACAAGAGAAAGCCAAACAACAAGCGCAGGCTGCAGCGGCGGCGGCCCAACAAGCCCAGCAGCTTCAACAGCAACAAGCTCAACAGGCAGCACAACAAAATATGCCAATGCCAATTCACTCACCGCAGCAACAACCAAACAATCCGATGCGGAACATGAACCAACACATGTCACCAACGGTATATGAAATGGCCGCCCTAACACAAGACTTAGATACACAAGTGATTACGACTAAAATTAAAGAGGCTTTGCTCGCCAATAATATTGGCCAAAAGGTAGGTCGCACATTTTGCGGATTATGCTGTAAAAAATTCTTTACATGTTTTTGTTTTTATCTATTTACAGATATTTGGTGAGGCGGTGCTTGGCCTATCCCAAGGATCAGTATCTGAATTACTCTCAAAACCTAAACCTTGGCATATGTTGAGTATAAAAGGACGAGAACCATTTATTCGAATGCAGCTTTGGTTGGCCGATACCAACAATGTAGAACGGCTACAAGTACTGAAAAATGAGAGACGTGAGGCTAATAAGCGACGAAGGTCTACGGGACCAGGCGCACAGGATAACAGTTCGGACACAAGTAGCAATGATACATCAGAATTTTATCATTCGAATTCGCCGGGACCAGCATCGGTTGGCTCGGCTTCGACTGGGCCTCCGAATAAAAAACAACGAGTGCTATTCTCCGAGGAACAAAAGGAGGCACTCCGACTAGCGTTTCAATTGGATCCGTATCCAAATGTTGCGACAATCGAATTTCTTGCCAATGAACTAGGATTATCGACCCGTACGATAACAAACTGGTTCCATAATCATCGTATGCGTTTGAAGCAACAAGTACCGCATGGTCAGCCGAGTGAACCGGTACCATCACGAGACAGTGTTTCTGGCCAGCCATTCGACCAAAACCAATTCCGTGCGCTGCTACATCAGCGACTTATGGAATTACAAAAGGAGCGAATGGGAATTAGTGGTGTGCCACTACCATACGCCCCATATTTTGCAGCTAATCCAAATTTGGCAGCGCTTATACAACGCGGTCTAATACCGGGTGGTGACGCAGCTAGCTTCGCAGCTCTTAGTAACGCATTTAAACAGGAACAAATGAACGGGCTTGATTTATCGGTGAAACGTGACGGGGACGATGATTTTGATGAGCACGACGACGAAGACAACGAGGATCATAGTCGACTTTCGGATAACGAATCGATCGATGATTCATTGGAACATTTAAAAAATGATACGAGTAAAAATTTACCACCAATGTCGGCCACGTCCCTAACTGCCTCCATGGTTCGTAGCTCCAGGCGAAAACCGGCCGCACCACAGTGGGTTAATCCCGTGTGGCAAGATGATAAATTAGCAGCGGGCAGTGCCGCCGGCACAGATGGTAACGCTTCCAAATCAAAATCCGATGAAGTCATAATTAATGGTGTATGCGTAATGCAACAGGCAGCCGATTTTAGTCGACTCAACGATAATACATTACGTATTGAGCCATCTTCCTTTAACGACGATGACGACGATGATGCTCGTGATAAATCAGCCCCGATCATAAAAACCGAAAAAATCACGTCAGTTGATCGTGAGCACGACGATTGTGATGAGGTCGATGACGATGACGTTGAGGCAAACGATTTAACTAATGTAAATGATAATAACAATAATAATGATAGTAACGATGATAATAAATCGAACAATAACAATAATAATGATAGTTTAGTAGATGAAACAACAAAAACGATTAAAACAGAACTAAATGATACAACAGACGCGGATCGATGGGACTATTAAAATATTTAAAAATAATTTATAATTATAAAAAAGTGCAATCTATTGTTTACAAAATAAATAAAATTAAATTTTTTGTGATTAATTTAAATTAAATTAAAAAAAAAGAAAAATTATTTAATAAAGACATTTTAAAGACATTAAAATTTAATATATTTTATATATACAGTGCGCGAAGTCAAAGTCCATCCATAAATGTTTTAAAAACGCACGCGGTCTGTTGTTTGCCACCCAAAATTATTTGTTTGGACAAAGTGGCCGTCCCTTTTATTTTTAAGCCTCCTCGCCCCCCCCCCCCCCCCCTAAAAAAATAAAATTAAAAAAGACATTTGTGAATAAATAAATTTAATAAAAAAAATACCAAATAAAATTAATTTAAATAGCTGTAATTATACATATATTTTTAATAATTAAATAAATAACCAAAAAATTAAAAAAAAATGTGTCGAAAATTTATTAATTTCAATTAATTATTTTATTTTTTATTAATTTTTAAAAAAAAATCCTCTTTATAAACATAAATCTATAAATATATTTTATTTTATTGTTTTATTAATTAATTACATTTTAAATCTGTAAATATTTGAATAAATTAATTTTCGACTGTAAATTAAAATTATTTTTATCCCACACGCATATCGAACTAAATATATTATTAATTATATATAATTAATTAAATAATTAAATATTCCACCCAATATCTTGTATAAAAGAAATATATAAAATTGAAAAAAATCAAAAAAATTACAAATTAATAAAGGAACCGAAATCCTTGCATTTAATAAAAGTAAAAAAAACATTAAATTATATTAAAAATAAATAAAAATGAAAATTTGTAAATTAAATTTAACAAGACAAAAAATATATATATAAAATAAAAATAAAATGAAATAGATAGAATTTTTATTTTAAAAATTAAAATAATAATAATATAATTAATAATAATTAGATAGATACATTAAATAGAAAATAATTAATAATTATTTTGAGGTTAGATTTCCTCGTTATTATTATATATGAATATAATAAAATAAATAATATATCAATTTTATTTGTACAAAATAAATTTACGTACTCAAAATTTTTTTTTTAATTATTTTTAAATATTTAATTATTTTAATTATTAATTATCCTCTCCTCAGAACACTTTGCAATATATATATATATAAATTTATAAAATTATTATAAAAAAATTTAAAAGTCAATCAATTTATAAAATATTATTATATTATTATTATTACTATTTTTTATTAATTAATTTTATTTTATTTCGTTTTTTTAATGATTCGTGTACATAAATAAATATATATATATATAAATATTATATAAATAAATAAACAATTTTAATATACATAATTATATTATATTATTATTATAATTATTATTATTATTATTCATTCATATCAAAAAAATAAATAAAGTAAATTAAAAAAATAATAAAAATAAATTAAATTAAATTTAAATAAAAAAAAACAACAACAAAATAAATAATTAAACTTTTAAGTAATAAATATTTAAAACAAAATATATAATTAAATTTAAATAAAATATTATTATTAATTATTGAATTATTATTATTATTATTATTATTATTAATATATTATTGAATTAATTAATTTAAATTAAAAACAAAAACAATATAAATTAAAAATTTAAAAACAAAACCAACAAAAAAAAACAAATATCGTCTTCTTTAAGAATTTCTAAAAACTTAAAAAAAGTGAATAAAAAATTTAAAAAAAAACAAAAAAAAAATTAAATTAAAAAAATGAGTAAAAATAAAAATTATCTGTATAATTATAAAAAAAAAGTTTTTAATTTTTTTCTGGTCTTCCTCGCATCTCTGGTTAAGCACAGCCACTATGGGCCTACCAGACAGCTTCTACAGAAGTCATTATGTTCTAGACCCGACCTTCGTGAGAATTAATCATCGTTTATTCAATACCAGGTTACGAAATTTCGGTTATTGCGGGATTCAAGGTCGACCTCTCATTTGCCGAGGCCTTTGTCCCTTTTCGGAGCTTGCACGATGTACGTGCAATATGCCTCCCTATCCTTACCGATTCAGATCACAAACGGAGACTCAAGGTGTCCCTGGGCGGCCGAGTGACCAAGTTGATTTTCCATCTATTTGATTGTCACCTGGTGGCAATCGAAGATATTATATTATGTTCCAACGAAGCTAGGGCCCTCCTAAAATACAATCCCTTAGTTTGGTATAAACCGCAGTATCAAAAATGAAATTGAGGTATTTAATTTTAGTTCATCTCCGCTTTTCCAGAGTTCAAGGTCATCCGCTATAATTTTAATATTATTAGGACACTACTGCAATTCAGGTCCTCTATTGTCCCTGAGGTCTTAAAATTTTCGAGAGATCATATTCATACCAAAATTTTCTTATATGTGCGCCAGTTAGTTCTTTTATTGTTCTTAAAGGCCTTTGGGGTAGTAGGGATAATGAACGAATCTTCTTCGATCCTACCCAAACCTTGACTAAATGTATTGACGAAAGTGTCAGCAGCTAGAGCCACTTCAAACACTTTTCACCAATTATTCAACAAAATTGTTGTAGTTTGCAATTAGCAATCGCCCTAATCGGACGCGTTTTTTAAATTGTCATATAACTGCAATAATTTTTGTTTTTCCTGACTGATCAATGGTAACTATTTTCTTTTTTCTGTTTTAAATTTTTAAAATTGAGCTGTTTAACTGGTGCGGTGCAAACGGTGCATAAAAATATCGAAAACAAATTTGAGTTCTATTAAGTGTGCGTGTATGGTCGTAAAATTAATGTTTAAAAATTAAAACAACTGGAACAGTGAAATGTCGGTACAAAAAAAATGTGTTGAGTTCCTCATCATCATTGTAGACGAATAGTTTCTTACGTGTAAAGGCCTATATGGATCGCGAGAAGGAGGTTCCGCTGGATAACCTGGGGGAACGGATCCGAGAAGCAGGTCAAAGAGGGGTAGATGTTATCCTTGGATGTGATGCAAACCCAACTTATGTTGTTAAAAATCGACACGAGGTTTTAGATGTGTCCTATGCATCAGAAACAATGATCAAGGGGTAGAGAGTGGCGAGGGAGCACTCATTCTCTGATCCCCGATATGTAACATATAACCTCAACGTTAAACCTGTTATCCGGAAAGCCTGAGTTGGTAACCTATCGGAGAGCGTGTAACCTTTAATAAAGCCAGGAATACAAGGGAGTTTCTGGATCTGAGCTTCTATAAATAGGACCTAAGAAAGTACAAAAAAGAGTTGAGGAAGGCACTAGGTAGGTCTTGAAGGTATTTTCTGTTGTAGAGTAGGGGAGGTCTCTAAGACTTCTCGCATTAGGAAAATTCTATCTACTAACCCAGCCAGTCCTAAATAACTAAGACCGGACGAGTCATGCATGGACAGCTTCAAGTATGGAATCATTGGAGCTTCTCATGGAGACCCATTTTCCGGAAAGATTTGATGACACGATGGAGCCTGGAGCTCATCGAAGAACATCTTTAATAGTGTGCGCTGAATGCTTTTAAGCCTTATAAATCGGCGGGCCCAGATTGGATTATACAAGCAATGTTCCAAAGGAACTAGACAGTCATCCTCCCCTGGCTGGAGGTTATCTTCGGGGGATGTCTGAAACTGGTCTATATTCCTAAGAAATGGAAGGAGGTCAAACTAGACTTTATCTCTAAGCCCTGTGGCCTGTAACTCTATCTTCCTTTCTGTTCAAAACCTTGGAAAGACTGGTAGATGTAGTTATTCGCACAAAAATTGAGCAGTGTCGCAGCATACGTACTGTGAGGGAAAGTCGGTAGACACAGTTTTGCACTATCTAGTAGCATGTCTAGACATTGAGGGTGCCTATAATAATGTAAAACGGGAGGCGATCGAGGAAGAATTGTCATTTTTGAAGGTGTACTGTCCTATAAGTAGGTTGATAAACCAGTGGTAAGCAGAATTATTACCTCGGATCTGGGGGAGTCCACCATTAAAAGACGAGTGTTTAGGGCAACCCCGCAGGGTGGTGTAATGTCCCCCTTTCTTTGGAGTGTAGTGATGAATGGATTGCTGTTGAAACTGAAGAGAGAAGGGACAGGGATGGTAGCGTATGCAGATGATGTAGCGATAGCTGTCTCAGGCAAATATCTGAATACGATTAGGGATATTACGCAGAATGCACTCCTGATGGTTACGAAATGGGCCAACAAATGTGGATTAGGGGTCAATCGTTCCAAGACGGAGCTGGTACTATTTACTAATAAATACAAAATCCCGGTAGTTTGCCCTCCTACCATGAACAGCATTAGACTGGTTTTTGCAGACAGAGCAAGATTTTTGGGCATAATCTTGGCATCTGGAAGCCTAACACTATGGAAAGGGTAAATAAGGCTAATGTGGCTATTTACTCGTGTAGGAACGCCATAGGTAAGAGATGGGGTTTGAAACCAGAGCTCGTTACGCTGGCTTTATACCGCAGTGGTCAGACTACTGCTGATGGTGGCCAGCGTAAGGTGGCCAGCTTTGGTTAAGGTAACATATATAGGGATGATGGAGAAGGTGCAGAGAACGGCGTGCATGCTAATAAGCGAGGCGCTTAGGACAACACCTACACGCGCTTTTGAGGTTATGGTCCACCTTATTCCAATCGAATTTTTTGGTAAGCAGATGGCGGCCAATGTGGCTACAAGACTCTCGGCTGTCTCTCAGTGGAAGTGTCTTCAGGCGCGGCACTCGGCGATAGTTAGATTATATTAAACCACCGTTGTGCTTCGATAAAGGTTTCCGTGCCATCTGTCCTTCGAAGGAGGAACGGATCAATACTGGAAAACGAGGCAGTGCAATTTTTCACGGACGACTCTAAGCTAGACGGAAGGGTAGGAGTTGGAGTCTTCTGTGAGAAGCTTAATGTTAATATATATGTTCGTCTCCCTGACTACTGCAGCGTGTACCAGGCGATCGGGGACGACGTGACATGGTTGAAGTATAACGTGGTATGTGGACAGTCAGATCGCGGTCAGATCACTAGAGGCGGTTTGCTTGAAGTCACGAGTGGCGCTGATTGTCGATATGCTAGGTCCCTGGCTGCTGGGTCAACTAGCTAGGTATGGTACAACTCTCCAGATGCAGCCGGAAAGAACAAGTCTGGGGAGACTTATAGCAGCGCTCAAATTTGCGCTCAGCTAAAAGGCAATCGACAAATCAGAGGTGGACTAACACTCTCACGTGCATAGTAAGGAAGCAGGTTTCCAAGGCAATAGTATCCCTGGGAAAACGAGAGGTACGATTGGTCGTAGGGATACTGACAGGACACAGCCAGACGAATGACTTTTGTAGAAGTTATATGGACAAAGAGGAAGAAGGGACTTTAGATCATTTCCTATGTTCATGCATGGCACTATCAGACAGAAGGCATTAGTACTTGGGTGTGTACGGTATGGACATCCTTTTGGAACTCGCGAGCTGTGGACTGCGAGATATTTTACACTATACACTATAGGATCCTGGGAATCGCAATGGGCCACTATTGGCTCAAGTATGCGATAGTAGCCACTCCAACCTAATCTAACCTAACCTACTTGTAAATGATTCATGTGTGATAAAGTCATTTGTTACAACTGTGCAACATCAAAAGCCAAAAAGCTTATGACAAAATTTTCTAATGCCATCAAGAAGGCAATGAAATTTATATATCACGGATTGCCGGATCTTTGAACAAGAAAACTCATATATTGGGCGAGGCTTCTAATGAAACTGACAACTGTAGAGTAACACAACACAATCAACTGCCTCTTCGATGTATTTTATACATTCTGATATCCGTCTGCATCGAAGACCACTGACCCGCTACCTCAAACATCAAATTCGTTTTCAACAAAAAACCACATTAACATCAATCGTATCGCCAACTGAGTCATCGCATACCAACATCAGTACCAACATCAGCAGCCTCACTTAACTCTCCGTTAGCACATTATGAAATAAAAGCTGTAGAACCGAGACGATGGCTCTTTCACAGTAGAATTGCAGATTATGTGACGAAAGAAAAATTCAAAAATTCGAACGATATACAAATAAAAATGAAACTGGACTTATGTAAAATTTCACGCATAAGAAACAGGTCGTATTTATGACTATACATCATTTCGTGTCAGTTTACCAGCAAATCCATTTTCAACTGCATTGCATTCCACGTTGTGGCCATCTGGACTACAATCAACAACCTTTCTTAACCTCAGCACAACAAATTTACCTATAAAGCCAAAAATCACATTGAATCCTAAACTAAGAGATAAACTTGGTAGAAATGCCAAACATTACATCATTAAACAAATCTTCAATATACCAACGGAAGGTAAATAGAAGGCCTTTCTAAAGCATCCAGTTTTTACAACTTTGTAATAAAATCAAAGTACTTGATCTATGTCATTTGCGAGACCAACTTCAATCCAGGAATCTGCAGTACGGAATTTTTTGAACAAGACTATGCCGTATATAGACGTGATCGCTCTTCAGCTACCAGTAAGAAAAAATCAAGAAGCGGTGTACTTAGGGTGGCCAGACGTATCCCTTTCTGGGGTATTACACCCCTTTTCTCACAACCAATTTGCAAAATACCCTCATTAAAAATATGAAATGGGGTCAAGAAAATTGTTTACCCCCTTTTGTACATTTAAATTTACGAAGCATTTAAAATTGATCAATCAGTTCTCTTGACCGCTCCGAACGATACGCGACATTAAATAAATTTTTGACAACTGCGACTTTGTTATCCGCAATACAAAGATTTGATACGTAATGTTATGACTTAAGCTTGACATTGCTTCTAACTAATGAATGGAAGTGTAAAATGTCATACAAGACAAAACGTATCTTTTGTCGCTTAGTAAAAATAATTGTTCATTTATGTTATGGCCAACATTCGATCCTCCTCCATCTCGAATATACGCTAATCCAACATTTGAACACTACACTACATTGACTAGAACCAACCAAATCATTTTAAGATTCACAGTATCTGACTCTCATGAAGCAAAACCCTGTATACAACATTTTCATACCGACCTCGATACTCCTGATATCGCATTGCTTTCTTTGTTCTCCCCAGTTAGGGAGAAAACGTCACACAATCTCAAACCGAAGTAATCGGCTCATTCCAAAAATAAAACGAGAACGTATACGAATTTTGATGAAACCTTTTTTATAAAAAATATTCACTTCCGATTAAATTCCAGAAAAATGTACTGGACCAATTATGATGTCAAGTCAATTTAGGATCCGCCTGTCCTCTTCGTAAATCCCATAGAATACAAAACATTAAAGTTCCTACGAAATCGTATCACAACAAAAACAGAAAATCAACAGGAACCATTTCTCTTCCAAATGCAATCCAGAACATTTCCGCGCCTACCAGGCGTTTTGCAAATCCTGCATCTCCCAAAACATATGCACACAAGAACAAGCTCTCACAAAAATAGGTTCCTATCTAAATTAGTCATTTGCGGCAAATGATCAGGACCACCCTTGGTAGAACTTCAACTTTGACTCTCACGCAAATGCTGTACCAAAATACTGCCAAAAACGAAAAAGCTCCGAAAGAAGTTACCACCTCCCCAACCTAACAAAGACCTCCAATTATGAAGTTATATCCAGAGCAGACAACCCTCAATCCACCTGAGACGCAGAGCGGCTGAACTATGGCAAAATAACAGTTTAATACCAAAATCGTTACTTCCGCGTAAATTTTGGAAAATGATCCTGACCAGCCTTATTACATATCCAATCCAAATTCCTTCCGCTCGCAAACGATTCATCGCAGATGACACGTTCCAAAATAATTGAAAAAACATCAAAAAACGAGAAAGCGTAAGCCAAGATAAGATAAGATAAGCTGCCACATCCGATGGACGATCTCCACCAAAATTCCGCTTGGATCCCTCAACACATGAAAAATAAGCTTCACAAATAATTGCGATAAACTGGGATGTCGTTTGTTACTCTTTGACCATGGGAATGGTGACCTGTGGTTTATTGATCGTTGAGTCTATCTCCCGTAATAATTGAGATGATTTTTTGTCACCGGTTCAGTTTCATTTTTGCCGATTTACTTAATCTTTCGATAATTGTAGCCTTTAATGTATCATATTTGTTGTTGGTGGTTTAAGTATTTGATTACGAATGCACTTCACCATTTGAGGATCAAGTGCCGCGATCAAATGACCGTATTTAGTGGGATCAGAAGTGATACCCCCTACTATAAATTGTCCTTCAAGTTGAGTAAACCATATTTCAGGGTCTTCTCGATTGAAGTGTGCATATTTAGTAGATATACATTTGATGTAACATCAACATTGTAATCGATTTCGTGGCCACTACTTGAGTCAGATATTGCGGTGTTTCAACGATGTCATAAATTTGTCAAATGAATTCAATAAAATAACACGGTAAATACAAAAACGTGTGCCCAGAAATATTACGCTGAATGGATGAAAAAATGCCAGTAAAATAAGGTAATTTTGAGATAACCAATACGACCGATGTGAAACTGGCCCGGAAAGTAACCCGAAAAAAAAATTGTGTCTTTGCTTGTCTTTGCAGAAGAAAAAAAAATAACAAAACATTTTCCTATGTAGCGGTTTTCACAATAATTGACTGATACTTCAGTCACTGTCAAGAATTACTGTAGACCATTTGGAATCTAAACAATGTAGCCCCATTTCTGTACGAGGTGGAAAAAAGGTTCGTTTCAGTCTCAGTATGAAGTGATTCCAACAAAAAATATACTAAGAAATTTTCTTTCTGTGGCGGTTGTCACAAGGATTGCCTGAGACTTCTACTACCATCGAAAGATGGTGTAGGCCATCTGGAATCCATAAAATGTAGCCCTATTGCTGTACGAGGTGGAAAAAAGGTTCGTGTCAGTCTCAGTAAGTAACGATTTTCAACAGAAAATTTACTAAGAAATTTTCTTCTGTGGCGATTGTCACAGGGATTGCCTGAGACTTCTGCTACCATCAAGGATTAGTGTAGGCCATTTGGAAACCATATAATGTAGCCCTATTGCTGCACGAGGTGGAAAGAAGGTTCGTGTCACTCTCAGTAAGTAACGATTTTCAACAGAAAATTTACTAAGAAATTTCCTTCTGTGGCGATTGTCAGAGGGATTGCCTGAGACTTCTGCTACCATCAAGGATTAGTGTAGGCCATTTGAAAACCATATAATGTAGCCCTATTGCTGCACGAGGTGGAAAGAAGGTTCGTGTCAGTCTCAGTAAGTAACGATTTTCAACAGAAAATTTACTAAGAAATTTTCTTCTGTGGCTGAGACAACGGTCAAAATCGAAAGCTGGTGTAGGTCATCTGGAACCCAAATAATGGAGCCCCATTTCTGTACGAGGTGGAAAAAAGGTTCGTGTCAGGCTCAGTATGTAATGATTTCAACAGAAAATTTACTAAGCAATTTCTTTTTTGGTGGTTGTCACTGGGATTGCCTGAGACTTCGGCTACCATCGAAAAATAGTAACTTGAAAAAAATGCTTAATCTGTAATAGTTATTACAGATTAAGCATTTTTTTTTCGAGCTAATTTTCCGGCCATTTTCACATATACCGGGTGTTTCTTTTAAACTGAGACGATCAAATATCTCGAAAAATAGCCACTCTACGGAAAAAAATTCCATAGTCAAAATTTAATCATACCGCGGGGGAAATACATTAGTGCAAAAAAAAATAGTCTCCCACCCCCCGCTTTGCAGGTGGGGCGGTGGTAACTTTTAAACTAAGATAGGAAGCCATATTTTTTATTGCAGATACGGATTCTACGACTAAAAGTACGTATGATTTGAATGAAATATTTTGTTCGGTTCATGATAGATGGCGTTGTAATCGACGAAATTCAATTTTTTTCAATTGCTCCTTCTTAGAACACACGCATTCGATTCTGCAATACGTTTGAAATAATAAACATCACGTTTTCATTGGAAATACTCGAAATTCGTCATCAAAACAATTTATTAATGTAAATGGCAGGTGAATAAAATAATTTTAGCTTAAAATAAGTGTTCAAAATGATGGCCTGCGACTTCAATGCACTTATTAATACGCATTTCAAATAATTGTACACAACTGAGAAGTGTGTCTGGTTGAATTTCAGCACACGCATTTCTGATTCGCTTAATCATGTTCTCACGTGTTGTTGGTTCTTGTTTGTAAACTTTGTCTTTGAGATAGCCCCACAAAAAGAAATCTGGCGAAGTAAGATCTGGTGATCTGGCAGGCCAATTTACCGGACCAGCTCTATCAATCCAGCGACCATTGAAATCACGATCAAGTATTTCACGTGCCACCACCAAATAGTATGCAGGACAACCATCATGTTGAAACCACATGTTCCGTCTCACTTCTAAGTTCAAATTTCAAGTAATATTGGCAGTTCATTTTCCAAAATGTTTCGGTACATTTGACTATTCAAGTTGCCTTCAATAATGTGGGGGCCTATCAGTTTGTTGCCAATTATTCCACACCACACGTTGACAGTCCAAGGACGCTGATGTTCAACTTGACGAAGCCAGTGCGAATTTGTAACACTCCAATAATGCATGTTGTGTCGATTAACCGTTCCATGGTTTGTGAAAGACGATTCGTCAGGAACATTACGCAACGAAAAAAATTGGGGTTTTGTTGTATTTGTTCACGTGCCCATTGACAAAAAGTTACCCGATTTTGGAAATCAGCGCCATAAAGATCTTTGTGTAAAGACACATGATACTTGTGCCGTTTTAAAATTCTCCAAACACTGGTGAGGGACAATCCGGAATCGCGAACTATTTCTCGTGTACTAACATGAGGATTATGAGCCACTGCTGCCAATACAGCAATTTCATTATTTTCTCCAGTGACTGTTGCTATACGGGTCCTCTTTTTCGGTTGAACATTTCCATCAGTAATAAATTGTTTGATAGTACGGCCAAATGAAGCACGTGAACGAATCCTACCCGGAAAACGTTGAGCGTAAATAGCATTAGCATTTTCAAGATTTTTGCCAGCATCTCCATAAACCAGAACCATTTCAATTTTCTCTGGCACAGTTAAACGCTCCATTCTAAAGTATTTTATCGTTTATTTTGCAATTACGAAAAACATGAAGATAAGAAATAACACAAACGTTAAATGTGGTTTACAAAACTGAATAAATTATTTTGATGACGAATTTCGAGTATTTCCAATGAAAACAAGATGTTTTTTTATTTCAAACGTATTGCAGAATCGAATGCGTGTGTTCTAAGAAGGAGAAATTGAAAAAATTGAATTTCGTCGATTACAACGCCATCTATCATGAACCGAACAAAATATTTCATTCAAATCTTACGTACTTTTAGTCGTAGAATCCGTATCTACAGTAAAAAATATGGCTTCCTATCTTAGTTTAAAAGTTATCCCTGCCCCACCTGCAAAGCGGGCGGTGGGGCACTATTTTGTTTGCACTAATGTATTTCCCCCGCGGTATGATTAAATTTTGATTATGGACATTTTTTCCGTAGAGTGGCTATTTTTCGAGATATTTGATCGTCTCAGTTTAAAAGAAACACCCGGTATACCGATACGGTGAATAAAAATTGATAATAATGAGATTTCACTTACCTGTACAAATAACTCTTTTAAACGCAGTAATGGTAACTTTCTTCTGGGTTGATTTTGGTTGATTATGTTTACCGTAGTACAATCGAGCGCTGTCCACTGATGAGGGTTTCACCCCGTTTGTATAGACCTTGGTAAATTGAAAACGATTTCAATCCTTTTGGCTCTTCCTTCTGGGTTGATTTAAAATTAATTCGGTTTACCGTGTGCAATCGGGCGTTGTCCACTATAATACATTGGGCTACACGTGATGGCTGGCTGTAATATGTCATAATGGTCTGCTAGTTGTATTATATTTGTCTGAGCTAAGCGGACTATCTTTGTACCTTTGTCACCCCTTTATTTTGTTATTTAATTAACTGCTGCTGCCTTCGTAGATGCGTTACTCCGTTGATTAAAATTTCATGTTGGACGTGTTTTGCACGTCTTGTGAGTTGGAGAGGCAGCTAAAATTTAATTATTAATTTTTTCATTCCCTACGGTTTTGTTTTTGTATTCAAAGAATTTCATGGCACTTTGTTTTACAGATTAAATCCAATAATTCTGGAAACACACTTAGGGGTAAATACTCGATTGGCTAGCAAGCAAGTAATTTGGTAGTCGAAATCCTGCCTACTCAATCAATTTTACCAAGGAAATTTGAAATTCAAATTACATTTTTCATAAAATTTTTGTTTATTTTTGCGATTGCACAGTAAAATTTGGGACTTCAAGAATTGAACAGCTAATTTTTGTATTTTACTGTAAAATAAACAAAAATTGTATGAAAAATGTAATTTGAAATTCAAATTTCCTTGGTAAAATTGATTGAGTAGGCAGGATTTCGACTAGCAAATTACTTGATTGCTAGCCGATCGAGTATCTACATCTCAGATTTAGCAATTGCTACTTTGATAAATACAAATCGTTACATAAATTCAATAGTAGAATAAATTTGTTAGTTGAACCGCCACATGTCATTAAGTGGCGGTCACATAAAAGTTGTGGATGCACAATCGTGACCCCTAAAATATTTGCAATGATGGTTAGATTAAACAGTCAAAACCCCGTTTTAATAAAATAAAACTTCTTCCGACACGAGACTTTGGCTGATTTCTGAGTGCTACGATTTAAAAAATTTTCAGCAAAAAATTACCTAATTTACAAGAGACCTCCTACCAAAAAACTATATACCAAATTTATGACGTACATGATCTCAGCCACGCGGTAATGAATACTAATTTAGATGTGTACCGCATCTTTAAAATTTCACGTGAAAGCGAACTGAAACTTTAAATAGGATTCCATAATACACACGAACGATTTACATTTCGCGTAGATTGCAAAATAAATTTGATTAAAAAACTTCGTTCGTTTACAATTTTCGCGATTTTAATTTTATATTTTTAAACAAATAACTATAGCGCAATTATGATATGGGTTCCTGCTCAAAATCATTCTCTTGTTCCTAAAAGTGTTACAAGGCCGACGGTATCGAGACCTCGTTGACTCGCGCAGAACAAAATGTAATAGTTTTTTGAATCCGACTTATTAAACACACCAGGCGAACATAATCTTATATTCATTATCTTAAGGTTTTTTCTACATATAGAGATTATAGAATAAATCACGCGGTCAAAAATATCTTAGAAAGTCGAACAGAATCGTCGGTTAGAACAGTGTGAATTCTGCTTACATGTTCTTTGAAATCCCAGCTAAATACGGCAACCGGTAGTTTAAAATTTAAAAACTGGTTTCAACTTGACTACGGCCGTACTAGGGAAAGATAATATGAAAATGTACTTAAACGTCTTTTATAAATTCTTGCGTTTTACGTTCATTCACATTCGGGTATGCTCGCCTGCTCAAAATCATTATATATTGCTCCTAATGAGAATTTTTGTCTGCATGGCCGTTGTTTTTCGTCCGCGGAATGATGAATGAACGTAGTTTTATGAATTACGATATTTTAGTCGATTAGGCTGGCATAAATGTCGCAGTAAATATCATGTGTAAATATTAAAATATCGCGTAGACTGGTGCATCCGAAAATCGATTACAGCGAACAACTACACATTTGGTGACGTGTTGTGACAGGGGAACATATGACACAAGCTAAGTTTTTTCTGTTTACATACTGCGATTATCAAATTAAACAAAAAAGAAGAAGAAGCACAGTAGAAAAATGTATGGAATTTATATTGACGTTGTAAAAACGTTTTTTCATATTTTGAAAACTAAACGGCGGCTCCATATCTCAAGCAAATAAATAAAGTACGGCTACTGTAATTTGTTGGATATCACCACGTTGAATTTGCATATCGTTTACATCGGTTTGCTGTTCACTAACATCGTCGTTGATGTTGTTTGCGGTGGATTACTGCCTCATAACGGTCTTTACAATCGTATTGTTTCTAATTTTCGTCGGATAACATCAAGTTGAATAGAATTGCTGATTCATAACGTTTGCCACGTGCTTAACATAGACGTCGGTAGATTGCTTATTAGTGGCTGTAACCCAATATATTACGAAGGCGTCGCTTGCCGATACATTAGCGGAATTTATAAACAGTCGTGCTGCCAATAAGGGCTCCCAAAATAAGTTAAAATGAATGAGCATGACTTTACAACTCGTCTTGGATTAGTGGAGACTTATTTTGAGAATTTTCAAAGAATCCAATCGCAAATAGAAAGGCTGAATAAAAGCGAAGCGGAAACCAATCACAGGGAACTTTTTGATGACACATATTGCAGCATAAACTCTAAAGTCTTAGCAGCACAAGCTCAGTCACGTCGTGAATCAATGCCGAGTTTCTTAATGGGGGGACAGAATTCGGTCATCAACCAATCCGGTGCACGACCAGCTCGCCTTCCAAAATTGGTGTTACCACGTTTTTTGGGTAAATGATTTTTATAAAACATTTGTAGCACTGGTCGACAACGACGACACTCTCACTACTGTCGAAAAGTTTACACATCTTCGAAATTGTTTGGGTGACGTCTCGACATCCAAACCCATAAGATCGATGCAAATGACCGAAGTGAATTAATTCATATATTCGGGCGATTCATGAGATAAATTCGGGGATCAAGTCAGCTGCGCCATTGAGTGATTTAATTGACACCATTAACTTCAATTTAAGGTCGCTTAGGCAGATGGGGACGGATGCAGAGTTAGCCAACGCAATGCTTCTATTCATCATTTGCAGTAAATTAGATGTCGAGTCGTCACTTCAAACTTCGCTATGAAGAGACTGTTCTAAAGGTAAGGATTCCTACTAGGGAGGACTTAGAATCAGGTCCCGCCAAGAGTTGTCAAGTGCTGGAAGCTAAGAGTACAATTTCGATTTAAATACTAAACCACCAACTTCTCGAACTTCAATCACTACGCGATCTGCGGCTCGTCATACAACTCTGAATGCAACAATAGAAGATACTACCAATAAAAGAAGTTGCACAATATGTAAAAGCAAAGAACACGATATATATCGATGTCAGCAATTCGATATGCTTACTCCAAAGGCCCATCAATTGTCTTCAAGGAAGTCACAGAGTGCAGTTTTGTCGAAAATGATTTTTTCGAAAATGTCGGCAAAACATCATACCCTTTTACATATGGAGAAGGAGCCTGATACCATAGCAAGCAATGAGAGTATTGCTAAACCAAGTGGGACATCAGAAAATTTAAGCTCGGCTGTGCTACACTCCTCATGTCATGCAGAATAAACAGATTATGAGGCCAACATTGTCGATTTTAGCTACAGCCGTAGTAAAAGTTTGCGACCGCCATGGGGATCTATTGAGATGTCGTATTTTGATCGATTCGGGTTCGCAATTAAGCGATTATTTATATATTTATAAGCGATTGCTTAGCCCGGGTTCTCGGTCTAGAGCAAACCAAAGTAGATATTTCAATATGCGGCATAAATAAAGTTACGTAACTATGGAGTCATGTATCAGTAGCGACAAAACTCAATTGGAGGTTTTCGTCGTCCCAAGGGTTACCTCTAATCAACCTAGCAGAAACATTAACGTCGCGGAATGGAAAATTCCACCACATATTCAGCTAGCAGATTCCGAGTTCTATCGTTCGAAACGGGTGGATATGCTTGTCGGAGCTGAAATATTTTATAGTCTACTTGTTCCAAACCGTTATACCAATGACAAGCAGCTGCCAACGCTCCAAAATACAAATCGAATGTTTTAGACCAACCAGAAGAAAATGTTTTCACTGAAATAATAAAAAATTAGAAAGTTTTGGATTATGGATGGGTTTGACGAGCGAGAGAAGGTATATTCGGAGGAAGAACATGTTTGTGAAGCTCATTTCGCTCAAAACTTCAGAAGGGATGATACTGGTAGATTCGTCGTCAAGCTACCGCTAAATAATAGCGTTGAGTTTCTCGAGAATAATTATTGGATTGCCAAATTAAGATACTTGAGTTTGGAAAGAAAACTACTTCGAGCGCCAGAAGTTAGAAGGGCTTATGAGCAATGTATAAGGGAATATGAGAAATTGAGACATCCGAAGAAATCTTTACTAAATGTAAATATTTTCTTCCTCATCATTGTACATTTTTCGATGCATCCTGCAGAACTGCAACCGGTTACTCTCTCAATGCCATCATGAACGTTGGTCTAACTATACAGAAAGATCTGTTTTCAACACAATTGCGGTTTAGACTTCTTCGATACGCATTGACGGCGGATATTACAAAAATGTATCGGCAGATTCTCGTGGATGATGAACAAACTTATCTACAATGCATTTTGTGGCGATTTTCGCCTACGGATCCAATTGGTGTATATCGGCTAAAAACCGTCACATTTGGGACCGCCACAGCCTCGTTTTTTAGCTATTCGGTGACTTCATCAGCTTGCGTTCGAAAATAAAGCAGCTCTACCTCTCGCTTCTAAATGCATTATGAAAGATTTCTATATTGATGATATGCTTACGGGAGCAGATACATTTGATGAAGCTTTACAAGTGCAGCGAGAAATAAACAATATTCTAGCGTCGGCTGGGTTTCACTTACGGAAGTGGGCTTCTAACGATCCAAAGTTATTAGACAATAATCCACCGGAACATCATGAGCCAAGGGTTTCCATTGATACAATGGATTTCGTCAGGACTCTCGAACTCTCTTGGTATACTAAAGACATCTTTATATACAAGTATGTATATAAGTCCGAAGAATGCACCAATACCAAACGAATGGTATTTTCTAAAATCGCCATACTATTCGATCCCTTGGGCCTTCTCAGCCCCATAATTTTAAAGGCGAAAATATTCTTACAACATCTGTGGCGTTTAAAAATTGATTGGGATAATCCATTACCTGAGAGCTATAAATCACAATGGGCGAGGTTTCGAGAGCAGTTGACATTAATGGATAGATTTGAGATACCTCGTTTTGTGTTTTCCAACAAATTTGATTTCGTCCAGCTTCATGGATTTTCGGACGCATACAACGACGCGTATGGTTGCTGCATCTACATACGCTGTGTTACTCAAAACGATGTAAGCACTTGCCGTTTACATTTGTGCCAAATCTCGTGTTGCACCCCCATAAAAAGTGTCTCTTTGCCACGGCTTGAGTTATGTGCAGCTGAACTGTTAGCTAATCTATTATATCGTGTCACTTCAGAGCTAGCCTATAACTTCGAAAGGATTTGTTGCTGGACTGATTCGGAAATTGTTTTGAATTGGCTTGCCGCGCACCCATCAAATTGGTTAACGTTCGTGTCTAATCGTGTATCGATTATCCAGCGATTAACTGAAAAATATGTATGGAATTATGTAGTTACAAAACGTAATCCAGCCCATGTTGTATCTCGAAGCATGTGTCCTAAACAATTGTTAAACCAAAATAGCTGGTTTGTTGGACCGGATTTTTTAACTGATCCTACCGCGTGCTGGTCAAACCAACGTATACAGGTCGATATAAAAAAGGTTCCAGAAAGAAGAAAGAATAATATCGTACGGTGCTTGCTTCATCAAACTCACAAGAAAACATCATCACGTCGTGCAAGTTCGTGAATTCTTTCAGTCAATTGCTACGCGTTATTGCTTACGTCCTTCGTTTCGTCGATTGCAAAATTCTAAGACGTAATACGGAGCCAGAAGATGTTGCTGAATCTTCCTTCACCATTAGAACTTTGAAGAGCTGTGAAACTGATGGTTCGTATCGTTCAGCGTGAATCGTTTGGTGAAGATTATAGAAGATTGGACACAAATAAGCATTTGCATAACAATAGTTACATCCAGAGGCTACGACCATTCCGTGATAACGAAGGAATAATTCGAGTTGGAGGGCGCCTTCAGGAATCAAATTTGTCCTACAATCAAATGCATCCCATATTATTACCAAATAATAGCCAATTTGTATTTTCGCTTGTCAAATATTTGCACAATAATAATCTTCACGTTGGACCTCAAGACATTCTTTGCGAATGTCAAGAAAATAATTGAAGCCCCTTCTAAGTTAAATTTTTTTTCATCCGAAAAAATAACTTTTTCCATGTGCTGTTTAGCGATTTCCAATGTTTGTTGCTTGCGTAAAGGGATTAGTGATGATTTTTTTAAAAAAATTTTAATTTTAAAAATGAAACACTTAAAATTGCTCTTTGAACTGTTGGTTTGCTGGCATTAGCTGCAATTCTGATTTTTTTGGACGAAAGGGCTGAATTGAACGCTAGCCTATGAATTTTTCTTGTATTTTGTGGCGTCAGAACTGTTGCCGTCCTTCCTTTAACTGTCTTTTAAATCACTACGTTCGAGTTTACGAGCTATTTCGCGGTTGAAAAACTCCTCCAAGTGGCAGGCATCGATTTTTGCCCTTCCTGCCTCATTTAAAATATTTTTTCTACCCAACTTATTTTGAAAATCTTAAAACATAATTTAGCAACTTACACCGAAATTTACTCACTAGATTTCGCCGAGATTTACTCACTCGGTAGATTGCTATGTTTAAAGTTTTATTCATTACTGTTTTACTGAGTACTAATTTCCGTCTCTTCTCAATAAAATTCTATTCTTGGTTACCCGAGAAATTACAGTAAAATTTACATTTAAAAGTAAAATTGCAAGTGCGTCTAATCAAGCGAACCGCAGTGTTTTTAAAGTCTCAAAGTTGTGGTCATTCGTTCCAAGATTTGTCGTAGGGGTGCTTCTTGTTGTTAACAACAATTTTCTTTGGCTGTTGTTGATTTTGTGACCAGGTCGTCTCGCCTACAGTCAAGCGGAATTAAGTTATTCTCGATATCAATTGGTATTTGGCCAAGAAGCACGATATCATCTGCATAAAGAAGAATTTGGCCTGATTTATTGAATATTCAGCGCGGATTTTCAATACCACTTTTTGTCGTAACGTACTCTAGCGTCAGATTAACAGCAGAGGCGCGAATGTTATTTCATAGCGATCAGATATTGTCTCTTCATCCAGCTACTACGATTATACACAGAAAGCCCAATATTGTTAGCTTACACAGAGAGACAAGCTACTCTGGTATTCCTAAGCATGGTTCTTGATTGGTGTGGACGAAAACCACATTAATATTGGCGGCATTTATATTGAACCTGAATCCAGTAATACTTGTGCTTGTATACATTCGACTCTACGCGATTTTACATTGACAACGGCAGTCGGTAACACGAACGTGAATATCTGCTGTATATATAGGGTGGGCCATCTGTTGGTTCTTTTTTCAATCGATGAATTTTAGTACTTAAGGTTATCATCTGTTATCTATCATGGAGTTGCTAACAACACAACAACGCATTTGGGTTCTCCAAATTTATTATGAAATTAATCGTTCAAAAACAACAACATTTCGTAAATTGCGTGACAGCTTTGGTCGACATGGACGTCCTACTGAGCGTGCAATTAACAAAATTATTGATCGTGGTTCGTATCAACATATTCATCCAGTTCGTACTCCTGATGCAGTGGCAGCTATTAGTGAAAGTGCTCGTAATGTACCAACCAAGGCGTCGTCCACAAGAACTAAACATTTCACGAACCACATTACGACGCATTTTGCATGTTGATCTTCATTTGCATCCATACAAAACTCAACTAACTCAAAAATTTAAGCCACGAGACCATTTAATTCGTCGTCGTTTTGTTAATTGAATGCTTGACGAAAATAAAGTTTTACATGAAAAATCATCTTTAGCGATGAAGCTCAAGTTCATCCTCCAAGAGTCACTGTTTGGTGTGGTTTATGGGCTTGTGGCATCATTGGGCCGTTTTTCTTCGGAAACGGACAGGAAAATGCCCTTACAGTGGAATGGGGAACGCTATCGCGAACGAATTGCGTGTCAACGACCTTTGATTTCAACAAGACTGAGCGACATGCCACGCAAGTCGTGCAACAATCCATTTATTGTAAACAAAATTTGCCGATCGCATAATTTCAAGAAATTGTGAAGTTCCTTGGCCACTAAGAAGCCCGGATTTAACACCACTTGAATATTTTTTGTGGGGTTATTTGAAAGGTAAGGTGTATGCTAATCATCCACAAATAAGTCAACAACTTCAACATTCAACATTCGAGCTGAAATTGACGTCATTGATCCGCTGTTATTGGAAAAAGTCATCAAAAATTTGGATGTTCGGATCCTGTAAACGACATAAATTGTATAGAACCACCTTTCCATATGAATAAAAAAACTGAATTTAAATTCCAAAATTTGTGTTTTATTTACAAATGAAAAAAGGACTAACAGATGGCCCACCCTGTAGAAATGCTTTCCCGTCTGCATACGATCATTTGGATGTGTTTCATCAAGTTTTACTTGTTCAAGTGTTATAACTTGATCATTTGACCTTGTGTTGTTGCGAGAGTTGAATTGCTGATTAATTTGAATTTGTCATTGTGTGTGGATGCAACAGAGAATGATGCCTCTTGCGGCAGATTAAACGATGTCTTCGATGAATATGTCTGTGAAAAATGTCTTTTCCTCAAACAGTTACGGCATAAACGTTCTTCATTTGTCAACGTAAGTCGATCTTCTAATGTGTTATTACGAAACGTTGGACACTTAAAGAGGAAATGGTCTTCGTCATATGTATAACATTTGAGTCTTTAGGTGGCTGTTGTTGATTGTTCTACTATGAATGATTTCGTTTCGAGAGCTGAATATCGTTTATAATCTAGAATGTAAGAAGATTCTAGAGTCACGCCGAATATTTAAAAATTCACGAAAATCATCGAAAGTGAGATATGACGGCACTACTAATTCACTTGCCTATAACTGCTTCGTGTCGTTGTCTACCATTTGAAGCAGTAAATGTATGGGCCATGGATTACGAGTTTCTTGTAGTTTACCAAGAAACAGTTTCATCAGATTCACCGTGTCGTTCAACGACATAATTGTCACCGAATAAAACCTGCTGATTCACATCGTAATAGGCTCTTTAATTGTTGTAACCACTGGGTGTCCTTTTACGTTAGATGTATGGCATTTATAAATAAATTTCTGAAAGGCACAACATTGATTTTAGGCAATTTAACAGTTGATGTAATATTTAACAATTCATAAAACATTCTTTGTTGGGCGACAAATGTGCTGGCATAGAGCAGCTTCCAATAATGCTCGAGCTTCATGATAGCTTGCATCGATTCTGGTAGTCACTGGCTGATATTCTGTCAATTCTTGATATGGGATAGTTCTGTATCGTTGAAATCGTCATGATGTTTTATTAGAGCTGCTAATCGCGGCCGAATGACGTTCTGCGTTATTCCATCATCCATCGCTTTGGCAAAACTCAAAATAACCTCACATGACCAACCGTGTTACTTGAATTCATTTTCACTGCGCTCAAATCTCTCATCAACTTGATTGATTATAACAATTTGATCTACTTTTCATACTACTTGGCCGCTATTCATAATCTTTTAAGGTTAATAAATAATAAAAGTGTAAATCATAGTTTCAATTGCTCACCAACATAGGTTTAAATCAGAATTGCAACACCTGAGGCTTCTTCATCAATACCTTCGGTATAAATGTCGGATGCACCTCTTTCTTATCGAAAAATTTCTTTTCCGACCGCATTTAAATTTAAAAAACCAAACAAAACAATTTTTGGTTTCAAAAAAACTAAAACGAAACTTTCTGGTTTCAACCTGATTGTAGTTGAACCAGGGAACCATAAAACATAAAAAGTTCATTCGATTAATACATTTTGAATTTTATTTTGCTTTTATATGACGTAAACTGTAATGGTTTGCGTGCCTGTTAAAAATTATTTTGTTAGTGCTCCTAATAGTTCTATCTACCAAGACCGATGTTACAAATATTACAGACGACTATAGTGAACTGCACTTCTAAAGTCGTTTACCCTATCTATAATGATCGCACAAACAACAACCATAAATCGTTTATAGCGAACAACTACACATTTTAGTGTCGTATTGTGACAGGAGTGCAGAATAAAAGAAACCGACTTTCTTTTAAATGCCTTTGCTTACTGTATTTTAACGCCATTTTCGCTTATACGATTCACAAAAAACGTCTAAAAAAGTTCCTAACCAATTTGTCACCCGGTACGTTTTAATTACTTTCGTAAAAACCTTGAATAAGAAATGTCATATTTTGTGAATTACGTATTGTATACGATTAGGCTAGCATAAATCGATCCGCTTATCACCATAATGAAATTTCGAAAATACGCAGTCGTAATCATCGTTCCAAATTGTTTCGTTGTAAATTGATAAAATAACGTTCTTTTGTTGTCTTATGACAGGAGCACATAACCCCCAAAAACGATTGAATAAATCGTACATATTTTAGAAATGATGACGCGTGCTCTGATAATAGCCACATAAATAAATTCTGTCGAGTAGATGATGGGGTAATGCGAATATGTGGTATTGTTAAGCTGCAGAGTAAAATTTTCGAAAGACGAGAAAAGTCTACAAATTTGATTTGAAGAACATTCAAAAAATTGCTACGAGTGTCAAATCCTACGGAGTGCGGCTAAGACATTGGTGATCAAAAGCCGTCGGATGCTAAGGTATGCACAAAATCGGGCTAGCAACAATTTTCCGGAAAATATAATTCGGTCGCTTTGGATCCGAAAAATGCCAGAGATCATCCGAATCGGTGCCAGAAAGTGCACAAGTCGATTCACTTGCGAAAACTGCAGACCAAATATTCAACTCAATGTCGATACAACAGCAAGGCAACGTATCAACGGTTCACAGTTCGCACCGTCCGCCACTAAATCGTAAATACCAAAACAAAATTCCAGGTAAAAGGCGTGATGATATGACCCAACTCTCAACAAGTACAAGACATCTGTTGGTATCACACGATTTATAAGCAAAGGGCCGACGTTTTTTGACGTCCATATATTTTGGCCTTAAATTTATAGATCTAGTATGTGCTATCAGCGCCTATATGGTACGTAATAAATATCTACGGATCGAAATTGCTCCAGAAATTGCTACAGACATCAGACTCAAACGATCGTCCACTCACGCTTTCGTTATGGCGCCAGTGGACCGTCCAATCAATGTTGCTGATTTTCTTAACGGCCTACTCGTCTATCTAAAAAACGAAAACGACTGTTTGATCCCTCGATGCAGCTGTTAATACACCAACACCCATATATTACGCGATTGATAACGACACGCTTCTAAAGATGTATCCTTCCCCAACAGCCGAGAAATTCTGTCGAGTAGATAAATGATGGGGTAATGCGTATATTTGGTATTGTTAAGATGCAGAGTAAAATTTTCAATTCGGCTTAGATATTATTAGGACATACGCAAATTTAGCCAAATGCTCACATCACGCGAAAAGATCTTTGAAATTTTTGACAATTTACAATTGAATTAGACAACTTATTTATTTAGAAAAAGTCGACAAATTTTATTTGAAGAACACTCAAAACAGATCGTCATTGCTAGAACGAATGTCAAATCCCACTGAGTGGCGAAGACATTGGTGACCAAAAGCCGCCGAGCGCTAAGGTATGCACAAAATCGGGCTAGCAACAATTTTCTGGAAAATATAATTCGGTCGCTTTGGATCCGAAAAATACCAGAGATCATCAGAATTGCAATCAGCCGGAACGTGTACAAGTCGATTCAAGTGCGAGAACTGTCCGCCACTAAATCGTAAATACCAAACCAAAATTCGGGGTAAAAGGCGTGATAATATGACTCAACTCTCAACAAGTTCAAGACATCTGTTGGTATCACACGATTTATAAGCAAAGGGCCGACGTTTTTCGACGTCCATATATTTTGGTCTTAAATTTATAGATCTAGTAATATTAGTGTATATATGGCACGTTAATAAATACCTACGGAACGAAATTGCTACAGACATCAGACTCAAACGATCGCCCACTCACGCTTTCGTTATAGCGCCAGCGAACCGTTCAATCAGTGGCGCTGATTTTCTTAATATATTCGGCCTACTCGTCTATCTAAAACGAAAACGGCTGATTGATCCCGCGACGCAACTGTCAATACACCTATGCTCATATATTACGCCATCGATAACGGCTATAGCACGCTTCTAAAGAAGTACCCTTCTCATTTGGCTCGGCTGTTAAGCCAAATTATAATTTACCAGTACGACATCAGTATCGAGAATACGAAGACTAGAGCCGGTGCGCTATCATCAACTAAATACGGTTACGATACCGAATCGCTATTCTATACCTCACATACAAAACACATTCTCCTTGTACTTGCACGGCTGTACAATTTTCTCCAAAATTGATCTTGTTAGGGCTTACCATTTAATCCACGTCGCTCCTGAAGACGGCAATCACTACGCCATTCGATCTCTTCGAATTCAACCGAATGCCATTTGGTCTGCGCGAGGAAGTCGTCCGCGACTAAGACTTCATTTTCGTATATAATAGGTAGTGGAAAAATTCGTGGCCTTTTTCCCCGTAGATGGCTTTATATTCATATATCTCAGTAACCATTGATCGTATCGACAATTCTTATGTGTGTTTGAAAGGTGACATTTTAACTTGTACTTTGACATACAAAACATTAAAAGGCTCAGGCTTGCGAAAAAATGTGTACTGTTTATGGAGCAGGTGCTTTATCAAAATAAGCAGCAAAGAAATGGTTCAAGCGCTTGCCTTTTGGAAATATGGATATCAAAGATGCACGACTGGAAGAGTCGATGAAATCATGCAGAAAATTGAAGAAGTCCGGCATATAAGCAGCCATGCAGAATTGGTAAAGAACTAAATATTGATCACGAAACAGTTTTAAACCACTTGAAAATGGCTGGATACAAAAAAAGCTTGACGTTTGAGTACCACATGAATTAACAGTTACGCTGCTGAAAAGGAACGAAATCAAGCCATTTTTAAAACGAATGATTACTGGTGATGAAAAGTGGTGGACGAAACGAGGTGAAGCTTCCCAAACGGTATCAAAGCCAAGATTGGAAAGTGGGATTGGTAAGGAATCGTGCATTATGAGGTTAAAACGTTCAGAATTGATCAGCAGAAGGGGCGTTGCGTTCCATCATGATAACGCTAGACTGCATACATCTCATTCTCCGGCAGAAACTGAGAGAGCTTGGCTGGAAAGTTTTGATGCACCCACCATATAGTCCTGACCTTGCATCATCGGACTACCATTTGTTCCAGTCCATGCAGAACCATCTTAATGGTTTTACATTAAATTCAAAAGAGGCCTGCGTAAATGAGTTGCCTCGATTTTTCGCCTGTAAACTACAGAAGTTCTACAATGATGAGATCATGGCTCTATCAAAAAAATGGCAAAAGGGTTTGGTTTTGGTTTATTAAAGTTCATTTGAAATAAGAAATTTCTTTGTTTCAATGTCACCCAAAAAAGGCCACGAACTTTCATTTACGACATTCTTGTGGCATCTCAAACGCAAGAACAGCATGAACGACATTTGGAAACAATTTTTCAACAACTAATCGAAAAAACTTTCGTTTTTTTCAGCCACAAGATAGCATCTATTGGTATTCTGCCTTTTCCGGAAAGAATTGATGCCATTTCGGAATTCCCAGCTCCTAATCAAACACATCCAAGAAATTATTACCGTCGATTCAAGGCGCCCAAGAATTTTTCTTGGCCCGAGGAGTGCCAAAACGCTGGAAACCATTGCAATTCTTCTCTAAGGAACTGTCTGATGCTGAACAAAAATACTCAGCATTTGATCGGGAATTACTCGCAATATATCTAGCAATGAAACACATTACATATTTTATTGAAGGTACGGACTTCACCATTACTACCGACCATAAGACACTGACAAGAGCCATTCCGTCTAAAACTGAACGTAATCCAAGACAATCGCGCCACTTGACTAATATTGGTAAATTTACCACAGATTGAGAGACACGTTTCGAATTCAACACAATCATTAATGCACTAAAAGCAGACTTGAAACTTCAGAATTTACTTTCTGAAACGTAAATTGATTACGGCTCGCTATTTCTGGCTCAGTATGAACAAAGATGTGAACAATTGGACACAATCTTGTTTATTCTGCCAACGTTCGAAAATCAAAAGGCACACGAAGACGCTTATTGGATGATTCGAAATTTCGCCTGGTCGATTCGAGTATATTCACTTGGATATTGTGGATCCACTTTGACCTTCCACTTGTCGATCGATTCGCTCTTTGGCCCGAAGCCTATTGCACCGAGAAGTGGGACTGGCTCATGACATCAAGCGACTGTAGAATGTTACTATCTACTTTCGAAAGGGAGGTTATTCCAATCGAACGATTGAATTTGCTCAAAACTAATATCGGATTCGAAAGAACCACGAGATAAAGAAACCTGTCAGAGACAGCGATATATTGGATTCATCAGATCCAGCAGAGTTAGCTGGTTGGGTCACGTTGCATGGTCCTATCTAGGAACCTATCATATCCATCAACAAAATTTTATTGTGTAGTTTTGAAATTAATTTTATTTTTAACCACGCAACAATTATTACACGAATATTTTGCATAAACGTTTACTATTCGGCGGTGCACTGGACAAATTAGAATTATTTTGAACTTCAGATATTCTGTAGAAGTGGAGTTAGCGGAAAAGTTGACGGCACTACTCAATAAAAAGATAAGATACGCATAGAATTCCATACTGAAGACAATGTTCATCATCGTCGCACCTGTTGCTGGATTGACAAAACAGTATTGGGTATTCAAGAGCATCACACGATCTGTGTGTTTCAGTAACACGATGTAGACTTTTCTATGGATAATAACATCACTTCGATTGAAATCCTTTTCGAGCATGACAGTAGAGATTTATTTGATCGTTGGAGCGTTGAAACATCTTTCAGGTTCACCAGCGGGTGTTTTGTCTGCGCTCGAATGACTACTCTGTGATCTTGAAATGGCGTTTGGGGCAATTTTAAATTAGTTTACCAGATGACATTGAGAGTACATTGCAAAAAATCTATAAACTATATATTATTTCATGTTTCGTTCCGGCACTAATATCACGACGTTTAGTAGTCTCTGTCTGGCCGTTGCCCTTAAAAAAGATTTGTAAAAACTGGGGTCGTTGTCAGGAAGAACTTGAATGCATCAGTTGTACTTCGAATGTTTGTAGAAATCATCTGGATAACTCAGTAGTTCCGGAGACATATGCTAGAAGAGGTTTTGGTGGATTACTCAGAGGTGGACAATTGAGGATCCCCTTGATCCATGGGACGGACACCTCGGCTTCAAACATGCCACTAATTTCATATAATCCCTTTCCTAAACTCATTCCCGGAAAAAAATAAAAAAATAAATAAATTTTACAAAACAATTTGTACCGAGGTGTCTAGACTCCAGGGTCCATCCTCTCCAAAAATATCGGAAGATTGGCTCTGGACATACAACTTATACATGGTAAAAATTAATATAAAATACATGAAATTTGTATGCCAAATTTGACTCCGATTGGATGAATGGTGTGGAAATTTATTAGGAAGGTCCGCTAGATCCAAGGGACGGACGCCCCGGATTCAAGCATGTCACTTATAGTATTACTTACAACCGGTTTCATGAACTCATTACATCGAAAAAATAAAAAAACTGAAATTGTTGAACTGAAGCCCCTAGACCCCGGGGCCCAGCCCCTTCAAAAATGTCGTCAGGTTCGTTCTGGACGTGCAACTTATACATGGTAAAAATCTCATGTCGATCGGATGAGCGGCTGAAACACCCATTCGGAACAAACAAACATATAAACAGAATGGAATGCATTTCTTAGATGACTGATTGTGAACTATCCCAGATCCACGGTAAATGTCCCATTCCGCATTAAAAAATAACTCTTTTTTCAAAGATGGTTCTGGTTTCATTTTAATTGTCACCAGGATTCCAAACATTTTTGTAGGTGAAACGAGCGATACATTCGAGAAGGAACAAATGTCATATTTTTCAGAATTACGACTACAACAAGTAGGCGGACATAAATCGTGAATCGAATCTCATTATGTGCTGCTGCTATTTTAGAACTTGAACGGTTTCCGAAATATTTTACGATTTACTGTTTATTGAGACAGGAGAGCATACATCACAATTATCTAGTTTCCTAACATTGTAAACATTTTCGGAGTGAGATAAAAATCGTTATCAAACATAGCGTACAGGCTAACTATTTTCGGTAATGCATAAATTGTGCGGGAGAATAAGGCCGACAGACCTTTATGTACAATTTTTCAATTTGATCCGAATCACAGAATTTCTAATGTAACTGTAATAGTAGTTTAGTGTCTTAAAAAATTCATTTCAAATCCAAAACAATACACAAAAAACTTTAATGCAAGCAGCAGCAAACGAAGTTTATTATTTCATTTTAACTTTTAACAGGAGTCCAGATATATTAGTTGCAGGTTGGTGGATTGAGCGATAAAAATTTGTGTCGAATTTTTTGTTTTGTAAAATTTACGAACCGTTTGCGTGAATCGTACAATTACAATGATGTTTTACTTTTTCTTGTGCCAGGAGCGCATAAATCTTAACTTATAAAACTTGATTAAATTAAAAATTCTTCCGGTCTGCGATAATGAGACTCATTATCAAAAACTGCGTAACGGAATGCCTTGAACTTGACTGTAAATAGTCGGGTAAATCGTTTGCACGATAAAAATTTGTTTCAGGACCCCTTCTTAGATCTGTTTGGTGATAATATTTTCTAGTGACATTTTTTCGAATGTGTTTCTTGAGCAGACATGTGTTTAATTATTACGATAATTATAACTGTAAAGGAGCTGCGAAACCTTGAATCCATTTTATCAACCTAAAAAATGATTTTGTTTTTCTGGTTTTAGCCTCGAATTTTTGAACTTTTCTGGCTATTAAAAGCATGTGCGTAGGTGAATGTTTTAATGGAAATTTTAATGGCTCGATCATTAGTCAGTTACTTAACAAATATTTTTGCAGTTGTAAGCCATTCTGCGAAAAGAACAATCCATTATTTTTGCTCAGAAATAACAGACCAATTCCTTCAGCACTTTGAAAATTAGCCGTCGTGTGGAAAAAATTTCCTCTAGTGGTTTACTCTAGCTGAATGTCTAAAGCATCTGATGAGAAAATTTCATGTTTCACAATAACCTTCAAAAGTAATTTTTAGTCTTTCCCGTACTCCCATAAACGGCAAAAATCTCCTTTTAGAAATCCCCCCATTTTTTTTTATTTTATCGGGTAGTATTTGATTGTATAATTTTGTGCGACTAACGGTAAAATTTGTGCTTAATGTATTTTGCGAGAAAATGTGGGATTTCTGACGTGATTATCACACTAGAAATCCCGTAGATTTGTTTAATCATTGAACCATATGTTTTGCTTTAGTTTAATTGTGCCAAACTGTCCAACTGTAGAGGCACAATCATGAAATTTGATCAGAATGTTCATTTTACATAGTTAAGGTGATTTCATTAATAAAAGATGGGATTTCCAGAAATCAGCCATACAAAATTTCTCGAAATTGCTCGTTTGAAATTGGGGTTAAAATGGGGATCTCCTATGGGTGATTCTGGCTGATGGGGAGAAGGCACAATCAAGAAATTTGATCAGAATGTTCATTTTACATAGTTAAGGTGATTTCATTAATAAAAGATGGGATTTCCAGAAATCAGCCATAAAAAATTTTTCGAAATTGCTCGTTTGAAATTGGGGTTAAAATGGGGATCTCCTATGAGTGATTCTGGCTGATGGGGAAAAGACACAGTCAATAAAATTGATCAGAATGTTCATTTCACCTAGTTAAGGTGATTTCATTAATAAACGATGGGATTTTCAGAAATCAGCCATACAAAATTTCTCGAAATTGCTCGTTTGAAATTTGGGTAGAAATGGAAGTCTTTGATGGGTGATTCTATCTGATGTGGAGAAGGCACAATCAAGAAATTTGATCAGAATGTTCATTTTACCTTGTTAAGGTGATTTCATCAATAAAAGATGGAGTTTCCAGAAATCAGCCATACAAAATTTCTCGAAATTGCTCGTTTGAAATTGGGGTTAAAATGGGGATCTCCTATGAGTGATTCTGGCTGATGGGGAGAAGGCACAATAAGAAATTTGATTAGATTGTTCATTTTACCTTGTTAAGGTGATTTCATTAATAAAAGATGGGATTTTCAGAATTCAGCCATACAAAATTTCTCGAAATTGCTCGTTTGAAATTGGGGTTAAAATGGGGATCTACTATGGGTGATTCTGGCTGATGGGGAAAAGGCACAGTCAATAAAATTGATCAGAATGTTTATTTCACCTAGTTAAGGTGATTTCATTAATAAACGATGGGATTTCCAGAAATCAGCCATACAAAATTACTCGAAATTGCTCGTTTGAAATTGGGGTTAAAATGGGGATCTACTATGGGTGATTCTGGCTGATGGGGAAAAGGCACAGTCAATAAAATTGATCAGAATGTTCATTTTACCTTGTTAAGGTGATTACATTAATAAAAGATGGGATTTCCAGAATTCAGCCATACAAAAATTTTCGAAATTGCTCTTTTGAAATTTGGGTAGAAATGGAAGTCTTTGATGGGTGATTCTATCTGATGTGGAGAAGGCACAATCAAGAAATTTGATCAGAATGTTCATTTTACCTTGTTAAGGTGATTTCATCAATAAAAGATGGGATTTCCAGAAATCAGCCACACAAAATTTTTCGAAATTGCTCGTTTGAAATTGGGGTTAAAATGGGGATCTCCTATGAGTGATTCTGGCTGATGGGGAAAAGACACAGTCAATAAAATTGATCAGAATGTTTATTTCACCTAGTTAAGGTGATTTCATTAATAAACGATGGGATTTCCAGAAATCAGCCATACAAAATTTCTCGAAATTGCTCGTTTGAAATTGGGGTTAAAATGGGGATCTCCCATGGGTGACTCTGGCTGATGGGGAGAAGGCACAATCAAGAAATTTGATCAGAATGTTCATTTCACCTAGTTAAGGTGATTTCATTAATAAAAGATGGGATTTCCAGAAATCAGCCATACAAAATTTCTCGAAATTGCTCGTTTGAAATTGGGGTTAAAATGGGGATCTCCTATGAGTGATTCTGGCTGATGGGGAGAAGGCACAATAAGAAATTTGATTAGATTGTTCATTTTACCTTGTTAAGGTGATTTCATTAATAAAAGATGGGATTTTCAGAATTCAGCCATACACAATTTTTCGAAATTGCTCGTTTGAAATTGGGGTTAAAATGGGGATCTCCTATGAATGATTCTGGCTGATGGGGAAAAGGCACAGTCAATAAAATTGATCAGAATGTTCATTTCACATAGTTAAGGTGATTTCATTAATAAACGATGGAATTTCCAGAATTCAGCCATACAAAATTTCTCGAAATTGCTCGTTTGAAATTGGGGTTAAAATGGGGATCTCCCATGGGTGACTCTGGCTGATGGGGAGAAGGCACAATCAAGAAATTTGATCAGAATGTTCATTTCACCTTGTTAAGGTGATTTCATTAATAAAAGATGGGATTTCCAGAAATCAGCCATACAAAATTTCTCGAAATTGCTCGTTTGAAATTGGGGTTAAAATGGGGATCTCCTATGAGTGATTCTGGCTGATGGGGAGAAGGCACAATAAGAAATTTGATTAGATTGTTCATTTTACCTTGTTAAGGTGATTTCATTAATAAAAGATGGGATTTTCAGAATTCAGCAATACACAATTTTTCGAAATTGCTCGTTTGAAATTGGGGTTAAAATGGGGATCTCCTATGAATGATTCTGGCTGATGGGGAAAAGGCACAGTCAATAAAATTGATCAGAATGTTCATTTCACATAGTTAAGGTGATTTCATTAATAAAAGATGGAATTTCCAGAATTCAGCCATACAAAATTTTTCGAAATTGCTCGTTTGAAATTGGGGTTAAAATGGTGATCTCCTATGAGTGATTCTGGCTGATGGGGAAAAGACACAGTCAATAAAATTGATCAGAATGTTCATTTCACCTAGTTAAGGTGATTTCATTAATAAACGATGGGATTTCCAGAAATCAGCCATACAAAATTTCTCGAAATTGCTCGTTTGAAATTGGGGTTAAAATGGGGATCTCCTATGAGTGATTCTGGCTGATGGGGAAAAGGCACAGTCAATAAAATTGATCAGAATGTTCATTTTACCTTGTTAAGGTGATTACATTAATAAAAGATGGGATTTCCAGAATTCAGCCATACAAAAATTTTCGAAATTGCTCTTTTGAAATTTGGGTAGAAATGGAAGTCTTTGATGGGTGATTCTATCTGATGTGGAGAAGGCACAATCAAGAAATTTGATCAGAATGTTCATTTTACCTTGTTAAGGTGATTTCATCAATAAAAGATGGGATTTCCAGAAATCAGCCACACAAAATTTTTCGAAATTGCTCGTTTGAAATTGGGGTTAAAATGGGGATCTCCTATGAGTGATTCTGGCTGATGGGGAAAAGACACAGTCAATAAAATTGATCAGAATGTTTATTTCACCTAGTTAAGGTGATTTCATTAATAAACGATGGGATTTCCAGAAATCAGCCATACAAAATTTCTCGAAATTGCTCGTTTGAAATTGGGGTTAAAATGGGGATCTCCCATGGGTGACTCTGGCTGATGGGGAGAAGGCACAATCAAGAAATTTGATCAGAATGTTCATTTCACCTAGTTAAGGTGATTTCATTAATAAAAGATGGGATTTCCAGAAATCAGCCATACAAAATTTCTCGAAATTGCTCGTTTGAAATTGGGGTTAAAATGGGGATCTCCTATGAGTGATTCTGGCTGATGGGGAGAAGGCACAATAAGAAATTTGATTAGATTGTTCATTTTACCTTGTTAAGGTGATTTCATTAATAAAAGATGGGATTTTCAGAATTCAGCCATACACAATTTTTCGAAATTGCTCGTTTGAAATTGGGGTTAAAATGGGGATCTCCTATGAATGATTCTGGCTGATGGGGAAAAGGCACAGTCAATAAAATTGATCATAATGTTCATTTCACATAGTTAAGGTGATTTCATTAATAAACGATGGAATTTCCAGAATTCAGCCATACAAAATTTCTCGAAATTGCTCGTTTGAAATTGGGGTTAAAATGGGGATCTCCCATGGGTGACTCTGGCTGATGGGGAGAAGGCACAATCAAGAAATTTGATCAGAATGTTCATTTCACCTTGTTAAGGTGATTTCATTAATAAAAGATGGGATTTCCAGAAATCAGCCATACAAAATTTCTCGAAATTGCTCGTTTGAAATTGGGGTTAAAATGGGGATCTCCTATGAGTGATTCTGGCTGATGGGGAGAAGGCACAATAAGAAATTTGATTAGATTGTTCATTTTACCTTGTTAAGGTGATTTCATTAATAAAAGATGGGATTTTCAGAATTCAGCAATACACAATTTTTCGAAATTGCTCGTTTGAAATTGGGGTTAAAATGGGGATCTCCTATGAATGATTCTGGCTGATGGGGAAAAGGCACAGTCAATAAAATTGATCAGAATGTTCATTTCACATAGTTAAGGTGATTTCATTAATAAAAGATGGAATTTCCAGAATTCAGCCATACAAAATTTTTCGAAATTGCTCGTTTGAAATTGGGGTTAAAATGGTGATCTCCTATGAGTGATTCTGGCTGATGGGGAAAAGACACAGTCAATAAAATTGATCAGAATGTTCATTTCACCTAGTTAAGGTGATTTCATTAATAAACGATGGGATTTCCAGAAATCAGCCATACAAAATTTCTCGAAATTGCTCGTTTGAAATTGGGGTTAAAATGGGGATCTCCTATGAGTGATTCTGGCTGATGGGGAAAAGGCACAGGCAATAAAATTTATCAGAATGTTCATTTCACCTAGTTAAGGTGATTTCATTAATAAACGATGGGATTTCCAGAAATCAGCCATACAAAATTTCTCGAAATTGCTCGTTTGAAATTGGGGTTAAAATGGGGATCTCCTATGGGTGATTCTGGCTGATGGGGAAAAGGCACAGATAATAAAATTTATCAGAATGTTCATTTCACCTAGTTAAGGTGATTTCATTAATAAACGATGGGATTTCCAGAAATCAGCCATACAAAATTTCTCGAAATTGCTCGTTTGAAATTGGGGTTAAAATGGGGATCTCCTATGGGTGATTCTGGCTGATGGGGAGAAGGCACAATCATGAAATTTGATCACAATGTTCATTTTACCTTGTTAAGGTGATTTCATTAATAAAAGATGGGATTTCCAGAATTCGGTCATAAAAAATTTTTCGAGATTGCTCGTTTGAAATTGGGGTTAAAATGGGGATCTCCTATGAATGATTCTGGCTGATGAGGAAAAGGCACAGTCAATAAAATTGATCAGAATGTTCAGTTCACATAGTTAAGGTGATTTCATTAATAAACGATGGGATTTCCAGAAATCAGCCATACAAAATTTCTCGAAATTGCTCGTTTGAAATTGGGGTTAAAATGGGGATCTCCTATGAGTGATTCTTGCTGATGGGGAAAAGGCACAGACAATAAAATTTATCAGAATGTTCATTTCACCTAGTTAAGGTGATTTCATTAATAAACGATGGGATTTCCAGAAATCAGCCATACAAAATTTCTCGAAATTGCTCGTTTGAAATTGGGGTTAAAATGGGGATCTCCTATGAGTGATTCTGGCTGATGGGGAAAAGGCACAGACAATAAAATTTATCAGAATGTTCATTTCACCTAGTTAAGGTGATTTCATTAATAAACGATGGGATTTCCAGAAATCAGCCATACAAAATTTCTCGAAATTGCTCGTTTGAAATTGGGGTTAAAATGGGGATCTCCTATGAGTGATTCTGGCTGATGGGGAAAAGGCACAGATCAGAATGTTCATTTTACCTAGTTAAGGTGATTTCATTAATAAACGATGGGATTTCCAGAAATCAGCCATACAAAATTTCTCGAAATTGCTCGTTTGAAATTGGGGTTAAAATGGGGATCTCCTATGAGTGATTCTGGCTGATGGGGAAAAGGCACAGACAATAAAATTTATCAGAATGTTCATTTCACCTAGTTAAGGTGATTTCATTAATAAACGATGGGATTTCCAGAAATCAGCCATACAAAATTTCTCGAAATTGCTCGTTTGAAATTGGGGTTAAAATGGGGATCTCCTATGGGTGATTCTGGCTGATGGGGAAAAGGCACAGACAATAAAATTTATCAGAATGTTTATTTCACCTAGTTAAGGTGATTTCATTAATAAACGATGGGATTTCCAGAAATCAGCCATACAAAATTTCTCGAAATTGCTCGTTTGAAATTGGGGTTAAAATGGGGATCTCCTATGAGTGATTCTTGCTGATGGGGAAAAGGCACAGACAATAAAATTTATCAGAATGTTCATTTCACCTAGTTAAGGTGATTTCATTAATAAACGATGGGATTTCCAGAAATCAGCCATACAAAATTTCTCGAAATTGCTCGTTTGAAATTGGGGTTAAAATGGGGATCTCCTATGAGTGATTCTGGCTGATGGGGAAAAGGCACAGACAATAAAATTTATCAGAATGTTCATTTCACCTAGTTAAGGTGATTTCATTAATAAACGATGGGATTTCCAGAAATCAGCCATACAAAATTTCTCGAAATTGCTCGTTTGAAATTGGGGTTAAAATGGGGATCTCCTATGAGTGATTCTGGCTGATGGGGAAAAGGCACAGTCAATAAAATTGATCAGAATGTTCATTTCACCTAGTTAAGGTGATTTCATTAATAAACGATGGGATTTCCAGAAATCAGCCATACAAAATTTCTCGAAATTGCTCGTTTGAAATTGGGGTTAAAATGGGGATCTCCTATGAGTGATTCTGGCTGATGGGGAAAAGGCACAGACAATAAAATTGATCAGAATGTTCATTTCACCTAGTTAAGGTGATTTCATTAATAAACGATGGGATTTCCAGAAATCAGCCATACAAAATTTCTCGAAATTGCTCGTTTGAAATTGGGGTTAAAATGGGGATCTCCTATGAGTGATTCTGGCTGATGGGGAAAAGGCACAGACAATAAAATTTATCAGAATGTTCATTTCACCTAGTTAAGGTGATTTCATTAATAAACGATGGGATTTCCAGAAATCAGCCATACAAAATTTCTCGAAATTGCTCGTTTGAAATTGGGGTTAAAATGGGGATCTCCTATGAGTGATTCTGGCTGATGGGGAAAAGGCACAGTCAATAAAATTGATCAGAATGTTCATTTTACCTAGTTAAGGTGATTTCATTAATAAACGATGGGATTTCCAGAAATCAGCCATACAAAATTTCTCGAAATTGCTCGTTTGAAATTGGGGTTAAAATGGGGATCTCCTATGAGTGATTCTGGCTGATGGGGAAAAGGCACAGACAATAAAATTTATCAGAATGTTCATTTCACCTAGTTAAGGTGATTTCATTAATAAAAGATGGGATTTCCAGAAATCAGCCATACAAAATTTTTCGAAATTGCTCGTTTCAAATTAGGGTTGAAATGGAAGCCTCCTCTGGGTAATTTTGGCTGATGGGCAGAAGGCACGATCAAGAAATTTGATCAGAATGTTCATTTCACCTAGTTAAGGTGATTTCATTAATAAAAGATGGGATTTCCAGAAATCAGCCATACAGAATTTTTCGAAAGTGCTCTTTTGAAATTAGGGTTGAAATGGAGGTCTCCTACGGGTGATTGATGTTGTTCTTACAATGGTTGAATGAACGAATCGCTAAAGCATACAGCAAAACGAGTTTCAGAAACCTAATGTCGTATATTTATGTGTTCTTCTATTCTACTTTTTCTACTATGAAAACTCGAGGCAGAATTCACGAACAAGTTACATCTATTTGCCTTGCAAATATTAGAAGAATAGAAGAACAGAAAAATAGAAGTTGCCCACGAATTTTCCTAATTTTCTCGATTCCCAATTTTCTTGTACAAAGAAGTTCTAGCGGGACAAATAAAAAATTCAAACCTGCCATAACTTTTATGTGTAATGACGCTACATTTTTGATAATTGTCCTTCACACCGGTCAGTTAAGTTGTTTTCACTCACCTTGTAGTCTCACATATCTATCGTATATTCTTTTCGTATTAGTGAGTTTTATTTATTTTAACATAAATTCAAAATGTTTGCATGCCAAATTATATCATAGTTTTGTGAATCAAACGATTAGGCGAACATAAATCGGAACCGACAGTTTTCAAACCGCAACCGACAGTTTTCAAAATAAACGAAATATTTACGTTTTACTGTTTCATGTGATAGGAGCACATAAATCAGGGATAATGAGAATCGCTAATCGAAACAACGTAATGGCGCGTGCATGCCTTTCTTTTTACATTGAAAGCTTGTCCAATTGCAAAACCAACAGAGATGAGATGAATATGATTTTTTAACAGACTAACAGATTCATATGTGCTCAAATATAAATTTTATCAAAAACTGCAATCTTTCTAAGACATGCACCTTTAACAATTAATTTCGTTTTAATTCATAATAATATGCCATTTAACAAAGCCCGCCATTTAACAAGTTGGTGTTGTAACCGTCAAATTCTCTAGCTGTATTCGTTCAACCCAGTGATGCCGAACTTTATTGGACAGGGCAAATTCGTAACAATACAGTCAGTTGCAAAAGTCTTCATACACCACTAAAATTTGCAAAATCGAGATAAATGAAACGAACTAAATATTGTAATATTAATTAAATATTATATTTAAATAAAGAAAATTCAGATCCGGTGACTGAGGTAGGATGAAGTTGTTTCGGCACATTATATAGAAACGATCGTCTTACTGCCACCGCCGTATGTTTTGGATCATTATTTTGATATAAAATCCACTGGTTGCCTAGTTCTGAGCTTTCGACGGATGATCCATATGATCCCTTCTATAAATACCAATTTTGCGACACCAGCTGCAGCCATAGAACAAACCATTACATGGCCACCGCCCTGTTTAACGGTGTGAGGCAAATTTTTTGTAGCCACATTTTGGTTAAATTTTTGGCCAAATTTTCAACGAACAGTTTCGGAATGAACATCCTTACCAGTGTTGGATGTCACTTTTTTCTTTCTTTCAGATCGTTGTTTATTTTGAATACTTCCTCTGTTATCAAAATTTCGCACTATTGTTTGTATGGTTGCCTGACTTTTTAAGTATCCCGTTGGCTGGTATGGTGTGGTTCTCATTTATTTTACTGCTAGAATTTCGCTCAGTTCTCTGCACACTCGCTTTGAACCGCGTCTCAAGTCCGATGTAATTTTTATTGGAACTCCGAAATGTTGAATCCATCCTGTGATAAGATGTCTAGCGACAGATTCTGCTGTAATATCCTCCATAGGAATTGCAGTGGGTCATCTAGTGGACCTATCGATGACTATTAAATAGTATCTATTTCCAGCTGAAGATGGGTTCAATAATATCGATGATGATGTGTTCAAAACGCGAATTTGGATTGACATACTTCGAAGTCGAGGATTTGTTTGACAATCTTTGTTATTCGATGGCCTCCAATTCTGGATCTCACCGAACTTATCCTAGACAACAAATCGGCGACATTATTCTTCGAACCAGCAATGTGACGGATGTCGGTGGTAAATTGCCTGACATAATCGAGTTGTTTGATTGGTCCGTATGAATGGTCCGTATAAATACGCAGTCAATTTTCAGTCATAAGTATGACGCATTCATTTGCTTAGTATTAGATAATTTCTTCAAATAAAATCTTAATGCTTGGAATTCAAATTACTGATTGATTTAGGACCGCGCCGACTGCTGATGCATCTGTGAACAAGAACAAATTTCCGTTGCCTGCCGGATGTGCCAGTAAGTAGTAGGTATTGATAAGATCATCCTTATAATTTTGGAAAGCGGATTCTGCCTCTTCCGTCCAGTTGATTGGAGTTTGGTCGTTCTTCTTGTTACCATTTATCAGTTTTTGCAATACCGATTGGTTGTTGACTCCTCAAAAAATGTATCATAGCCAGAAAACGTTTCAATTCCACAGTAGTTCACGGTCGTTCATATTTCTCTATTGCTCCCTTACTGGCAGTGGTTTTAAACCAGCTGGAGTAATTAAATATCCGAGAAGTTTCATCTCTGTCCTACCGAATACACGATGGTAAGATGTTTTCGATGTAAGGGAACACGAACGGTAATTCCCTTAACACCTCGTTTATTAAGCTTTGCTGCGTCTGCGTCGCGTTACAGAGTCGCGTTATTGGTATTTAGAGAGGAACAGTAATTGCATTTAAGCGCCAGTAATCGCCTTTTTCACAATATGCAGCGGAGTCGCCCAGTTACTTTTGGTTGGCCGGCAAATTCCCATTTTCAACAAATATCCAAGTACGGACAATTTCCAATTTATCCGGTGCGAGTTGAAGAGGCCGTGCAAACACTGGATGGCCTGTCGTAATTATGTGATGAGTGAACCTCACTTTTGATGAACTTCGGTGATCGTGTGTCACCGCTATTGGATCCATGACGTCGCAAGTCATAATACCTATTGACTTTTCCGCTGAAGGTACCTTGTGTTGATAATTTGGTCAAGCTATCTATATCAAGCGATTTCTTTTCATGTCGATTATCATCCCGTGGTGTTTAATAATATCCGCCCCGATGATAGCAATCTGAAATTTAATGGCATTCTCCTTTCATCGTACGTGCCGTTTGCAGCGAGGAGTTTTGTTCGATTTGAGGGAAATGTCGGCTTCTGTGTCCTTTAAACATTTGTTGATTCGACTTTAAATCCAAAACATATAAACGTTAATGCAATTTTCCAAATTATAATTTTCAATCGAATTTCCCCCTTCATCCGACTGAACATCTAGTTTTTTGTACCAAAGTTACACGGTTTCTTACATTTCCGTGCTCGTTCGACGAATTTTAAATGCCACCAACACTGTTCATGTTTCGGCTCATTTCTTGATGAATTGTGTGTTGTGGATGATCCTCGTGATGTTGATCGTTCACGTGATTGAAATCTATCAGAAAGCTGGATTTTATTTAATTTATCAGCTAATGCGTTTATTTTACCTTTCAGTGATGTGGTGGTTGCCGCTACTGGTTTTTCAACTGAATTAATTTGGAAAAAATCACCTAACTCTATTAATTTGTCCGCCATTTGTGCCAGTTTCGATAAACTGTCGTCGTCCGTTGAAATAATCATTGGAATCGGATTTGACAATCGTTGCATCCAAATTTGTTTAAGCATTTCGTCTGCAACTTTGGATCTGCCGACTGTTCGCAGCTCGGACGGTTTTTATCGCTTAATTGTACATATTCTCCGTACATTAACTAGTGGATTAACTACAGCATTTGTTACCTGGGACGATATGTTGGTGTCCACAACCCATGTTGTTGGTGGAATTGTGGTTCGACTTGTTAAAACCATATTCCCGCATTCCCGCATGCCTATATTTACAAATGAGCTGTAAAGACGACAAGTGTACGACAAGTTTTATGTGATGACTCTACAAAACTATGCACATTCAAAAACCAAAACTTTACAATTCCCCAAAATGCCACCTACCGATAAATAAATATAACTTCATTCTCATTTGTTTGGGTCTCGACTAAGCTTTAGTACATAACATTTTCGTTAGATGCCAGTATAATGAAGAATGATGATTTTTCCCTTCACTAACACAACCAAGCACAACACAAAAGTAGTTGTTTGATTTTGCAATAAAAT